>OX465101.1:36994855-37073666 GCA_949987565.1 Luidia sarsii
TTTCTGCTGCTGCGTTGTCCAAAGTGACCGGAATATACTGTGCCTGTGCAAATCCTTTGCAGTAAAAATACCCAAAAAGTTGTAAACTTCATAGTATTAGTAAGCGGGGCTTACTGACTTAAAGGCCCTAGACACTACATTGTAAAGGTCAAAAGATTGCCACAGATTGTGTGTTAAACCCTTAAACATTCCGAAAAAGAAATCCTGCGAAGGTTTTACGGTAGCTCAAACGGTAATCAGCTCAATGGTAATCAGTCACAGTTTTCGTACCATTCTGTAGTGTAGGTAATAGTTTAACACTCGCGAATAATAAACTATTGTCTACATGTGCATGTATGCTTGGGGATCGAGTGAGTGAAGATTTCATCTACAGAAGTACAGCATCCCAGACCGTAAAATTTCAATATTATGAGGATTCTATCATGACCATCTTCAAACTGGGTAAATTAGAAGGAAATCTGTGATCATCGATGTTTTCCGATCTTCCTGATGTTGTATTAGGCCTTTAAGTGACCAAAATAGAAATAAAAAAAAAAACAAGATTTTTCAATCATGATCACTTTTCTATAATTTTCCTAGTGGGAGCAGGCCTTATAACTGTTATCGGTATGTGTCCTGCATATTTCCAGCTTTCAAAGATGTAGGCCAAGCTCTCTAAGATGCTTTTGTGATCTGAAGTTCCATTTTGAGACTTGTATCACCGCATATGGAGAACATCAATCATCAGAGGTTGCTCAACAATTGCGCTGGCTGGTAAACGTTTAGGACACAGGCGATGCTTTAATAAGGGCCATGACTGTCAGTAATCAGGAGTATGCAACCAACTCCCTTGAGGGGCCCTTGACCCATCCTGGCAGTGTCAGGATCCAATTATCCGGATAGACTTGAAACTCAAAACACATGCTAGAGTTCAATCACTGGTGGTCGGAGCATAGAGAGCAGGCTTGGCGCATAGGGGCTCTATGGTTGGAGCCTACCGGTGATGGCAAGTCCAAAAAAAAGTACACATGGCACTGAATGCTGCACACCAAATGGACAGGGGTAACCTTGTGGCGGCATTAAGGGCTGATTAGAGGATAATTGGTCTTAGATCTGACTGATCAAATGTTAATTCTGAGATTTGATTGATTGTGTTGTGGTGTCTTTCAAACTGGCCAGCTGTTGTCTTGGATCAGACTGTGGGAGGTACTCCTCCATGGAGATTATAGCATGGAGCTACGATTATAGTAATGGACTTAGCAGAAGTGTGCAAATCTCCCTTTGTCAGCTGTGTGATGTTTTATGTACAGGAGTTGAACCACTGCCCTCAAGTTGGCCAGATGTTGGATCAGTACTAAGGACCTCAGCCCAAAGACCTCAATCCATTGACCTCAATCCCAGACCTCAGTCCCAAGACCTCAGTCCAAAGACCTCAGTCCCAAGACTTCAGTCCCAAGACCTCAGTCCCAAGACCTCAGTTAAAGACCTCAGTCCAAAGACCTCAGTCCAAAGACCTCAGTCCAAAGACCTCAGTCCCAAGACCTCAGCCCCAAGACCTCAGTCCCAAAGACCTCAGTCCCAAGACCTCAGTCCCAAAGACCTCAGTCCCAAGACCTCACTCCAAAGACCTCAGTCCCAAGACCTCAGTCCCAAAGACCTCAGTCCCAAGACCTCACTCCAAAGACCTCAGTCCCAAGACCTCAGTCCCAAAGACCTCAGTCCCAAGACCTCAGTCCAAAGACCTCAGTCCCAAATACCTCAGTCCCAAAGACCTCAGTCCCAAGACCTCAGTCCCATATACTCAGTCCCAAAGACCTCAGTCCCAAGACCTCACTCCAAAGACCAGTCCCAAAGACCTCAGTCCAAAGACCTCAGTTCAAAGACCTCAGTCCAAAGACCTCAGTCCAAAGACCTCAGTCCAAAGACCTCAATCCAATGACCTCAGTCCCAAAGACCTCAGTCCCAAAGACCTCTATCCTGAGACCTCTATCCCGAGACCTCAGTCCCAAGACCTCAGTCCCAAGACCTCAGTCAGTCTTTGTTTACACAAGTCTATAATTTTCCTACATGTAGTATATTGGAGGTATACAGTTTATGTTTTTACAACAAAACACTATTCAAGTGTGTTTACACCAAAGTGATGCTAACAAAAGCAGTTGTGCCAAGGGAAAGACTCTTGCGTAATTTGCACGACACAATTTGTGCTCTTCTAAAATGAGGTAGATAATTATTTATAGGCCTACAGCCTACAGGCTGAATTCCTGAATTGATTGAATGCTTATTCAGCAGACAAAAGCAGGGAATCAGATGTTATGAAGTTGCGTGGTGTTTTTTTTGTCTGTCAAAGCAATTGCTTTGACTATTCCAAGGAAAGCTTGTAGGTAGTCATACCTCTGTAATCCAGTTAGTGCCATGGAGTTCTGAAAGTGGTCCAATTACCCTTGGACTGATTCATGGGTTTGCATTGGCGGCCCTCTTGCAGCTTTTGGGGCCCCCGCAATTATTCACCAGTGTTCAAACGCTAACCTTATATGTCTTCCGGTTCGCTGTCTTGCTGAGACAGAAAGCAAGAATGCCCACAGCTAGAGCTGCCAGGGAAGTGGTAGCAATGTAGTCAGTAGAGCAACAAGGACATGTGCCTGGAGCCTAGGGAAAAAATAACAAGCTTTTATTGCAGCCTTCACTACAGGCGTTCTGCCAGTGGAAAGGAAACCCACCCTTTTTCAGCATGTCACTAGGAGCGTTCGCACAATTTATTGTTCTCATTCATCGGAAAATCGAACTGCACATACTCAAAATCGGGGAACCAAGAGTGACAACAGTAAGGTATACCTTGCCTCGAACTACACGTGGACAGTGGACACTGTGTTACTTTAATAGGGCCGTTTCCATTTATTGAGTCCACTTTGAACTCCACTTTTGTTTGCGTGTGTGGACACAATAAACGTGATTGTTAGTTGGATTTGAATTGCGATTTGGATTCACTAAAGCCGCGTCCGCACTGGACTTAAAATGGGTAAACTAACAGAGCAAATGGGTAAATTGACCATTTTAAGTCCAGTGCGGACAGCCCAGGAAGTTTTCCTCCCAGGTAACTTACACGACTCCAGTGGTAGTTTAACCGACCAACTTCTGCCCGGTTAAATTGACCAGGTCAATTTAACCGAGTCGATAAGTCCAATCCGGACACGACGTCTCGGTCAACGACTCGGTAAAAAACCACATCCGGCGCCCCGCACGTTACGTTACTGTATGCAAGACTCGTGCGGGCGCAGGGTAACAACGTGTTTGTGTACCTAGAGTACATGCACATGTACATGAGTCGGTTAGTTTTACCCATCGTCTCGGTTAGTTTACCCGAGTCGAAAAGTCCAAGTGCGGACGCCGGGAAGATTTACCCATTGGAATGTTACCCACGGGCTCGGTAAAAAATAAGTCCAGTGCGGACACGGCTTAAGAGTGAGAATTTTTTTAATAATTGCGTTTAATTGCAACGCAGTGTTTATGGGAACGCTGAATCGCACCGAATCGCACCGGATTATTTAATCCCACAATGCTCTGATTGACAGGAAGTGCCATGCTTGTATATTTGTCTCCCTGTGTGGGCCATCCTCAAGGACACACCAACCGTTTGACCACAACTGCTGACCGCAATCGGCTCGCGATTTGTTGCGACGCAATTCTTTGGCCTGTGCGCACACGACAAAAAAGAAGAAGAGGTTTTTGAATCGCGATTCAAATCGCGACTATTTTTGTAGTGGGAACGGACCTAGTGAGCTATACCTTGCCAGGAACTGCATACGTGGGCAATGCGTTTACTTTTAGAACACATTCATCATGCAGTAATAAACCGTTCATTGTGGTGCTGGATATCTGCGCACCTTGATTTTCAATTCTCGGTGAATGGTCCCACACTGTCAAATAATTGCGCTGTTTTAAAACAAAGGCAGACTGCAATTTGAACGTGCTTAATTATAGTGAGATTTGAGCCGTCAAACGCACACAAAATCAATTGATTTCTAAAACAGAATTCAGAAGTCGACAAGAGAATCAAGAATTTGGGGAGTCGGGCACTCGGGAAAGGTAGACAGTTCCCGCAGCCGGTCCTCTTTGCCCTTTCCTTTCCCTCCCTGGGTATGCCGCTCTGTTTGGAGGCCAGTCACGGCCAAGGCTGATGGCCTGTCAGATCCCCACAGTCAACCCTTCCCTGTTCCCCCCTAGAGATGATGATTCACGCTCTCTAAAGTCTGCCGCGATCCCGTTTGAGACAGACTTCTGACTTCAGTCGGCAAGGAGCAGTTGGAAGCATTTTTTTTTTATACGCAGTCTGATTCGCCCGAACGTGCCCTCTAAGAAACTCATCCCTGGCCCATGTCGACAAACACGAAGAGGTTTGTTTGGACTCTTATATTTAGAACTGAAGCAAAATATTTTGTACCCTAGGGCTGGTGCTGCACTGGCCTATTCTCTGTGGATGCGTTCAGCTCAAAGTGGATGGACCATGCACTCTTCTCGATAAAATCTGAGGTAGGAAAAGTACTACGACTTTTTTTCAAATTTATATTTGGACAGATAAAGGTAATCATAAGTAAATGACATTCCCCTTTGGAAATTTCACAAAATGTTATCCATTTTTTTTATCTGTTTTTAGCTAAGGCAGAAATCCTTGATATTGATTGGGGGAGGGGAATCTACCGGTAGACACAAATCATTACTTTTGATGGAACTCTGGAAGCCCATCACACAGTATGCGCGGCGACACTGTTGGAAATGAACAGAGAGCTATGTAGCATTTAGCGTGGATTTTTTTGTTTGTTTTCAAAAGGTGCTCTGACCTTCTGTAGGGGCAGGCATCATTGACCGCTAGCTGTATTGATTTCCTGTCTGGGGCCCCTGTCTCCAGGAGGTATCTCAGCCTGCCTGTCCATACCCTACCCCTGGCAAACAAGTAATCGTGTCCTGATTCGTTGGATAAGGAGCCCCCCCTACGCCCCGCCCCCCAACAGGAGTTGTACACCTCCGTGAGCATTGTGGCTTGATATTCCAGCAGGGACGTCGTTGTTGGAGGCTAGTTTTGACTGGAGGGAGAGGGTGTTATTGGAGAAGAGGAGAGGGTGGGGGGAGGAAAATGAGGAGGTTATACATCAGGGGATTTATACATCAGGGGATAGGGGTGACTTGTGACTATACAAGTCTCCATTTCTGGTAGAAAATAAATATGCCTGCCAGAATTGCGAGATTGGCAATAGCTAGTGGCTTTTTTTTTCTCGCCCGCAAATACACTGCAGGTTGTTTATGTGTAAGGGGAGAAGCTAAAAGTCGTTCAGTTTATTATAATTTCATCTGTCCGGTCAAAAATAGCAAGGTGCATTTCTATTTTATTTCCTGAGGCAATGCCACTAAATGAGTTTGCCAGCGATGCTTGGCCATCGGCAGGCTTTATTACAAAACCTTGTACATGTATATCCCGCCCGCCCCCCCATTTCAATTTGATTGAATACAATTCAATTCACGTTCATTACCTGCCCATGGATGGTTGGCAGTAATTACTACATCAGTGTAGAGCAGTATTCTATTACAGAACAAGTGGTGGTGGCAAGTGAACTGCAAACTGATTAGATTGGCGCAATTTGAAGGGCAGACCACCAGACAATATTATATTGAATTCATCACACACGTACACATTCAGACGGCACACAATTGTGACCCGGCACAACGACATGAGGAATGTCCCACCAAAACACTTTTTGAGTAAACAGCGCCTGAAGTTAAAGTATCTTCACAATTCGATCACAAATAAATTTTTATTTTATTTTCGGAAATTTTAAGTATTAGAGGATATTATATTTTTACATCATTTGAAAGCTAAATGGTATACTCTTTCACATCATTAGAAAACCTCAAAATCTCAAAAGTGGGGTTATTCCTCATTATGCTGTGCCGGGTCACAATTATGGACTTTACCCCAAAAAGTGGTATGGTGAACATGCATGTCATAAAAATGTAAAATTTATGTAAAATGCTGAAACTTTGGGTTCCTGAATGCTCCTCTGCATCATCACTGATAGGTTTTGTCTGGAAAACAAGAGCCCCATGTGAACCTGTTCCCAGTTGGAAGAGTTAAAGTGACATTTCCAGTTTGTGCACCTGATCCTGCTTTTTTCAGCTATACCCACCCCTCCGATCCCTCCGTGATGTTGCGATCATTCCTGAGGTGATTCTGAGGGATGAAGTTGATACTAGTGTGAGGCTGAGAGAAAAGGAGAGAGAGAGGGGAGAGAGAGGGGAGAGAGAGAGAGAGAGAGAGAGATAGAGAGAGAGAGAGAGAGAGAGAGAGAGAGAGAGAGAGAGAGAGAGAGAGAGAGAGAGAGAGGGGGGAGGAGAGAGGGAGGGGGAGAGAGAGAGAGAGAGAGAGAGAGAGAGAGAGAGAGAGAGAGGAAAGAGAGAGAGATAGAGAGACAGACAGACAGAGGAGAGACAGAGGGAGAGACAGAGATAGAGACAGAGAAGGGGGAATGGCATGAGGGTGACGGAATGTGGGGGAGAGAGAGAGAGAGAGAGAGAGAGAGAGAGAGAGAGAGAGAGGGGGAGGGAGGGAGAGACAGAGAGAGAGAGAGAGAGAGGAGGGAGAGACAGAGACAGAGATAGAGACAGAGACAGAGACAGAGAAGGGGGAATAGTGTGAGGGTGAGGGAATGTGGGAGAGATAGCGGGGGGAGGGAGGGAGAGACAGAGGCAGAGACAGGCAGAGAAGGAGAATAGAGTGAGGGGAGGGAATGTGTGTGAGAGAGAGAGAGAGAGAGAGAGAGAGAGAGAGAAGGAGAGAGAGAGAGAGGAAGGGAGAGAAAGAGGCAGAGACAGAAAAGGGGAATAGAGTGAGGGGAGGGAATGTGGGGGGAGAGAGGGAGGGAGGGAAAGGGGGAGGTAGGGAGAGATAGAGAGAGGTGGGAGAAAGAGAGATAGAGAGAGAGAGAGCAAGTGAGAGGGAGAGAGTGATGAAAAGAGATCTAGAGGGGAGGCGGAAACAGAGATGGGGAGTCATGGTGTCCAAGGTCTACCGGCCAAGGGGGACCAGGGCAATGATGAGCCGCTATATACACAGTGGCCTTGCTTTGGACACCTATCCCGTGTCCTCTTCCCTCTCCCTTTGATCATGGAGGAAGAAGGTCCATGCTTTGATGTACCGCACATACTGGGCTCAGCTGGCTAAACCCAATTTGGAACAGCAGCCCCCAGAGTTTTCTTAGACAGAGTTCGACTGCGGGCAGTGTTTTCACTGCATCATGTTTTTTTTGTTGGTTGAAATATTCTTATATATAGTCTTTCGGCTCAGAGCCAGGGCGGTGGATGCTTAACTTTAAAGCCAGGGGAAATAATCCAATCACTGCCCTTTTCCTTATAGCTCATGAGTAGTTCCTGGTGTGTAGTGCATACCACCCTCAAGCAGCCCTAATGTGCACGAATGTTGCAAAGTAATTTGACCTTTTCCCCCAGTTTTTCTTCTTCTACTTTTAAGGGGAGATTGGTGCCAGTTAAGTCAGGGCTTACCATTGTATAGAGAGACCGCTTTTCTCATTGAGCTGCCTCAGCACCAAAATCTAGAGTGACAAGCCCTTGCTCGATAGAACCAGGTTGCCACCCAAAGTTCCACTTGTGTTTTATGCTAGGCACCCATTTGAAAGGCAGAAATGTGGTTGATGGCAATCATTTTTCAATCATGGGAGAATGTTCATGCTCATTGCAGGTTTTCATGCTCATGCAACTCTGGTCTGTGTCAACACAACATCCGACATAATTGGAGAATGAACAAATTTTCCTATGCCACAGTCAACGGAATATGAATGCTGCAGTATAAATGTGAATGTGAAGTTTCTATGGAATGCATGGAGGGAAAAAAAACACAACCCACATGTAGATGAATACGTCTCTAAGGAAGAAAACGTGTATATCTCTGGGCTTTAAAAATGGTATTTCTGTGTAAGGTCAAGGTCTTTCCTGACTGGAGATATTCTCTGTCCCGTGCCTCCCTGTCTGTGGAACCACACTGTGAAGAGACGCAGCGAGTAACTGCGAAACAATATCACTCACCACGCACCAGAGGAAGCCCCATTCTGACTCAGCCAAGAAACTGAGGTTATTTAGCGTGGGAGGCAATTTAACATTGGGGGGGGGGGGGTTGTGGGGGAAGGATCGGAGGCCAATGAATTGTTTGCATGTCTGGAACCGGAAAATAAAATTGGCACTTTCAAGTCATTTAGGCAAATTTAACACGCTGCTCGAGAATTTTTTTTTAACGACAGCCACCATTGTCAACATTTGTGAGTTTGGTGTGCAGGGGACTTTTGAGCATTTTAGAAAAGCCTTTTCCCGGGTAATATTTACCCCTGCTCATGAGTAGAGTAGAGTACTAGATGAAGAAAACCCAGGTGTTTAACGTTTAACGTTTAACGTTTTCCTCAGGGGGGAAAGCAACTAGTGTGTGCAGGTTTTTTACCCCACCTTTATTGCGTCAATTTGGGAATGTCCGAAAGGGCGCCCTCCGTTTACACATTCCCCGGGGATTGATTGCCAGTGTGAAACGACCGTGGATATTCCCATGAAATAGTGTCCCCGGGAGTCACCAAATGGGTCCAGTGTGAACGGGTGTGGGGGGGTGTTGGTGGGGTTAAAAATTCCCGTGGATTTTCCCCCGGGGATTTATTCCCCGGGAATTGGCTTTGTAGTGTGAAAAGGGCTTAACTCTTTCCGTACGGCGCGCCGATACATCGGCTCGGTAAACCGCTCTCTGTTGACGGAAAGCCGATACATCGGCTCACGTGTCCCATTGTTTCTAATATATTACCAAATTTATTCCGTACAGACATGCACATTAATTCCGTAGTGAAAGAGTTAATGGTGGAACCCCCCCCCCCCCCATCAGAGCCTGGCCAGGAAAAAAAGTTACCGAGAGGAAAATTCCCCAGGCTGTCCAGAAAGGACTCAAATGTTAAAAGGATACAAAATAGTGAGGGCCTTGCGTTTCGATCTTGGCAGGACCTTTCTCTCCTGCCTTTGAGAAAGGCCCTGCTATTCAAGATCAAAACGTCAGGCAACCTAGATATTTCTAAGATTTTCATTTTGAGCAGTTTGCAGCATAATTATCTCAATATTTCTCTTAAACAAAAAAGTGATGCACACTACTTATACTGTCTAGGATGACCAAAGGTGTACATATTGCTTGGATTGAAACATCAGCTCTGTCTTTTTGAAATCCACGTTAAAATGCAAATCACCGCTCTTAGTCATTGGAGGGTAAATTCACCCCCCCCCCCAAAAAAAAAAAAAAAAAAAAAAAGATGTGGAGACATGTCAATATACACCAGACTAGTACATGTACATGTACATGTATATTCTGTTGTCAGATTCGTGTCTTAAACATTATTTTGAGGGATTTTGTGGGCTAATGGAACTTACTCAGTTCGTCTGTTTTTCTCGCCGTCTCAATCTGGGTTTTTCTCTTCATCAGCTGCAGTGAAATAGGGAAAAGCTGCAGCAGAACATTTTCTAAAAAGCCACCTCTTTATGTTCTGCCAGATGTTTGGTAGAGAAAGTGCTGACTGGGAAGAATTGACAGTTCATTTATTTGATCGTCTGATTGATGGTGTTTTTCTCCCAGAGGATTGTGAATCTTATTTTTTTCCCTGTCCCCCCCCCTATAATCCAGGTCTAGCGATGGCATGATCTGTGTGGCAAGGAAAAATAAGCATGGAGGCATAATGGATGGGCAATGGTCGTGCACAATGAATTGAAAGCCATCATGCAAAGGCAAATTTGAGAAATATCTGACGCCTCACTCGTCGGGAAGTTTGTAATGGTATCAGACATTCCGTGAAATGTTAGCACTCGAAAAGAGGAAATTTGCTGAATTTTCAATTTCAAAATTTAGTGGGCCTGATGTTTCGATCCTAGCAGGACCTTTCTCAAGTTCCTGCTAGGATCGAAACGTCAGGCCCACTAAATTTTGAGATTTGCATTTTGGTCAGCAGTTTGCAACATTTTTGTATATCACTGAATTTTCAATGGTAGCTTCATGGAGCATGGATATTATTTTACAAATACTGCCCCATATGTCTGAAAACAGTTAGCATTTATTTTCATTTCCATGGTTTTGCTAATGACATGGCTGACAGATTAAGGCAAAACGTATGCAGGTGTGCTATTTCATGTTCACATTGAGTTTGACAAAGTACGGAAGAGATCCTTTGAACTTTCTCAAATGGTGCACACTACCTTTAAGTCATGTGAAAATATTGTAAACTGCTCACTGACAAAAGACAGAATTGTTTTGAAGACTTGCCATGGATACGTGACTTGCAGTGGTCAAATTTCGCAGAAGAAAAAGAACTGGACAACAGATCTGGGGCCAATTTCAAATTTGCTTAAGCAGGAAAAACCTTGCTGGATAGAATTCGGTTCCACTTGTATTTTGTGCTAAGTACCCAAGGTTTGACTATAATCAAGTACAGCAAGCACCGGCAAGTGAAATATGGTTGGCAATCTCGTTGTAACCAGGGAAGAAATTTCTTGCTTAGCAGATTTTCAGGCATAAGCAGCTCTGTGAAATTGGGCCTTGGTTATTGAAGAATCTTACAAGACCTCAACTTTCAATTTTCTTTTTCATGTAGACCTGTGCCCTGAACAGGTTTAACACACCGCAAGATCTGCACATGCACAGGCACCCTGTTCATGCATGTGCATTAACTCTATGACATTATCGGGCAGGGGAGGCTCAATTTGTTTGAGCATGGACGGCGTGAAGAGGCAATGTCTCCAGACCTGCTATAAATAAACATCCACATTCAACTGTAGCCTCATGAGCACTGTTTTATTGAAAAGCAGCTGCATGGTCCAATTCTATGGCCCAATGCAGTCACACACTGCACTATAGGCCAGCCCTGGAATTACAAGACTCAGTCCACAGTGTAGCAGAAATTCCAACCCCAGTCAGTGAGGCTGTCCCATACTTCTGTTTGAAATTATTGTGCACACTGCCTGCCAACTTGTCAAGCTTCTTGTAAACTGCATGTTATAACCACATCAGAACCCTACCATTCTTCATCATCAGAAATCTCAGACTCATCTCATGACTGATAGTTGACAGAAATATCAGTGCAGTTTTCCCTAATGGGCTGCAATCAAATTTGTTCAGGGGGAGGCCTCATTGCCCTTTCCTGCATTGTAGTCGTATAATTTGTATGCGCCTATCTGTGCATCCTTGCACACTGGTCATTATTTTCTCCCCCGCTATATTAGTCTTTGTATTCATTCTCATTTCATTTTTGTCTAGATACGCTGTGGGTTTCAGTGGCATTTTTGCTTTTGAAAAAGTTTCACTCTTTGCCAAATCTAATCTCAGCCAATTCAACATCTCATTCTTCACTTGAATTGTAATACTTTTCTCTCGTTAGTTTGGCCCTTCTTACTCCATGGTTTGACATGTATCCATTCACTCATTTGTTTATATTCACTTGTGGAGTCTGTGAATGAGTTGGTTGGTTTGTCAATTTGTCGGTTGGTTTGTCACTTTGTCGGGCGATTGGTCGGTTGGTTGGTCAGTCTGCCGGTTGGTTGGTCAGTTGGTCAGTTTAGTCAGTCAGGCAGTCAGTTGGTCAGTCGGTCAGTTAAGCCGTGTCCGCACTGGACTTATTTTTTACCGAGCCCGTTGGTAACATGCCAATGGGTAAATCTTCCAGGCGTCCGCACTTGGACTATTCGACTCGGGTAAATTAACCGAGACGATCAGTAAAACTAACCGACTGCCGCAAACAAATGCATGAGGGCACTTTCGTGGTGACCTTTCACCGGATGTCTGTACACAATCTACCGGCCGTGTGTGTACATTATGTACAGTACATGTGCATGTACTGTTGTCACGTTGCGACCCCACAGCCTCACGAGTCTTGCGTCGGACCGGATGTGGTTTTTCACCAAGTCACCGAAAACTTCCTGGGCTGTCCGCACTGGACTTAAAATGGTCAATTTACCCATTTGCTCGGTTAGTTTACACATTTTAAGTCCAGTGTGGACGCGGCTTTAGGCAGTTGGTCAGTCAGTCCTTCTTGTCTTAATATGTTTGTTTGTTCACACCTTCTTTCCTTCATGCATTCCCTCGTAACATAATGATGGCTTTCATCTGTTTTTCACGGCAGTATGAGGTGTTTCAAGTGGTGCGATCTGGGCTGTTGGACGTGGATGGCTACCTGAGGGAGAGCCGGGAAGAGTCTGGAGATGACCCGTACCGGAGGCACGCCTTCAACCAAGCCAAGAGCGACAGGATAGCCATCGACAGAAGCATTCCTGACACCAGAAACTACAGGTGAGCCTCCCCCCTCAAAGTCAGTCACCGATTTTGCTATTTTTGATTTTATCATGTGTTTCATTATCACTACGCCAAAGACAATTTCAGGCAGTGCGTACTGGTGCATTTTTTGGTGAAGAGGAGTCAGGGTTCAGCTCTAGCTCAGGAGTCAGCTCTGGCATGAAAACCTTATCACTTAAAGGGTCTCTGCAATAAACATGTTATCACTTGAAACTATAAGGTGATATACAAAAATGTTGCAAATTGCTTACTGACTAAAATTACCAAAATGTAAATCTTAAAATTTAGTGGGCCTGACGTTTTGATCCTAGCAGGACCTTTCTCAAAGGCAGAGTGTAAAGAAAGGTCCTGCTAGGATCGAAATGTCAGGCCCACTAAATTTTAACACTTAAATCTATGCTACAAAACTGTTTTGCAATGTTGCTAACAATCAAACTGTTTTTCACACTCGTTCTGGGGGTGTACATTGTAGTCTTTAGTTTTTATGCTAATGATAATTGCATTATTCATGAGCAAATTTGTGATGTCATCACAGGATCTGACCAATTTTCAATACTCGGTAGCGTTCAAACAAACATCACCCCACAGCCACAAACGATTGCGCTCGAAAAAAGAAAAAGATGGACTAATTGTGATTCTGATTGCAATTTGATTTGAATTTGAATTTTCAAAAATTGAACATTCAATTTCAGCTTTCCGCATTATTGTGAATGCCTCCAATGATTAGGAAGCAGGTGTGGAGTTGAAAGCCTAACATATTCGCATTTGGTAGGGTTGGGACCAAGGTGACTGTTCTAGGAGGTGGGTGATATCACACCTCACCATCCTGCTCCGACTATTAATGTTGCTGCAACTTCTACTTGTGCCCACAGGTGTCAAAGTGTCGACTACGATGTAGAGCATCTGCCTCCTACGTCCGTTATAATCACATTCCACAATGAGGCACGCTCAACATTATTACGCACAGTAGCCAGGTAAGGCATGGCCGACTGGATCGTTGTACTGCTGGTCTGGCAGTGTTTGGGCTGTTGAATCAGGGTGTTTTCTTCTTGCCAAGCATCTGTTCATTCTCAGTAGGTACTTGTCACTTGGATTCAAGGATAGGCTCTATCAGTTTAATGGTCGTTTGTCCCCCCCCTACTGTCAGCAGCACTTAAGTTGCAGTGTCTGGTTTTTTATGATATTTATTATTCATTTATTTATCAGGGAAGGCCACCATCAAAGGGCTGGATAGCTCAGATGGTAGAGCACTTAATCCAGAGGTCTCGGGATTTAAGTACCGGTACTGGTCCAGTCAAAGTTTTCTTTGCCAATTTTGCAATTTGATATTCATCGTTCTCAAACAAATAAAGGATATATACGGGAACTGACTGGGAACTTTTGAAAAATTGGCAAAAATGACAAATTTAAAAGTCAGACTGGACTGGGATGTGAACCCGAGACCTCTCGTTTTGCATACCAGCAGCTGATTTCAAGAAAAGTTGCGTGAGTTGCTTACGCAACTCTTGCGCCACAAAGACTCTTTTCAGCAATATTTAGCAAAGGCGGCAAAATGTGGTGTAAGTTACGCAACAAAATGTTGTGTACGCAACATTTGAAGTTTCTTTAAATCGGCTGCAGCTCTCTGAGCTACCATGCCCAATTGCCCATAGTATTTATTCTTTGGTAATTGCAGAAGGAGAATCTTTTCAGATTCTGGGTATTAAAGGAATAATGGTCCGTTGGCACATTAATCGTATATGACGATTAGTTTTTAGTTTGTCATTTTTAGTTTGTTGTGAAAGGGGCATACAATTTTGTAGCAACTACTACTGATGACATAATTATTGTTTTGAAACATGCATTCTTCCAAACATCCTGCTAGGATCGAAACGTCAGGCCCACTAAATTTTAGATTCTTCCAAACTAGTTAGTCTTAATGTACAAACTATAAGTTGTTATTATTCAGTTTGTTGAAAGTACATGTACATGTATACCATGTAAACAGTGTTTTATGCTTTCAGTTTTCAGTGTGTGTTAAATGCATTAAAAGGATTATACTTGATGGCTTTGTCAACATAGTGTGCTTTGTCAACAACTGTAATGTGTTGTACACTGAAACACCATTAAGAAATCACTGAAGCTAAGAATAAGGCATTTGATCACTGAATGATAAAATGTGATGTACTTATCAGTCCTGTTAGCATTTCAAGAGTGTAGTATGCCAGGCATACTTGGTTGGCTGTCAGCCTGTTAGTGCGTTAGACGTCTATCAAGGGTATACTTGATAGCTCTCAGTGTACCTGTTTTTTTTTTGTACCTGTATACCAGGGGTATACTTCTTAGCTGTCACTCGCAGCATGCATTACTAAAGTGTATTGTGCTGCTTTAAGTGTATTGCATGTATATTTTGCCGCATGTTTTATGCGCATTCCGGGAATACTTGACTGTGAGTTTGTTGAAAGCGTGGTACAAGTGTACTGGTTGGCTGGCAATCTGCTATGAGTGTACCTTGGGTATACTTTTACATGTTGACTGTCAGCGTGTTAAAAGTGTGTTATGGATCTACTGGCATTAGCCTACCACAGGTACACTGCGGCCGGCTTTTAGTATGTTAAGATTGTATTTTGGCTATGCATGTTGGCTGTGTGCATGTCATAAGTATATCCACAATTAATGAACTTGCCTTCTGATATTCCATGCATTTCCTCCCAAGTTTATTCATGAAACGTAAGATTAAGAATTGGTTTCCTCATCGGGTTTAGCATGTTGGCTGTTGTTGCATGTCAAAGAACTTGCCTTCTGAAAATCCATGCATTTTTTCCCCCTGCAGTGGAGTTAATTCTTTTCCATCAGTGAAATGTGAGATGAGGAATCAGTTTCCTTACAAAGCAGATTTGGCCCAAGGATGTGAAAGAGTTACTAGTAGAGGGAACCGGAGGCGATTGCTTTAGGGATTGACAGAAGACCCTGGACTGTTTTCAAAGACCTGGGCTTGCAGTCCAAAAAAAGGAATCCCCCCAAACAAGCCTAAGACCCTCCCTCCCCACCCCCTCCCCCCCCCCCCACCCAAGCTTGACACAAGAGGGGCTTTTACGGATTAAACAGATTTTTATATCCTGCTCAATCTCCCCCGGCCATTATCAATTTGTCGGCCCGCATTGTGTGGTCCTAGACTCTGGCACGAGCTGGGAGTCTTTGCCATTTTATCCCATTACGCCCTACCCGGTGCCCACCCCCACCCGGTACCCACCCCCACCCAACAAGGTAATTGCGGCACCATTATTGTGTAGGCACTCTGGCAATCTGTAGTAGAGATTGCCATCCTCTCCACCACTGTGACGTGAATGTGATGGCAAAGAAGAAGGTAAAAAGAGGGAGAAGAAATAAACCAGAGTGCCAGGGAGGGATAGGGAATCGAAAGAAAATCTAATTTGGATCACTCAGATGTGGCTTTGTGCCTTTGTCAGCGGTTTTTAGAATGGAGGATTGATCGATACCAGCAACTCCCGACCCGCCTCCCTCCCTGTTACATGCAGCCCCTATAGAGACGAGATCCGCTCTTCATCAGTCCTCTCTAAAGTCTAAATCCGCAGAGAGTGAGCTCAATTTGGAGCACTAATAGGGATATATAAAAGTGAAGTGGGGAGTCCATGTTTTGACCAGGACGGCCAGTCCCTGGCCAGTCCCAGCGATGCCTGAAAAGGCCGGTCCACTTCTGTCCGCCTGGTTAAGTGCCGCTTCCCCATTCCCCACCCCAAAGTGTAAGCCTGGGAGATTTTTGCATACCCCCCCCCCCCACCAAAAAAAAAAGAGGGGGTTCGCTACAATCGCCCCCTTGGACAGACCCTGTGCGATCCTGACAGGTGAGGTCCTTGAGAACCACTCCAGACCTCCGTCACAGACTTCACAAAGTGGAACAGGAGAGGCTTTTGAAATTAATTAGAGTATTGGTGTGTGTGTGTGTGGGGGGGGGGGCAGACGAAGATCCGAACAACTTTCCCCCTGCTGAGTTTGGTCCTTTTTGAAAGGTGGTGGAGTAATCCATATGTCTCGTCTCAGTCAGCGTGGACAGAAATCAGATCAGAATCTCCCCCTTTTTTTAGCTCAGTTCTTGTTATTGTGCGGTGCGATTTAATGAGTTATTGTGCGTCTGTCCCCATCTCAGTACACTCACTGCGGGTGTGGATGGATAAACGCTGTAGTCACTTTGACAGCTCAATGCACTAAATCGATCTTGATGAAAAACAGTGTATCACAGTTGGCTTGTCCATCACTTTTCAATTAAAACTACCTTTCTCCCCTCTTGAGTATGTACTTCTATATTAAGCAACCTTTTCATTGTTATTTACTATTTTTCTGTAAATTAATGCTATACTCTGGGTAGAATAAATGGTACTATTGCAGATGGCAAAGAGCTTCGTAATCACCAAAGCTTGCTCAAGCATACAAAAAAAACCAAATAGCTCAATAAAATTAAGTTGCCACCCAAAGTTTCACCAATATTCCATGCTAAGCACCCAGTATTTGAAAGCAAGTCAAAGGCAGTAAGCATCCCAGGAAAATATGGTCGGCAATCTTGAGCAAGGGCTAATTTCATACAGCTGCTTCATCAGCGCCACAGTTTTCGTGAGTGAATAAAAAAAGTCATGATAGAGGTGTACATAAAATCAGCCTGCTATATGTATTAAAGAACTGCAGGAATTCAAGTCAAAACAGCTACCATCACATCTCAGAGATTTTCACACTGAATGAAATAGGGCCCAGGGTCCAATTTCATAGAGCCGCTTAAGCGTGAAAATCTGCTAAGCAGGAAAAGTCTTCCTCGTGTAAGCAGGATTACAAACTGCACTGCGATGCGATGCCAATTGCTTTTGACTTGTATTCTGCTCTTCTTTACTTAGCCTGAAACAAAAGTGAAGTTTGGGTTGGCAAGGGGATCCTGTGGCTCATGAGTTTTTGTGCTTAAGCACATTTTGGCGCTTAAGCGGCTCTATCAAATTAGCCTCAGGTTGTTGTTTCACAGCATGAGGGCTGTTTCCACTGTCCCCAATCAAAGTGATTATCAAATCAAACTCATTTGCCCAAGTTGAGCCCGACGCGAATATCAGAGATTTTCTGTAAAATCCTCTTGAGTTTGACAGACAAGTCGGAGTAGCATCCTTTGAAAGGTATTATGTTTAATAAGCACGTCTTGGTTCAGAAAAAAAAAAAAAAACCCAGAGAGGCTTGGGCCAGTTTCTTAAGGCTCCAGTTGTTTCTCTGTTGCAACAGCCCACACCCAGAAGAGGTTACGGTACTTTTTTTCCACAACTCTTTCCCCAAGTATCTGATTCAGTTGATCAACTCACCGACGGTGGCCAGGGCCAAACAAGCAGAAGAATTGATACCAGATTCCCAATAGAACAGTGTATCGGGAGGAAATACCGGTAATCAAACGCATCGATATAATGGAATAGCTAAATGAGGTTCCAAAACTCCAGTGACGTGATTAGGCCGACTGCGTGTGATAGCTCGATAAGGCTGTTCCGATCCAATCGACGACACAAAGCCGACAAAAGAAGGGAGTTTCACTTGCTTGGGTTCCCATGAACACAGCCGAGCTTAGGAATTCTGCCCGACAATTGTCAGTCTGAAAGGGGACCACTAATAGTGGAACTTCCGCACATTTTCAAGAGAATGGGCGCTGCACAATGCAAGTCTGTAGGACAGTGAGATTTCCTGCCGCGTGCACACTGATCCCCGGTGTTAGGATGAATTGCTTAGAGGCACTAAATTGTCTGGGCCACAGACAGTAAATACGAAACCCGCTTCGACTCCCACATGGGTTCGGGAACCACTGGTCGGACATTCCTGTTGCAGTCACGCAGAGCGGCGCTGTCAGCAATTAATTGTGCTTTCAATTGAGAAGGGAAAGGGGGACTCTGGCTCTTCTGAAGACCGCATCTCAAGTGGCTCGGAAAAAAAACACACCACACATCAGATTGGTCTCTTTATCTTCAAGACAACTGGCATAAAAACGGAACTAATGACGGCTTGCAGGGGAGCCAGGAATTGATTCTATTTACTGCTGTGTCAGGGAGCCCCCTTTTGGAGAGTGACAGTTTTGTGACTTTGTGTTGCTCTCTCTCCCTACGGGTCCCTGTCCAAGGCAGTCTCTCCGGTACGGCTCCGGGCAGATATCCAGGCACGAACGCATGCAAACCGCGGCACAACGGCACTTTACAATGCTAGGTCCAAGCTCTACACGAAATGTATACTGGGCCGCTGCCATGTGTGTGCGTACAAGTGTACGAGCCTGTACGGAGCTGTCCTGGCCGCCCTCAAGTAGCGAACCAGGACAAGACGCGCACACGACACAATGCGTACGCACGTTACGTGTGTTGAATGGTTCACAGCATGATGTGCTCGGTGCTCCTTCCTTGCATTCTTTTCGCCGCCAGGTCCATGCAGCTCTTTCAACTTTTAATACTTAATGTGCTGTTTGTGTTTCAGTCTTTGACTATGTGCTGAATTATTGTGCACTTGTGATTGATTGTGGTTTGAATCTCTGCTTCTTGCATAGTTGTACTTGTTTGCTTATTTTCTGTTTGTTTGTCTGTCTGTTTGTTTGTTGTTTGTATGGCCTTTGTTTGTAAGATTGTACTTCTCTTCTTTTGTTTTAATGTATGTTGGTTCTATGAATGATATCCATTATTTATTAAACTATTTCATTGTAAATTAATTTATCAAATTAGTGTTTTATTTATTTATATATATATATCTCCCTGTAACTGGCATTTTGTTTGCTGTTGGATGAGATTGATAAATAAGAATAATAAGAATAAGAATGCTTAAGCTATGATGAGCAGATCAATGGGGCTGCATTTCACAACGGTGTAGCACAAAGCACCCTACTAATTCTGAAGGATTTTGATTTCTAAATCGGCGACCAACGCCTTGGTCAAGGCTAGAGTTGGTGAGGTGGAGGGCTGAGGCTGTGACTGGATGCCCCTTGCCATCCCATTGCAGAATCTATAGTGGCTGCAGCTCTGCTGAGGGATGTCTTAATTGTTGGAGCCCACCCACAGAGTGGCTGGTTATCTGAATGGCTGGAATGCTCAGAGCAACTTCTTGTCATTTTATCTCAGCCGGTCGCAGCTAGCAATCCACCTCCATTCTTCTTCCTATCACCAGTCTTGATCACCTTCATTCATCCTCTTCATTCGAGAATTCCTCAGACTGCTGAGGACAAACTTTCTGGCCAGAAGCACACTGATGATTGATGAATCTTATCTGTCATCAGCTGTCGACAGAGAATGTTTTGCGGAGATTCAGGCTTGTTTTCATGGGAACCAATTTCCTGGGAACCTCTCATTGGGGACATAACCACACTGGCAGTTCACACAGCACTCGTGCTCTCATTCTCTAGCAGCCAATTTCCCAAGTATCGATACATTTCTCAGGATATGACTCACCGATGAAATGTTTTTCCTATTTTTCTCAAAGTTCGTTTCCATTTTCTGTCATGTGGCACGCAATCCTAGGTTTGGTTAGCCACTGTCTCAGGCTCAACGTTGTCGCTCTTTCTCCCAAGACTAAGGCAAAACCCTCGTCTTTGCACAGTTGAAAGTTTTCAAGGGGATTGCAGAGGCGAAACAATTGGTTTCAGTGGGATCATTATATTCATTTAACTTATTCATTTAATTCATTTAACTTATTTCATTCTTAATTCATTTAACTTATGTTGCAATTTCTTTATAAAGAAACAGTGGATGGAGTATATACACGTAAACATTTTAACATTTATGTCATGTCTTGTATTAGAGCCTATAAAAGTTGATCAAGACGAGTAAGATTGACGACGCATGCCAAAGTGACAAAATGCATTCATTCAGTGCTCCATTAGACAAGCACTGCTGATTTTTTTATCTTGCTTCCAATCTGCCACCTTCCAAAACTTTAGGAGATGGTCTTTGCAGGCCAGAATGGATGATGATTGTGCTTTGAAGTCATGTGTCTTGAATCTTGATTGGCTTTTTTTTTGGGGGGGGGGCGTTGGGGTGGGGAGATGAAGGAGGGAGTCTTGATGCCTTTTCACACTGTATGTAATCTCGGAGTCGGAACCAAATCGGACCCCGAGATTTTTATTCAAGCCTTTTCCCACTACTAAAATTTCAACCCGGTTCCGACCCGGGTAGCATGCTCTAGCCTATTCGAAATCAACCCTGGCAGGGACCAGGGTTGAAAATCTTGATCTAGATTGAAATTGCATGTTTCAGCTTGAATCGGTTCGAAACTGATAGTGTGAACCGCCCCGGGTTGAGTTGATCCGTGTTGAGTTGTGTGGCGTAAAATTCTGTGGAAATCTGACACAGGTACAAAGGTCAATAAACAATCAGCTGCGTGGCGCCGCACTCGATCCGTGTTGAGAATTCGTAGTGTGAATACACAGGGCGTTATCCGGATTGAAAGTTACCCGGTTCACCCAGCGGCCGGTTTGCGTCATGAACAGTGTGAACGTTGCGTCTCTGTGATCCCTGTCGAAAACAACCCAGGCTGAACCGGAGCGGATCCGGTCCGGGTTTCAACCCGGTTCCAAGCGGAGATAGTGTGAAAAGACCTTAAGAGGGACTGACACTAAACAGACCTATAGCCTCAAGGGTCCCGTTTTGAAAACTGTCAGTGTGTATGCATGGCAGTTGTAGAGCAGTTGTAAGGTGTTTATCAATGTCTTGTTTGTCTGGAAGGAAAACACTTCTATTCTAAGTTCAAAGGGTACCAAATAGACACAATTGACTGTATCACATATACCAACCTACATGTATGTGTACTTTCAACTTCAACTTTATCTACATGTACCTATATGTAGATGAAAGTTGAAGAAAAAATGAGAAATGTGGCCTAACTTGAAGGTTTACGTGGTGCAAACACAGCGTAGAATGCGTGTGTGTGTATAATTTCCATTGAGAATGAGTGTGGCTCTGGGCAGAGATAGTAACTCAATGTTTTGGACAGTGTGCACCCTGCTAATTATCTTCAGGAGACATGGTTTGAGATATGCGTGGGCTACCTTACAGGCTGGTGGGCCTGACATCCCAATCCTAGCCCAATATTTCTGAAAGGCTTTACATATTAACGCTGTTTTTAAGCACGTTGGCAGATATTCTATTCCACCAAACAATCTTGAAATCCAATTAATTGTTTGACAATCAGTAGCTGTGGAGAATCTTTCATAATCATTGGAAAAACTGGATACCGGTACTGATCTTGATTTCCTTGAGAATGATGTTGTCAGCCGTGAGTTGCGCGGTGCTGGCATCCTTAGCCGACACAATTCTCATGTTGCTTATTGCCGGGATATGTACATGATTTGGCAGTGTGTTACAGTACTAACTATATTATATAATCGTGATTTGAATCATGATTCAAAAACCTTTTTTTTGGGGGGGGGGGTCATGTCCACACAGGCCAAAAAATTGCGTCGCAAAAAATCGCGAACCGATTGTGGGTTAGTATTTGTGGTCAAATGGTGGGCGTGTCTTTGAGGGTGTCCCACGCAGGGAGACATATAAACAAGCGCGGCTCTTCCTGTCTATCAGAGCGTGAGCGATGCATTGTGGAATTTAAACAACTGGTGCGATTCAGTGGAGCGTTTCCACACACACTGCATCGCAAATAATGTGATTATTTGAAAAGGTCTCACTCTTTAGTGGAGTCTGAATCGCGATTTAAATCCCACTAATAATCACGTTTATTGTGTCCCAACACACGCACAAAAATTTAAATTGCTATCCAAATGCGATTTAAATTGCGATCCAAATAATCGTGTTTATTTGGTGTAGTGGAAATGGCCATTTAGTTCCTTGGCTCCAGCAACCTGAATGCTCCAAAAATTTGGAGGGTCCAACATTCTGATCCTAGCAGGAGGGTTTGGCATTTTGATCTGAGCAGGACCTTACTCTTGCCCTGCTTAGATTGAAACATCGGGCCATCCTATTGTTTTATGTATGCATGTTGGTCATTTTAGCCAGTAATTAGCAGTTTGCAAAATTTTTGCATAGGCTATACATGTACATCTTGAATACTGTGATAAAGTATGTTGAGATTTCCTACAAATAGCCAATGCACTTTCTACAGGTCCAAGTTGTTGTTGCTACTTAAGCCAATGCACTAATTTCAATAGTATTAAGTAATAGACCAACACACCCTTCTTTACATCTTCACTACACTTAAAGTGATATACAGAAATGTTGCAAATTGCTTACTCACTAAAATTACCAAAATGCAAATCTCTAAATTTAGTGGGGCCCACTAAATATTGAGCTTCACTACACTTTGTAAGAAATGGACTGTAGTTCTAATTGTCATGATTTTTCAAACCTCTTCACAAAATGTTTTTTTGATCATTTCTCAATTTTACTTTCTTGCAGTGTATTAAATAGAAGCCCTGCACATCTTATAAAGGAGATTATCTTAGTGGATGACTTCAGTGATAATGGTGAGTAGTATGCCTGTTATTTCCGGACATTCTTAGTGTGTGCAGATGCAGATAAGAGCTTTGCATAGGGATGTACACGGAAAAGGCTTATCCAGCATTATTGGTGCTTAGTTTGGAGTTGGTTGGAACTAAGCCTTGGCCTCAGCTTGGAATAAGGGCCACCAGTCTGTGTCTGTGCATACGCTGCGATTATTGTCACTCTTCACTGTTGTGCAATAGGGAAACTGATGAATCTTAAAATTTAGTGGGCCTGACGTTTCGATCCTAGCAGGACCTTTCTCAAAGGCAGAAAGGTCCTGCTAGGATCGAAATGTCAGGCCCACTAAATTTTAATATTTATATTTTGGTAATTTTAGTCAGTAAGCAGTTTGCAACATTTTTGTATATCACCTGAAACTGATGAATGTGCACAAACCATGGCCGTTGGGCATCTGTGACAAATCAGGTCACACAGATCAGTTTGGCCATACCTTCTGAGATATACACTTGTCTCTGTATCTGACTTTTGCCTGGACAGCCGTAATCTGCAAAGTATGTTCTGTGCTAAAAGTATCATTGCAAATATCAAGTACAGTACACCATCAAAAAGGTCATTAACCACTCATTGGCTGTGGAATTCTATAGAATATACCGTGATGGACAGTGCACAGGCACATACTTAAAAACAAGGCATAGTCATAAGCATGGGACATTACCAGTATACAATATGCACAGCAAAGGTTTTTTTTTCCTCTTACCAAAAAGAAACTTATTCAGTTATGCAGACCGTGAGAGTTGATCTGAGCATCAAATAAAACAATTTGGTTCCAACACTTGCTGAAGGATAACTCTGCACGAGATGAAACTTCCAGAATCCCCAGAGCTCTCTAGTCACAATGGTTTGATGATGTAGCCCCCCCCTCCCCAAGGCTGCAGAAACCCATCTGCCTGACAGGCTGCTTGATTTCCTGGGAGCCTTCAGCCGTCTCCACTGAGCACATGTTGTGGTGACTTCCCAGTTGCTGGCAAGTGCAGCTACCCTTTCACATTTTTACTAGGGGGCGGGCAAGCACCCCATCCGCTGAGGAAGGATTTCTGCCTGGCTGATCTGAGGGGGAAATACTCTCATGGTGCACTGATGTTGGAGTGCGTGCAAAAATAGCCGGGGCAATGGGTCGTCTGTCTGCCCACAATAACGCCCCCCCCCCATCAGCCACTTTACGTGTGTGTGCTTTTATAAGCATCCAAGTTTGCAAGGCAGCTAGCTAGGAGCTAACTGCTATAGGGTCACTGCTGCTAGAAACCATGGATCAGGCTCGGGCTCAGGCTTTGTCTCCGCCGGACAAAACCTGATAATCCAAGTTGTGGTTTGTCGCCGAATTTGAAGGTTTGTTGGCTTGATGAGTACAGAGTATTCACCAAGAAACCGGAGCCAAATGCTTGTTTCTAGATGCCTGTGACATTATAACGGCTAAGAGAAACATGACTGAAGCCTATAAGCCCGAGCCTAAGCCTTTATTTTGTAAACAGCCTTTGTCAGTTCTTCAGTGTTACTATATTTCTCCTTCTCAGGCACTAACGTGAAGCCCGCACATACGACTTCCGTTGTTCCTAATGGTGCTTTGGAATGACTCACACTGAAATGCGTTTCAGATTTTTCATGAACTTGTTGTGCAGTTGCCGACTTGTGCGCAGCCAATGAGGCAGACACCCCATGGTTTTGCCGCATTAGCAAGTACGACAATCCGCGAGACAAACATACACGCGCAAGGAACACCGCACTCGGGACAATCAATGATATGAATAAAATGGCGGAGGAGCACGGTGGCATATGGAATTAATCAGTCATGGCTCAATGGAGCCAATTGTCCCCTCTATTGTCCTCCTGCTGAGTTCAAGGTGACAACAAAGTACCTTGTCAGGTGAAGCCCTGTATGTGGCTGTCCGATAGTCAATCACAATATGACAGGCTGCATTGCGGGTGTAGATTTGATAGATCACCCTAGCCAGTGTGTCACCATTTGATGGGGTGCACCCCATCAAATGGTGACACACTTAATTCATTCGCCAGACAGACACGGATATCAGACAAGAAGACCTTTCTGTATAATTGAAGTCAACATTCGCCATTTTTGAGTGCCCAAAATCAGCAAAAGTGGATGCTGCACTTTACCTGCTGAAATATTCCGTCGGCACCGTAAATAGATAATACAATTTTGTTTTTCGCATTTTATGAATTCTAAGGGCATACGGCAAGGTGTTTTTTTTCATGCCTAAGGGATTGTCACCCGTTCACTACCAGATTGATACTGGAAATTCTCTCACAATTTTGTGCTGATAGCAGCTGGACTCTTCACGTTGGTATACTCCTCATGATTTCCACGGGGGGAAAAAAAGAGTGAGATCTCCCCATTATGCGCCGATTTCCGCATACCGGTACCACCCCTGCTCTGCAGTTGAAATTGGTAGCCCAATAGCTTTTTTTCAGCCTGTGGGTACACACTTTCAAAAGAAAGGGGGATGGAGGGGAATGGGAAATTTATTTTTAACCCAGCACAACGACATGTGGAATATCCCACCAAAATACCTTTTGAGTAAACAACGCCTGAAGTTAAAGTATCTTCACAATTCGATTACAAATCAATTTTATTTATTTTTATTTTCGGAAATTTTAAGTATTAGAGGATATTATATTTTGATATCATTTAAAAGCTAATGGTATACTTCACATCATTAGAAAACCTCAAAATCTCAAAATTGGGATTATTCCTCATTATGCTGTGCCGGGTCACATTTTTTTATTGTGAATCTTCTGGACTGCCAGGGTTACAATGGACAGTTATGTTTTTGCAGTTTTTTTATCAACCGAGTTCAACTGTACATGTAACATTCATGCTGAATGCATACAGAGCACTTCTTCGCAAATAGAGTGCATGATACTGCAGGCCTTTAAGTCCTCAGGCTCTTAGTGGACAGAGAACGGGGAAGAGAAGACGCGATCGAAAACATTTACCGACGGTTGAATGCAGAGAGAGTACATGGTAACCTGACTCTCAGGAGAAAGTGTTGCTGTACAGTTGCTGTTTTCTTCGTCTGAAACTCCCCATAGTTGTGCCCAGAGCAAGAACTACCCTTTAGTTGCAAAAGGACGACAAAGTTGGATGATTTCTGTGACTGAGATTTGACTAGGCAAGAGGAATTGAGGAGAGGTCAGCCTCTGACGTGGGCGGCCAGATGGCTGAATGCCACCAGCTACGTACCTGCGCCCCGTTTACTTGTAAAGGTGGTATTGATTGCAAGGAGTGTGGGTGTGCTCGGCAATCAAACGATGTCGGACCCTTGTTGAATCGAGTGGAAAGACAAGGCCGGAGTGGCGGCCGGGGCGGCCGTGGGCATCTGGTAATGGTCCGTGGGAGGCGTGCGCACATCCAGCCCCCCATGAAATCAGCCTCCACGCCGGCCTGCTGGATTTCTCGCTGACGTGGAAGAAGGTGCCGATTGAGCGGCGGTCCTGTCAGGGACCCGCCTGTAAACTGTTGACGATCCCTGGCCATTTGTGCTGTCAGTGACCGTTTCATTCGTTGTCCATTATAGATTTCATCTCTGATGTGGCCTTGTTGGTTTTTTCCAACATCAAAAGCATGAAAACTGACTGAACTTGAACAAAAAGCACTAAGCTACATGTACCAATAATAGTGCCTGTTATTATTAGGTGATTAGGTGAGTTTTCGCAGTGCTATCTATCCTCGTCCTCGATTCAAGGCTACTTTGAAGGACTGCATTGGCCCATGCCGTTCTTCACTGTTGTGCAATTATTATCTTAAAATTTAGTGGGCTTGACGTTTCGATCCTAGCAGGACCTTTCTCAAAGGCAGAGAAAGGTCTTTGAGAAAGGTCCTGCTAGGATCGAAACGTCAGGCCCACTAAATTTTAAGATTTACATTTTGGTAATTTTAGTCAGTGAGCAGTTTGCAACATTTTTGTATATCACCGTTGTGCAACTTTGTGCACAAACCATGGTTGTTGGGCATCTGTGACAAATGCAGGATCAGTTTGGCCATACTCTCTCTCGGGTTCTCTTGTCTCTGTATCACGAGAGCCCCAGCCATGCCTGTACTGTACTTGACAAGGGCTGACCTCCTGACAATTCCCACTGAACAAACCCGGCATAGAGTTGCACTCGCATGAGTTATGAGTTTCTTAAAGTGCAACCCCATCGGGAGGAGATTCCTCATAATAAGGGCGGTCCGTTGGTGCTTAAATGTTTCCCATTGCCCAAAGGTTTCCTGCCTTTGATGAATCTGAGGGACCTTGTCACAGGAGACGGCTGAACAGCCGCTCAGTTTCAGGCTGGGAGTCCTCAAGGAGAGATGCATTTGCCTCTCTCTCGCCATCCAGCCCAGCCAATGGAATGGATGCCGAAATAGCTGGGGGTTGTCTGCGCTGGCAAAGTGCTTGTACATGTACTGTGCAGCCAGTTGTGAAAGCAATTTTTGTAAAAGGTGTCTTGTGTGATATGGCATATCACATCCACAATCACAGTTGTATTCACCCACTCGGTGTCACCACCAGCGGACGGCGGTGATTGGACGAGAAGTTAACGGTCTTGTTTACCTTGCCTCTCCTTTTACAGCTGAAGATGGCCAGATACTCAGTCAGGTCCCCAAGGTCAAAGTACTACGCAATAGCAAGAGAGAAGGTGAGTAATGCATATTAGACGGCATGGGGAGTCTGTATGGGTGTAGCTCGATGCACAGGATTATTCCAATTACCGCAGGGCACTCACCGGAAGTGAGAAAATAAGTACATGGAGGTGAGCTGCCTGGAGCGAGAGCTCTTGAGAAATTCCAGAGTTAAGAAAAAAGAGCTATTTTGAGTCATGATTATACGGCTTATGGGGAAGGCAGTGTTTATACATGGTCTTCAGAGTGACACGTTGAGAAAGTGAAATCCACCAAATCTGTGTTGAACTTTTGGCTACCGATGTGATGAATACATTTGATACTTGGGAGCATTGGGGATGGGGAAGTGGATTTTCCCCTGTAAGATAGTCATCGCCGAGGATACCAAAACAAATTGATGATTGATCTTCTCCTAGGTAATTTCCCCTGTTTCCATAGTGTGTTATGCATGCAGAGTGGCCATCATCTTTCACACCTCTGTCAAGATCGAATCACAATTCTCTGTACTTAATCCATATCTGCCGAGTTACAGGATTTCCCGTATAGGACGCAGAAAGCTACAAATGCTGAATGACGTGAAGTTCCCTGGTCAACTTTTAGGTTGTTGAAAATGATGGTGTTATCCCATTTACTATTCCGTTGATATGGTTTATGATACCTTTGATTTTCTTGTATCGTATTGTAAATTTTTATACTCTTTCATACTCTTTCCACTGGTATAGTTTGTTTGGGTTTTATGTTTTGGAAAGGCTATCGTTGACAATTTTCTCTTGTAATGCACAAATTGTTTGTTAGAGTGCGATGGGGGCTTAGGCAGGAACACTGTTTACCCGGTATGTGCTGTGACCAGTCCAGCGGATATGGGTTAATGCCTGAACTAATCCCTGATGCTCCCTCGTTCTAGATTTCTGGGTGTTTGCGGCATCTGCCACACTGTCACCAACTAAACCCAGGGGATAAGTTGGAATCGGGTTGGCTGCAAGGGGATCAGTCCTCTGCCATTCATTGCAAACCGGCCTTGTTGCTGACATTCCCCTCCCACACTGGGCTGACAAATGTCTGATTCCCCCTCTGTCTCCACACCATTGGTTCTCATTCAGAATCCTCACATTATGGATTCTAGTGTATCTCAGCAAAGCTGCCCAGACTGCCAGACTCCTATCCGATTTCTGCGTGGCATTTCTAAAAGGGTCACGCAGGAAGAATCCTCAATGCTGTAGTCCTTTGCTTTTGAGAAAGGTCCTGCTAGGATCGAAGCGTCACCGAGGCCCTCCGATCCTCTACCTCCATGCTCTAACTTTTGAGATTCATGTATTGCAGGCCGTTTTAGTCAGTGAGCAGTTTGCATCTGTGTTTTGTATTAACTTGCTGTAGTATATCTACAAATCATTGCTGCTCCTCCTTGGAAGAGAAGTCTGATTCTCTGCACATCAGCTGGCTGTCTTTGCTCAAAGTTCCCCCCTGGCAGCCTCCTGTCTAGAGATCTGAGAGTCCTAACACCTGTTGATCCCAGCAATTGATCACCTGTGGTTTGCCCTGTTGGCATGGAGGGGGGTGTGGGGGTGGAGGGTCCCAGATCCCTGGCGGGTTTACCCAGCTAGCCCCCCCCCCAGGCTGTTGTTAAAATATTGGGAGTCCCCTTCCAGGGGTCAAAATTGGACACCCTTGGGGCGGTCATTACATCCAATAAAAGTATAGTTTTCTGATATGACTGTCCAGCTAAGCCTTGGGAAAGGTGGGTGGCCAGAGAGGTTGTCATTGTTGCTTGAGGAGAGGCGCAATAAGGGAAAAAAATTAAAGAAGTGAGCTCCAAGGGTTGTGGCACTGCTGACAAGTGTACTTTGGGGGAAAAAGATTGAGGACAGATGCAGACTGATCCTGCTTTGATCCCCTTAATCTCTTCCCTGCACCTTTTAGCTTCCCCTCTGCCCTCCACCTCATCCCCCCCCCATAAACCCTCCAACACACTGCCACGGCATATTTGATGCAGCCCGTTCTGACACAACAAGTGTGAAGCAGCTCCAGTCCTCACCCGGTCCCCAAGCCAGTGAGGGGGGAAGGGGGGGGGAGTCATCAGGAAGTCAGACATTTGAAGGGTGACAAAATGTGGTGATTTGTTTGCGAGAAGATATTTCAGATCAGCACAGCTTGAGTTGAGCAGCTGCTACCATCCATCAGATATGAGCTAACCCCCCTCTCCCTGTCTTTTCTTATGCTTGCAGAGGAATCAACACATTATTTTGAATACCTTGTGCACATCCATGTCATACTGGGAATCTAGGGCAGCACATTAACCCATTTTACCAAGGCCACTGGCCTGTGAATAGAAAAATATATCAACAAGTCCATGAAAAGAAAAGGTCAAACCACTTATTTTAATGCTGGATTGTACTGGACTGTTTGTTTATCTACTCTTTGCTAATTCTTCTGTTGTTGTTTGCTGTTGTTTGCTATTATTTCTTTGTTTCTTTGTTTCTTCGTTTCTTTGTTTCTTTGTTTCTTCGTTTCTTCGATTCTTCGATTCTTCGATTCTTCGATTCTTCGATTCTTCGATTCTTCGATTCTTCGTTTCTTCTTTTCATTGTTTCTTTGTTTCTTTGTTTCATCATTTCTTTGTTTTTACGTTTCTGCTTTTCTTTGTTTATTCGTTTCTGCATTTCTTTGTTTCTTCATTTTTTGTTTCTTTGGTTCTGTGTTTCTTTGTTTCTTTGTTTCTTCCTTTCTACATTTCTGCGTTTCTTTGATTCTTCGATTCTTTGTTTCTTCTTTTCATTGTTTCTTCGTTTCTGCATTTCTTCATTTCTTTGTTTTTACGTTTCTGCATTTCTGCGTTTCTTTGTTTCTTTGTTTCTTAATTTTGTGTTTCTTTGGTTCTTTATTTCTTTGTTTTTTTGTTTCTTCCTTTCTACATTTCTTCATTTCTTTGTTTGTTTGTTTCTTCCTTCTTCGTTTCTTCGTTTCTTCATATGTTTTCTGTTTTTTTGCTTGGTTGATTGGTTGGTTGGTTATTTGGTTCATTGGTTGGTTGGTTGGTTCATTTGGTTTTTGCTTCTTAAACCGACAGCTTCAAACTCCAGCTAAGGGTCACAAACTCTTCTTCCAACAAAGCCTGAGCAGGAGGCAAGTCTGATGGGACAAATCCTGGTTGAAATCCATTCTGACCGTTGCAGTTTGCTTTCTCCCATTGACCCCACTTCCTTGGCTCCAGGTCTTATACGATCACGGGTCCGGGGTGCAGACACAGCCGCTGCAAGTATCCTCACCTTCCTGGATAGTCACTGTGAAGCCAATGTGGACTGGCTCCCGCCGCTACTACAGAGGGTCAACCAGGTAGGAAAGTCCGGACACCTGTCTCCATTGTCACCACTTTCTTTGGGGGAAACGGTCTACTAAAGAAATGAATCATCTAAATCAGCATCAAAGGATGCATGGGAAATAATTGTGATTATTTAGACAAGTCACACTAATAGTGGAGTACGAATCGCAATTCAAATTCCAGTATTAATTGCATTTATCACGTTCTCAAAGTGTGTACGGTATATCTTGTTTCAGTTGATGTAGATCGCAGGTTTAGAAAAAATATATACATGCATGATCATGGAGGAACTCCATGGTATGATGCACCCCAATTCAGTATCATTGTTGCCGTGCTGGCAGTCACTGGTTATGTGTTTGAGAGATTTTGAGAATTGTCCTCTCCAAGCTCCCTTAAGCCGCCCCCCCCCCCCCACCCCCAAAAAAGTAGTAACTATACAACTGGTTCTGCTGCCAAAATGCACCGCGGGGAAACCAGGGGTACTATCTTAGGAGTGCTCAGTCATTCCTTGCCCCTTTTAAGTGCACAGATGGAGACAAAGGACTTCAAAAGCATCTCTATTCCCTGAAAGTTTCCATTCACTCCTGGGAGGAGAGAATTATTGTTGGTGTTGCAAGCAACTGCAGAGACCCCAAGGCTAGACTGCCAGTTCCCATTCTGAAGATTGGCCATCATGGGATCAGGACTGTGCGGGTGACTATATACCCAGCCACTGCCTGGGGGACTGAAACTGAAAGAGCCCGCAAATGGGCCGGCAAATGGGCCGGCAAATAGCTACCTGGCTGGGATAATGTACATGCACATGTACATCAATTTAAGTTTCACACCAGGGCCCAATTGCATGGAGCTGCTTAAGCGCAAAATCTCTTGAAGTGCAGAATGTCATGATTTATGGTTTCAATCAGAGCAGAGGTTTTTCTGGAGCCCCAATTACGGGATACCGTTTTTTTACCTCTGTTTGGGTTTGGCACTGGACAATGCTACTGATCCTTATCTCTTTTTGCTGGGGGGAGGGGGGGTTGGGCTGTAGGGGGCAGCTTTGATTTGATCCTGTGCCCTGGATCTTGCCTGTGATTACTTTGGGTTTTCACGGTTAATTTCAGGAACTAGGGAGCATTGGGCCCCACACTCTTTTGTCTTTGGGCAATTCTATCCCCCATTTTTTTTCTCCTGCTGGGGGGTGAAGCTTCTGTGATTATATTCATCGATTGTCCAGAGAGGGGAAGGGGTAGGGGAATTAGTACTCGCGCGTCTCTCCTCCAAGCAGTTTATTCATTCATATATTTTTTTCTTGTAGAGCTGTGTTGGCTTAGGTTCACCATTAGAGGGGGTTTCAATTTTTAACGTTGGCAAAGATGCAACCTTGGTCATATTATTATAGCTACCTGGTTGGGATAATGTGCATGTATATGTACATCAATTTTCACAAGTTTTTCATCAAGTTTCACACCAGCGCCCGATTTCCTGGAGCTGCTTTAAGCCCCTACACAACATTGGTAAGATTGAAAAACAGAAATGTTCACAGATTTACTTGAAACTTATATAGTTTGAAGATGGTTATAGTAGAAACCTCGCACTGAAATATTTCTGTCTAAAATGTTGTATTTTGGAGAAAGAAGAAAAATAAATTGTTTACGTCTCACCGAGATCTAAACTATTTTTTGGAACAGTACGGTGTTGAATGCTGCATTTTTCGCGAAACAAATGAAGCGGTTTTCACAATTTTCTCGAGAATTGGTTGGCGGATTGAGCTGAAATTTTCAAAGGTGGGCTATTGCATGCTTACACACACATGTATGTTGAATCAGACAACGTATGGATGCTATTCTTGGACCTCGACCAATGTTTTGTAGGGGCTTTAAGCACAAAATGTGCTAAAGCACAACAAAATCACATTTTATAGGAACAGCTTGCGAACCCAATCTCCACTTTTGTTTCATGCTTTAAGAACAGTGGAATACAAGGCCAAATCACTGTCTCTTTTCAGAGCCATATTCCTTCACTTAAGAGATGACATAATTATACATGGTGTCACTACAATCCTGCTACTGCACTACAGTATGTCAAAATCAATTATCATCTCACTCACAGAGTGGTTTGTAATTCTGTTTGCCCAAGGAAGACTCTCATGCTGAGCGGAATTTCATGCTTAAGCGGCTCTTGGAAAGGGGTCCCGGAGCTCCAGACGTCTATATGGTCCTTGACCTGAAAGAAACTGCCATGGATGAGATCCAGACTGGGGGGGGGGGGGGTGGGAGTGCTAGGGCCTTTAGGGGATGGGGAGAAAGATAATCTGGACTGTCAAAAAGATGCAAAGCTGGTAATCCTGTGGTGCGGACCCGAGCTGGCTTGTGCTTTCCTGGAGATAGCCTGATGATTTATAGTATACAGGCCTGATGGCATTGCGCTGGTACTTCTGCCCCTTTGATTCAGCGGAGGCTGGCCCCAGTCCGCAGCAGACCTTTGACTGTGGTGTCTTGACAACATGTTGGGTTCCAGAAATTGACAAACGAGTATACCCTTTGAAGATTAGCCAGACAACAGGAGCTGAGTCAGCAGACATATCCAGAAGGCAAATGAAGAATGCTTCAATTCGTCACTTTTTTTTTTTTTTTTTTTTCACCACCTAGCTGACATATTCACGATTTGAATCATCAAAATATTGATGAATGACAGGGATGACTACTCTAATCTGTTACTAGAATGATGGCGGCTAGGGCCAGGAGTCTGACTCGTAACTGACAAGGTGGGCTTCAGGCAAGATAGAGCCCCCCCCTCTCCCCTACACACACCCCTCTGTCAAAGGAAACATGGATGGGTCAGATTACACTGCGCACACTGTATGGCTGACTTGGCCGTCTCTCAACCGGTGACACACTTCTGAAGACTGGTTGAGAGATGCTCAGGAGAAGGTATCCCATGAATAGATAAGGGCCCTAATACATCAGAGCAGCCCGATTTTGCCCGAAAATTAGCAAGTTGTTTACCAGCCATCCCGTCGCCTAAAATTCATGGCGGGTTTTGTAACAAATGAAAACTGATTTCAGACTGCCCCCCCTCTCTGTTTGGCATTCCGCCACGTCTCCAACAGCCTGGAAGCCAACAATGTTTGCTGTCATGTAGCTGCAGATGTCGTAAATTACACGTCAGTGTACCAAAAAAAAAAAAAAAAATACCACCCATCTGTCAGCTCCTGAAGGACTTCTACCCTCCCCACTGTTTTCCCATTCTTCTCCGGAGAAGCGGGCAGTTGTCGGGCCCTCAATGGCCATTTTATCCATGAACACATTCGAATGCGCGGCCCGCAACGAGCGCTTTGCGAGGAGGTCTTGTTGTCTAGAGCTACCTGTCACAGGGAGCCTGCCTCTGTATGCACCCTCATCAGTCATGTACACAAACAGCTGCTTAATGTGATCATCATTTCCACCATCTGGCTGTCACTTGTGTCACTTAAAAAAAAAAAAAAAAAATCAAGAAAAAATCACCACTGTCCATTCTTGAAATCAGTATGCCACAAACCTGCGGCTATGTTAAAACCTAGGATGCAGTATTGCTTTTCCAGCTCATGTGCTGGTGTGAGCCCCGATTTTTTTAGTGCTAGCACCATTTCGGGTGTTACACTGGTACTCTTTTGCCTGAAGGGGGGTGAAGCGGTTTTACACTGAGACAACCAAGTGAAATGTCAGCGGATTTCATGATCAGGTTTCTTCCCCTTCCCAAAGGAACCATGGGCCTGAGCGTGGAAAAAATGTCTAATTATTGGAGGTGTGATATACCTGTATGCTGCATTTGATGAGATTCCCTGGGTAGAACCCAGCTTACCCCTAGAGTGTTAACCCTGCTTTCGCTCTGGATATGTTAGGGGTGATGACGTCAGAATCGACTGGAGCTTTATCAGGACAGAGCCAGGGTAGACCCAGGGGTAGACTCAGGAAAGCTAATCAGACACTCCCTGCTGTCTGTGCCTCTACTACTAGTCTTATTGATTCATTGATTGGTTTCAGCATGTTGCATGGCACAGAGTACCAATATTGACTCTCTTGTCTGACAAAAAGCACATCCCATCTTATCTTGATATACAAAAATGTTGCAAACTGCTTACTGACTAAAATTACCAAAATGTAAATCTTAAAATTTACACAGCCAGTCAAATTTACAGGCTCATCTTATCTTGTTCACAGTGGCTGTTGTTACAGCAGTCGTTCGTGTGGTTCCCTGACTTCACAGTATTTGTCAGGATGTTTAGCACTTGGAACCAGACTATCAGCTTATAGACTGGTTCAACCTGCCTGCAATGCTGACGAAATACAATCAAGTCAGGGAACCACACGGACGACTGCCGTAGCAACAGCCACTGCGTATCTTGTTACTTCCTAAATATGAGGAGATTACTGCCAATAAGAGTGAAATGTTCAAACAATTTGAAAAAAAAATGGCAAAGAATGTTTGACTGGACTTGAACTCAAGACATTATGGTTTAACCACCAGCTCTTAGATTCCTTGACCTGGTTGGGTTGCCTGGTCTTAGCTTGAAGATCCAGTCCACTCATATGCATTATTTTGTTTCAAATAAGACCATTTCCAATATGCTACAGAAATGCTGCCTCAGAAATGATACAATTTCGCTGCATTCAGTATACAAAGTGCTATTTATATATCCCAGGATAATTCTTTTGTCATTGATTTATAGGTAGACTTGATGGTTGATCAGTGCGTTACACCAAACACTCATTCTAGCTGTCTTGATTAGAGCTCGTAAAACTAAAAACAAAAAATCCATTTTGGAAATAAGCCCTTGATATAAATTGTTCAAGTTGCCTCAACATAAAGGATGAGGAACTTTACCACAAACCACAACCCAGTCGAATTGCTCCGTGCAGTACACCGGGGGAATGAGATAATTCATTTAAGGAGCAAGACTGGGAACAATACATGTGGGCCTACTCAGGAGAAATTAGTGTGCACTGGTCTTTCACAGGATTTGAGTACACAGATGTGAGACTGACTCTACGTTATGGCCCATAGTCAGAAAGAGCATGTGATCAGCTTTATTTTGATGCAGGTTTGATCTCTGTATCATGTTTCATTCTGGGGATATATCAAACTTCATGATATCTGTCACCGAAAATGAAATGTCCTATGGAGAAATGGCTATTTACATTTTACTGGCAGTTAAAAGTGGCAAGGTGAAGCTCACAAAGTGCTCTATTTTTGGTCTTTATTGACAGAAATTAGCGGTTCCTCAAACCGATTATGAAAGAAGGGACATCGACCGTATCAAAACGTCAATAAAAACAAGAAATCAAAAGAAGGCGTGGCAGAGCCAGTCACATTTTACGCAATGGTGATAACTGTGACATCATGCACACACCTGACTGCATTGAGCAAGCATGCATTGGATTGAAAGGTTTTTCTCTGTCAGTCAACGAAGAAATCGATCATCACCATTGTGGTGCATTCATGGTCTACACATTCCCCCCCCCCTCTTTTTTTTTCTCCCCAGACTGGGGTCAGTGTTGGGTTCATTCTGTATGAGGGCATTCAAATTTATCAACCAGAATCTCTAGCAAAAAAATCTTCCTGTCCACTGTCGTCCACTTCCCTATACGGTGCAAATGGAATATGAGCTTCAACAACGCCCACACAAAATCCCGATTCATTCAAATCCAAAATGGTCTTCATTTGTCCGGAAACTGCGCAATTGCTGAAAATGACCCACTCCCTTTGAATGGGAAACTAATCCTCAAACAGAATGGAACAAGTTGATTGCCAAATTCAACCACACATCTACATGTATTGACCAATTAAGTGGAAGATTGATGGTTTTCACATTTTGATCTTACCAATTGAAATTGTAATCAAAGTCAGTCTAAATGTTAGTCAAATATCACCCACATTTTTTATATAATATATTTTGTTTAAGTTGATAAATTACTTCTGTGGGTATATAAGAGCACGACCATTTTACATCACTTTGGTTGTTTTTTTACTTCATTCAGAAACAACAACGGATGTAGGAACATAAACATTTAGGAAACAGTTTGTGCTTCATACTCGAGATATTGTATTGTGCCTTTAGAAAGAGTCAATGAGTGAATTTACAAAAGCAAATCAAATGGCAAAGTCTACCATTATTTGGGCTCGGTTTCAATCAGAGGGGAGGTTTATCTGGAGCCCCAATTGCTATACCGTGTTTTTTTTTACCTCTGTTTGGGTTTGGCACTGGACAATGCTACTAATCCTTATCTCTTTTTGCTGGGTGGAGGGGGGTGGGCTGTAGGGGGCAGCTTTGATTTGATCTGTGCCCTGGATCTTGCTTGTGATTACTTCGGGTTTTCACGGTTAATTTCAGGAACTAGGGAACATTGGGCCCCACACTCTTTTGTCTTTGGGCAATTCTATCCCCCATTTTTTCTCCTGCTGGGGGGTGAAGCATCTGTGATTATATTCATCGATTGTCCAGAGAGGGGAAGGGGTAGGGGAATTACATCTAGGGCTTGTGCATCTCTCTTCCAAGCATTATAGTCATTCATTTTCTCTCATATAGTTGTGTTGGCTTACGTTCACCACTAGAGGGAGTTTAAATTTTTAATTTTGGCAAAGATGCAACCTTGGTCATATTATAGCTTGTCTTCATTTCACATGTAGGTGACCTTGCTTGATGAAAATATATTACCTCAGTCTGTGCACGTGTACAGTCAATCTGGCTTTGCAGTGCACACCATAGTTGGAATTTTTCAAACCATGTACTGTATACAGTGGCCATTTTTGTGAAGTACCAAGAGATATAAACTATAGCATTTTCAGCATCTTGTGGAAATGGCTGCTGTTATGACACCAAAATAATGTTCATGATTTTAACACAATTATGGAATTTGAGAAAAAGCTTCATAATTTAAAAGAAAATAAGGAACTTTTTGAGACAAAAATAGTACTCCAAAAATGGTAGCCTGTGTTTCCAGCATTTATGCAAAAACTTCAAGATACTTCAAAACCACTCTTGACATACTGTATCATTCCGAAGTAAGACCTGTCAAACTACATGGAAAAAACAGTGTATGCATAAGTTATTGCTATATCAATAAAGTTAATAGGCCCTATAGAATGTTTCAGCATTTTTGTATTACCGGTAACTTCGCATGTACAGTGTATGTATCAATAGAAGCCATTGCAATGTATATGTAATATAGCCATCATTTTCTTTGTACCCTTTTGATCCATTGTATTTTCAGACTGCTAAACTTGATTTCCTTTTTCTTTCCTTCTCTTTCATGTCACTCCTCTGCTCATGTTGACACTCGCCCTCCATCATAAATACGGCGTGATACTCGACGATTGACACTCGTCGTACTCATGGCTGACCCACGGGGGGATGCTCATGTCTGCTGATGACTCATCACGTGTGGGTGGATAAAAACTCCAACTCACAAAACTCACCGGTCCGCCCTAATTCACTGAACCCGCTGCACGTACCGCCGTATCTGTCATCTGCATGCTCTGCGGCTCGTGGAAAACTCACCGCATCGCCATCGCTCACCTCTCGTTGCGGTATACTCGCAGGATGCCACGCGAGTGGTGAGCCCCATCATTGATGTCATCAACATGGACACCTTCAAGTACATTGGGGCTTCTCCAGATCTGCGAGGAGGTAACTATGGGTTTGTTTCCCTCCGTTTTGGGCGGTGTTGGTTACAAGCATCACTTAGCGTGTGTGTAAGGTTGCTGTATAAAAAAGATGGTACATTTTTGAGTATGAAAGCTTGTCATCTCGGAAAGTCACAGCTGGGCCTTTTCATACTACTATAACCGTGGGTTATATGCAACTAACAAATGATACTTGGAGACAACGTTGTACTTGGAGTTATGTGGTTTATTCAGCTGGATAGGATGTCTGTCCGATTCTCCATTCAGCAGGGTTTACAGTATATACATTTTATGAACATTCCAAACATGCAAATATCACAGGAGTTTCCTGCCTTATTAGGAATTGCTTAACAGTCACTTGCAATATTCATATACAATCAAAGGATGTGTTTGGTCCACTATTGGTCTTGGGCAGGGCTAGGCAAATGAGTAAAGGTGGCTTTCCGTGAACTGACTCACTGTGGCCAAGTTCCGGTCCAGCCCAGTGTCCGCATTCCTCGGACAAGTCTCACTTCTAGAAAAAAAGGGGTCTTGCCCCTTCAAGGCCAACTCAGCACAGTTACACATACAGCTTCATGTACACAAGCATGATGTTTTAGCATGGTGATACTACCATACCCTTTACATGTCTTGAAACTTACCCAGGTCCACCTTGTGTAAACAAAGTTTGATACAGGCCGATCATACTGTGTGTTCACAGCATGCACGCAACTCAAAATTGGCTGCCGCGCTACACAGATAAGTTTCAAAAATCGCTTGCTCTATGCACATGCGTAACTACCCGCACGTCGCATCGATGAGATGCACGCATGCATGGCATGAAATTATTTTAACATGGGGGTTGAAAATTGTCAGCACAGGTCGATCGTTTCAACATAGGTCAAGCGCTACACACGGGTCAACGTGGTGTTAAAACCTTGCAGTGTGAACAGGTTACACAGGTCGGAACCGTGTACAGCCAGGAGATTTTGTTTGGCAGTGTAAACTCCTTGCTCAAAACCGTTGCAGGATTGGGATATTGGTGCCTTTTTGAGGGGATGGATGATAGAAATGGCTCCTAACCAGGGCCCAAGCAAAAGCAGAGATTTCTCATAGATATATGTACGGTATACTGTTGGGTTTTGTAGGTAGTTACAATTCAAGAATAAACCTGTGAATATTAAGGGATATATGCCTATATACATGTATATAGGCCTATTTTTTTCATAACTTAATTGACCATTACTAATGGGACTTTCTAAGGTAAGACTCTAGGGTTGATACCGTACATATTTTTTAAATTGTCATCTTGAAAGTTGAAGGACACCAGTCCGCACCACCCACCTTTCACCTCTGGTTTCTCACACATTCCCCAAAAATAGGTTTGACATCTCTGTCAGTCCTTCTCACTTGGATCAGATATCGACCAAGGAGTGAGATCAGTTCTCCTTGTGCAGCCCCTTACCATGTAAAGGAGGTTTGAGAAAACCTTGCAATAAAAACCTGAAAGGCAGGGTAAAGCAGAAGAGAAGTGAGGGTTGTTCTGCAGTCTAGGACCTGACAGATGAGGTGTTTAGAATTTCATGATAAGGAGTCTGATATGGGCACAACAGCGGAAGGAACTTTCATCCAGAAGGATCCAGAAGCCGAGTAGCCCTGAAATGGAATTGCTAATCCGATCAAATTACTGGGGGGGGGGGCATTTTTCCTTGCCCACGTAATCCAAGATGGCATTTAGCAAGTGGGGCCAGGTCTTATGGAATGTTAATTGTCGGCTTTAGCTGTCTTTCTCCCCCCCCCCCCTCCCAGGCCAGGTTGTGAATATTTCTTGTCTTTCAAGTCCCACCAAATTTCCTGAACAGTTGCCACTTGAGTCAGATATTGAGTAACCCTACCTGAGTGTCTCTCCAGAAAGAAGGGAAGAAAATCTAAAGAGTGAGACTGCCTACTGTCCTCCATTCCTTTGTTGCTAATCTTCAGAACGATACTAACTAGTTCTACCTCCATCTGGAAATCCCTTCCCGGTTTTTGCTTTCCCCCTGCCTACGATTTTGCCCTTCTTAAAAGGAATGCTATATACAGCCTTTCGGATTCCCTCTCTATCTCCTTCTTTCTTTAGCCCTTAACCTTGAGTGGCTTTTTGGCCTTGTTTTGGGCGATTTTGCAAAAACAAAATACAGTATTCGACAGTTGGTGCATTAATATCATTTGACTATAATTATTTGAAACAATTTATTTCAATCAAGAAATAAGAATATAACTGGTACATTCAATTTTTCTTTTCTTTGGACCCTGTCTGGTTTATATATATATAAAAAAAACCATTCATGTCAAAACGAAAAACTGATTCTCTGTTTTGGTTTTTAAACTTGACAATTGTGACCCGGCACAGCATAATGAGGAATAACCCCACTTTTGAGATTTTGAGGTTTTCTAATGATGTGAAAGAATATACTATTAGCTTTCAAATGATAACAAAATATAATATCCTCTAATACTTAAAATTTCTGGGAAAAAAATAAAAAAATTGATTTGTAATCAAATTGTGAAGATACTTTAACTTCAGGCATTGTTTACTCAAAACGTGTTTTGGTGGGATATTCCTCATGTCGTTGTGCCGGGTCACAATTTAAAAATAAGTCAAGGAAATGAAACTGGCTGGGAATTAATTTGACCCCTGATTGACGAGCGAAAAAAATGTAACTACGGTAGGGCTAGGGAATTGAACCACATGCCTGGTTTAAGCATGGTTTAACATACCAGAAAGCTCCATTAGCTGATGAGCAGCGAAATAGCCAACTATCATTGATTGGTTCAGGAGAGCATGTACCAGCCAAATAGTGTTCCCACCAATTTGAAATAGAACCGTATTCAGAAGAAAAACCAGACCAGGGTGCTACTTTTACAGCAGAATTCCATGCTGCTGTAAAAGTCTGTGAGGCAGACGCCAATTTTGAATCTTCAAGGAATCCATTCATGGTCCGATCCACTTTTTGCATAGAATAGCATGAATCGCTTCCATAATCTCTACACAGAGTTTCACGAAAAGTGTATGAGATGCCTACAAATCGGCGAGTCGAAAGAGAGAACAAAAAAATTGCGTTCTGGAGGCTTTTAGGACAAGATGGGTCAATTTGATTGATTTCTTTGTCAGATTTCCTTTGGCAGCCTTCCTGGCAGATGTAGTATCACATGACAGTTGCCATGGTTATAAGCTGTTTCCACATTCTGAAATCAATGGGGCTCACTAATTGAGAATGGCAGTAAGTGAATTAAAAAAAGAAATACTACACAAGAATAATGGTCCCCCAAATATATCAATGATTGAATCGAATAAATCAATTCACAGGTGACGTGTACAAACGTACTTGCAAATTCTGCATGACCGTCAATAAATTTCCTAATGGTGCCATATTTTTCATTTAGTTGGGAGGGGAATTACGATCTCTCCGTTTACATTTCTGTAAGTCAGCACAAAAATACTAAAAAAAACACTCTTCCATTATAGTACCGGTAAGTGGTTTTTAGATGTAAGGATATCTCACAAAGAACTTGTTCAAATTAACTATTAAGTATGTGATTCGAGATAGCGTTGCTGTGTCTTTGACTATTAAGCCATGTCCGCACTGGACTTATTTTTTACCGAGCCCGTGGGTAACATTCCAATGGGTAAATCTTCCGGGCGTCCGCACTTGGACTTTTTGACTCGGGTAAACTAACCGAGACAATCGAAAAAACTAACCGACTCGTGTACATGTACATGTGCATGTACATGTACATGTACTCTAGGTACACAAACACGTTGTTACCCTGCGCCCGCACGAGTCTTGCATACAGTAACGTAATGTGTGGGGCGCCGGATGTGGTTTTTTACCGAGTCGTTTACCGAGACGCCGTGTCCGGATTGGACTTATCGACTCGGTTAAAATGGTTAATGTACCCATTTGCTCGGTTAGTTTACCCATTTTAAGTCCAGTGCGGACGCGGCTTTAGACTCCACTGACCTTTTAAGCAAGCGTGACTCTTTTTTCTGTTATTCAGTGAAAAAAATTACTTAACCCTCTGGCATCATAGTACAGTGTATGGTTTCCAGACTTAAGGCTATCTTTCAGGTGTTATTTCTGTATAAAGGCAAATGAATAGCTTGTCAAATGTATGCTTGGGATTTGGAGGTAGCTATATACTCCATTGGGCGTTCAAGCAAGGTGTAACCTGTTTGAACCTCACAGACTGTTTTGAATAGACTTCCTGGAAAGACTTAGACTACTGCATCTCGTGTTGCCATGGAGATGCATGTGACAGGACGACAGTATCAACTCTTATTAGTAATTATTTTAGTCTGTCCGTTGGGGGGGGGGGGGGCTCTCAGGTAAATGACCCTCCAGGAATACAAGTGTAATTTAGAGAGAGAGAGAGAGAGAGAGAGAGAGAGAGACAGGGGCCAGACAGGGCAGTGCATATTAACCAGCTTGTCCGAGGGCCAGCCCTGAGCCCTTCTTGCCTCAATCCTGTCTTAGTGAATAAACCCGGAGCTACCAGGGTATAGAGAGGGGGAGGGGTGGGGGAAAACCATGATTCACTGTCTGGTCTAGTCGCCCGGCCACCATCCGAGAGGAAATCCTTTTCGGAAAGAGGGGGGGGGGGATCCGTAGCTCCTCTGCTAAACCTGTCTGGGACAGTTGCCATGACCATTTTAGTTGGTGGGTCCTCTGGGCCAACAGTTCTCACCACCGTTGAACCGTTGAGAGGTGTTTTAGTGGGGAACAGGAAAGGGAAGCACAAACAGAGTTTCGTTTGAATGAGAAATCATTAGAGATTGGGGGTAGGCATGCCTGATCTATCCCTTTGTGCCCAGCTTTACGTTATACCTGTATGCGGAGGTGTCTACATGTACATGTAGCTATGCTGATCCATCGTGACAAGCACTCCACTAGACTAGACTGTATATGTCCGATGACATCATTGGCTGTAGTTACCATGAAGTCTCCTCTGTCAGTGATGACTGTACTAGTACCACCCGCTTGCATCCCTTCACTTATAGAGGCCCATTGTCTGGTAGGGTCAGGTCGGAAAGACATCGTCAAGCAAATGAATCTAAGAATATCGAACAAAGCAAGGACAAAACTGACTACTAAAATGTGACCCGGCACAACGACATGAGGAATATCCCACCAAAACACTTTTTGAGTAAACAGCGCCTGAAGTTAAAGTATCTTCACAATTCGACAAATCAATTTTCTTTTTTTTTATTTTCTGAAATTTTAAGTATTAGAGGATATTATATTTTGATATCATTTGAAAGCTAATGGTATACTCTTTCACATCATTAGAAAACCTCAAAATCTCAAAATCTCAAAAGCATTCAGATCAGAAACCAAGCGATGACTCCCAGCAAGTGCGGAGAGAAAAATTATGGAGGAGGTTGTCATGTGCGGCACTATTTTATTCCACACAATACACATGACAGAGGTTTTTTTTTACCAACTGCAAGAGAGACTGCCTTGTCATGAAGCACCCTGGTCTGATTTGAGCAAAAACCTCACGTACCAGCCGAACGATCTCGGCGAATTCTGGTTCGGTTGCTGAAGAGCTGTTGTCAAGTATCGCTTTGACCTTTGTTACACACACACACCCTGCCGCAGTGTTTAATGTAAGGCACCTGAGATAATTATGTATGAGCTTTTGTTGTCACCTTATCTCATCACAAACTGACCTATATCATTGTGTTGGTTGTAGAAGTAAAATTTGGCTTGTATGAGTTTGTCTCAATTACTAGGTACATGTACATGTTTATTTTTCTCTCAAACTACAAACATGATGGGATTAATGAAAATATCTTGAAAATTCAGTTTCATCAACATTCCTGATAGGTGTTTCATAGCACAATAGACAATGTTTAGGTCATTGCTCACTGTACTAAGGTTTCAGACATAATAAAACTATGCATGTATGTGGAGTCAAATGTTGGATATTATTTCAAAGAAGATACTGGTCAGTTTAACTCAGATTTCGAAGATGGAGGTTTTTAATTCCACAGAGGAAGAGAGGAATAGTATTAGGCCTAGTTGTCTGCTGTTGTACATGAACATGAACTGTTCACTCCTTGCTATTATTTTCTTAGATATAATTTGATTTTGGGCAATCATTTCCATTGACTTTATAGGCCTATGTGTCAAAGAATCATATATCATGTCTACTCAACCGAAGCTTCTGCTGTCAATCGCAAACAGATCCGAGTCATTTAATTGGTGTATCATGGTCACATGGCCGTGTGACAACATAATTGTCTTAAGGTGATATATACAAAAATGTTGCAAACTGCTTACAGACTAAAATTACCAAAATGTAAATCTTAAAATTTAGTGGGCCTGACGTTTCGATCCCAGCAGGACCTTTCTCAAAGGCAGTGTGACAAGAACAAAACAGATACATGTTTCTCATCCGTGTCTTATTCACTCTCTCCCCTTCCTTCGTGTACATGTATCTGTTTTGTCCTTGTCACTCTGCCTTTGAGAAAAGTCCTGCTAGGATCGAAACGTCATGCCCAACATAATTGTCTGTTGGATTCTTAGCCAGTCAATAGTTGTGATGTACATGTATGGTATCTGTATTGCTATCTATACGGTATATAATCTCTCTGTTATACTGTAAGTCAGCCAATATTTGTAAAGAACATTACTTGCAGTGCTGCATTACCTCCCCAACAAACCATTAATGATACTCTTGCTGTATTTTTCTGGCAGGATTTGATTGGAGTTTGCATTTCAAGTGGGAGCACATGCCGGTGGACCACCGGTCGAGGAGGAAAAACTCCATTGAGCCAATCAGGTGGGTTCTAAATTCACGCACAAACCCAGCCAACCAGAGTGCTGGATTCAAATTTGGAGCTTTTTACCATAATAGGTTTTTACGAGTTGGGTCGGAAAAGGAGAACCGAATTCAACTCGGATTTTTCTGCCAGTTTTTGACCTTTGACCTGGTCTGCCTTTCAGAAAAAGGCCTGCTGGGATTGGAATGTCTGGCCCTCTAAATTTCATAAGATTTTCCAGATGTTAATTCCTCTTGTTAGATTGGGTTTTAGAACATGACCTTGGCTAGTTCAATGATAAGCAATTGCCATAAGATGTCAGGAAACAGGTACTTGTGAATGAGTGATATGGGGGGTACAGTATTCACACATATTTTTGTAGAAATTTGAGAAATGGCAAAGAAAACATTGACTTGACCAGGTACCCGGTATTGCGCCAGAGACCTCTAGTGTTGTATACAGCACTCTTACCATTTGAGCTATCCAGCCCTCAGATGGTGTCCTTCCCAAATGTAGCCAACTGCAGCGTAGTAATTTTTTATGGGGGGGGGAGGAGGAACCTTATGAGTGAATTTGAAATTTTAGACTCTGTTCTCGAGTGGAATTTCACCTGTGTATCCTTTGTCCTTGCTGGGGTGATTGCTCACAGATTTGGGAGAAGGAGAACCCACATTCCATTAAACCACCGGGATAACAAAACCACAGCACACTCAGATATTTCCAGCTCCTTGTAATTCCCATTTGTGCATGGTCTGGCTGGGTGGAGGGAGGGGAGGCAGTCTCTCATTGCATCCTGACAGCGGGAGGGGAATAAAATGCAGTGTGGTGCAGGGGGGAAAAGGGGAGTATACTACAAAGAATCCGGGGATGGAAACCCGGAGTGAAAATAGACTGCGAATGAGCCCGGGTTGTTCCTGAGAATAGAGCAGGGGAAGGAGGCAGGAAATTGATTTTGATTTGATGGGGGAGGGGGGGGGGAGGCAGCAAGTACGTGTTGGCTTTCACACTAGGCAGCTTTCCCTGTGTTATCTTTCACGGTGAGGGGGAGATGGACTTTGAATCGTTAAACAAAAACAAAAATGGTTCAGGGCTCGTGGGCAGGGAGAAGTGGTGAGTGCGGGACTAATGGCCGAAGACTTCAGCGCCATCCGGTGGAAGGCTCCAGTATTTCTCAAGATGCTTTCACTGGAATTGAGAGAAGCAGAACAGTCCAAGCCGCCAGTGATATATGTAATAATGTAGTGATGTACAAGTGATACATGACAATGCTGCAAGTTGCTCACCGACGTGAATGACCAAAATGCAAGTCTCAAAAAAAAAAGGCAGTATAGAGAGCCTGACAGTTAGCTCCCAGCTAGATTTTCCTGGAGTGCAGAAGCTCATAAGGAATATACTGCTCAGATTGACATGCCAGGCCTTGCACAATTTGGACCAATTCAAACCAACCAAACCAGGCATAAAATCCAGATGGACAGTCTTTCTGAATTTGATTGAATGGAAGGTGTTTTGTATGGCTCGTTGATTTCTCCTTTTGTGTCTCTTCTTCACATTCCCCCCCCCCCTCCTCTCCAGAACACCGATGATTGCAGGGGGGTTGTTCGTCATGAACAAAGACTGGTTCAACAAGCTGGGCAAATACGACACGGAGATGAACATATGGGGAGGGGAAAACTTTGGTGAGTCTGGGCACCAGATGCACTCCGATCCTCTGAGGAAGCACAGTTTGGATCAAAAGACAGCCGACTTTGTTCCCTCTCGGGTCCTACGGTATTTATTTCCGCTTCGGGATTTGTCCTGGATCTCTGGATTCCTCCTTTCACGTTGGCAATCTTTGTTTGCGTGTGGTTCTTATTAGTTCCATGGCTCTTTTTTTCCCAAAACCCGGCTTAGGCTCAGGTTCCGGCTTTGTCTTTCTTTCTTTCGTCCATTTTTAAAGTGCAAGGCCTGAAAATGGGAGGCCTTTGGCTTTTTTTTGTTTTATGTTATATTGCGTTTTGAAGAAAAATAAAATTCCAAAGCTTCAACTTCAACAGAGAACTCCAACTTTTGTTTTCAGCTTTTGGATATAAACAGTAGAAACCGGAGCCTTAGCTATGCAGGGTTTTGGAAAAGGGCCCATGATTCCTTGGAGACTTTGGTGTCCTCTGCTTTGTGAGGTGTAAAGATAGCCTTGTTGGTTTAGTGTCACCTTCAGGTCTAAGGCCAACAGGTTTCTTAGGTCTTAGGTCGATGGTTTAATCACTTCTTCTTTCATTCTCTGATGTCCGCTGTGTGTATCGTCTCGTCGGCACTTTAGGTGTGTTGGGGTTGCCTTGGGGGGACTTCTAGTGTCCAACACTCTTCCAACACTACTTAATTTGTCTTAATTGTCTTAATTGATAATTATCACGGTTGGAAAAGGTGAATTTAAGCATTCACAGCAACAACCATCAGATGCAATGGAGGGGACAACCCATATGCTAGAACAAGCTTTTTTAAAGATGGGACCAATGAACAGGAACTAGAGGTCATTTGGTGGCATCCAATCTGGTAGTGCATATTTATTTTTGTCCCCGAGTTTCACAGAAATGTGTTGTTTTTTTCAGCGCAAACATGAAAAATGAAAGTCCCCGGAGTGGCTTCCAGATCTGATGATAGGATTTTCTGATTTTGGTTTATCCATGGTTTACATCCGAGGCCTATTGGGAAAGAAAAGTCTCCCTGCTGGAACTCCCACTCGTAATGCATGCCCAACCGCCCACAAGCATGCATATGAATGAGTGGACGTCAGCACAGCAACACAAATATACAGACACCCTTCTGAGTCTCATCCCTCGTGTTTGTCCTTTTCCATTTCCGTCTACCCGGTATTCATAGAAAGAGGTGGGAGTCCCTTTTGAGTCTGAGTGCAGTACTGTCTGGGACCAGCCCTGCATGCACAGTACAGTACAGACCAGTCAAACAAAAGACCGGTTTATGCCAGAGTGTGGGCGTATAGTTACATGTACATGTTGGCCTACCGGTACCTCCGTTTATTTTTCTTTACTGCACCCTTCATCTGTCAAATTTTCTTTTTGGGGGTCATATTTCAAACATATGTATTGCCGGTATGTGTGCAGTAAAAGTGGAGGGGATGGAGGTAGAGGGAAGGACTTTGACCTAGCTGTTGGTGGAATGGAAGGGTGGTGCTGTAGCTGCCTGTTCTGTTAGGATATTGTAAAGTACATGTCAATGCCACTGCCTAGCAACACTCTGACCTGTGAGCATGGCAACTGAACATATAGCTACATATATTAAAGTAACAGTAGCCCTTGTACTCAAAATTTATGTTTTGATTATCGTACAAGCTTGTACGATAATCGAAATACCATAAGTGATGGAAAATTAGTATGAGGGCTACATCTGATGTAGCTGCTGAATAAACTACCTTCCATTCTTTGTTGATCAGTACAACCATCATTATTTGTTCTCTGATCCTTGCAGAAATTTCGTTCCGCGTCTGGCAGTGCGGAGGTAGCCTGGAGATCATACCTTGTAGCCGTGTCGGCCACGTGTTCCGCAAGAAGCACCCATACACCTTCCCGGAGGGCAATGCAAACACGTACATTAGGTTGGTTGCCTGCATGCCCTGCAGTGGGACGCTGCTATACTGGTACCCACACCCTTTAATCTTACTCCACGGTCATACTTTCTTCCTTGGCGTAAAGCATTGCTTCAACTCAAGCCTCTTTGAAATATCACCGCCAGTATTACATGAAAGAGTGAGAGTTTAAATTGGAAATATTAAAAGAAAGGGCAGTGCAATCAAGAGAAACAACTTTATACTGACTCTTTTCGGGGCCATGCTCAATCTTGAAAGAGATGACTTACATGTGCATCAGTGGTGTCCCCGCAAACTTATTAGAAATAGAAGAATAGAAAAAACTGGCCAGCTGCTAAGTAAACTTAAATGACCAAAATGCAAATCCACCAAATCATGAGGTCCTCCAATTTGCTTTGAGCTAATCAAAAGTAAAAAAAAAAAAAAAAAACACACTAATGCAAGAAGATGCAAAAGGCAAAGTTTTGAAATGGTAAACTCACACTTTTGGTGGGTTTATTTGTTTATCCCATTCCAATTCCCCCTGAAATCTGACATGAGGAAAATCTTATGAGCTCCAGTGACATGCACATTGAATTCTCTTGGGGTTTTCGGTGCCAATGGCAGATTGGGGAAGGGGGGGGGGGTTGTTAATTCATATCCCAGGGGTGCATTGCTGACAAGAGGAAGCCAGTGTCGGTGAGAGAGTGCGACGCGTATTAAGCGCAGTCAGTGTGACGCGTACTTCCTCGCCAGGAAATGCACCGAGATTTCCGTCGGCCATCTTGCCAGTTTCCCCCTCCATCCATCGGAGGTTTTCTCGGCATCCTGTTTTGACAACTCATCACACCCGGCGGGGAGACCGAGAGACCAGCCCCTAGTCGATCATAGACAGCTGGTCTGGGAATATCAGATATTTTTCACTTTTTTCAATCTGCATAGCTGGCAGAAGCTGCCGCTGCTTGTGAAACAAAAATCTTGAAGTACTTCCTGTTTATTTAGACCTCTGGCAATAGTGTCTTGGTATCCCATCCTTACCCCAGTTTCACTCAAGTGTAGTTTAGTCTGGTTACCACTCAAAGTCATTAATCACCCAAAGCAAGTATGGAGTGTGGCAGTGGCCATCCGTAAATTTGTCAGCAAGCAGGTTTTACCATAGTCTATGAAAACAGATGCTATTTCACTCAATTGCTTTGACCCTAGGAGGTCACTCTGCATGGCCCCCTCCCCATTCTGTCCAAAATTAGGAAGAACTGGCAAGACCTAAATGATGAACTAAATGCTCCTCTCCATCTTTGGCAAAGAAACCATGGTGTGGTTTCCTGATTAAAAAAAAGCTGTCATATGGTTTTAAACATGCATAATCTTTTCAATGTGGGAAAAGGCACTTTTTGAATCAGTCCATTTTCATTACTCGATCTGCTGTTCCAGACACAAATTGCAGAAATGTCAGAATGATCAAGATGACCAGGCCTTATGAAGAGGCCGATTCAAGAGAGGTTGTGAGTGAGCATGTTGCGATTGGTCAAGTTTCTATGTCAGAGGTCGAGTTCGGGCGGTCTGTTGTTCTTCACACGCGAACCTTGTCCTCATGCTCGAACCACACAAACACGATCCAAGAACGCTGCACTCGTAACAGGATCACACACCACCTCTCCGCCAGGGTTGTCCACGAACAGCCGAGAACGCGCGCACCGGAACTCAACCAATGACTCTCTGCACTCTTAGCAGGGATCACTGCCATGTCTATGGGAAAAATACTGCTAGTGGCGAATCTTTGAAACTTTTTTGAAGCCGTTGAAAATCAAAAGCTGCGGAAAATTAGGCATTGAGATCTCAGGCTTGGTCTTGAACTTGGGCTTTATAATCTCAGTTTTGGTGGCAGTCTTTGGCAGTTATAGTATTGGTTCCCCCACCCCCTGGTTTTCTGGACTCCTGCACTGGTGCACCCTCCCTTGACAACTATAGCCTGGAACCCATTCCCACTATCATCATCCAATCCCATTCTGATTTAATACATGTACTGTAATACCCTTTTCCCACTTCAAACTGCTTAACCCTGAGATTTGTCGCCCGGGTTAAGCATTTCTTTCCCCGGGGGTTCGTTAACCCCAAGCTCTGTTCCCATCTGTCGCATCAACCTTGATGTTTCATTAAAACCTGGGGCAAGGAAGATTCCACACATTTCAGCCGTTAGCCCCGAGTTTTCCATCCTTAACCCTGGTGTGAGCAGGGTTAATGAGCAGGGCTGATTTTGGTTGTCTTAACCGTGGGCGGGAAAAGTGAAGTGGCAAACCTCCAGGCAACCATTTTCAACACAGTATCTTGGAGTTGAGGCTTGCCTGTACCCCCCGAGATAACCCAGAGGTTTTGTAGTGGGAAATGGGTAGGCCAATAAGTGTAAGCAGAGCAGACGTTCATCCTCATCACTCGGTATGCAACCATTCCTGTGTGTTTTTCCCCCACTGTCCGCCTCTCCAGGAATACCAGAAGGACAGCGGAGGTGTGGATGGATGACTACAAACAGTACTTTTACAATGCCAGGCCCTCTGCCAGGGGCAAGCCTTATGGAAAGTAAGTTTGAAGCAGACACCAGACCCCCATTTCATAGAGCCGCTCAAGCGTCAAAATCTGCTAAGCAAGAAAAGTCTTCCCGTGTAAGAAGTAATACAAACTGCACCACAATATGATGTCCATTGCTTTTGACTTTTATTCCACTCTTTTTTGCTTAGCATAAAACAAAAGTGAAGTTTGGGCAGGCAAGGTGGTCCTGTGGCTCATGACTTTATACGCTTAAGCACATTTGTGACCCGGCACAACATAATGAAGAACAACCCCACCTTTGAGATTTTGAAGCAAAAGGGGATGCTCTCTTTCCTCAAGCATACCTCAGTCTGGCTTGTTTCATTTTCTCGTTCCACATTCAGTTCAGCAAAAGTTTCCCAGGCAACATTCGTTCAAGATGATGAGTTTGGTGTGGAGAATCCGGATGGAACACTGCCCGTCATAACCCAGCGTGGCCCGTCTCTCACTATTTTATTAGCTGCTGCAACTTTCAGATTACCAGGACCAGGAAATTGGCATCTGATGAGTAGAAAACCAAAAGGGAAAAAAACATAACAGCAGTAGTGTTAGCTACTTTAAGCAGGCAACGGCCCTGGCAAATCCTTCATCTCCTCAAAAACCCAACCACTGTAAACTTTCAATTGAAACGTGAACTGCCATTCGGGTGAATTTGCCGCCCCCCCCCCTCCCTGATTTCTTTGGCCCATTGCAGACTCAACTTGGGGTTGGTGAAATAACTGGTGTCCCTGGCACAGTGATCTTCCCACATGAAAATGTCATGGGGCTACTTTAAGCCCGTAAATGTGGTCCCTAGTGCCCCCCCCCCCCCACTGACCTCCGAGTAATGACAAGATGGGTCACCATATATCATGGGGACTGACAGCAACGCCTCTTATTAAAAAAAAATTGTCAGCATAGCACACTCCCTCCAAACCCCTCGTGTATATTTTGCAGTGCGAGTGCTTCTCCCACACTGTAGTACGAGGAACAGTGGGGGGAAAAAATGAAAGTACCGTACATCTATGTTCTATCTACTTCATTTCAAGACAGTGTGGCTGCAAAAGGTCTGCCAGACATGGTTTGCTCTTTCAATACTTGTTTTCAATATTTTGAAAACATTGAAAAATGGTCAGAGATGGGCGGGCTGGGAAACGGATATACCAGGCAGTGTTCTATCCGGACTCTCCACACCAAACTTTGCCTGGTAAACGTTGCCAGGTAAACATTTGCTGGACTGAATGTGGAGCGAGAAAATGAAACAAGCCAGGCATGGATTTACCTCTTCTTCTTTTTTTGAGCAATGTACAAACATATGTGGCAATTTCTCACTGGATTGAACGATCAATTTGTAGATCTGAACATTAGGGCCAGAACTTTCAATCCTAGCAGGTCCTTTCCCAAAGGTTTGATTGACCATTATCGTTGACTTTGCTCAGTTGAATCACTGTCATTCTTATACAAAGACATTTGCCCTTCTTGATGGCTGACGGTGTGCCATTTGAATTCGGAGTCAAATTCAACTCCACCGCATGACCTCGACTTGAGGCCAGAGGTCAAGTAGCCACGACATCTTTGGCAGAGAGCATAGAATTGCAGTTATCAAAACCTGCTTGAGCAACCCACATGGGAACTTAAGGAGGTGCTCACTCTGATGAGAACACATTAAAAAAATTAATGGCAATCCTCGTTGGTTTACATTCTCACCACGCAGGGCACAAAATCATAATCCACCGGTCTGTTTAACGTTCAACTATATTCTTCTTCTCTCTCTCCAATAGTGTGGATAGCAGAAAGCAGCTGAGGGAGGAGTTACACTGTAAGCCCTTCAAGTGGTACCTCACGAATGTCTATCCAGAACTTAGGTGGGTGATTTGTACGCACTACGGAGTCTAGTCTGGCTTTGCTCATGACCAGCGCTTCAGTTCCGGTCGTGGTGTACTTACAGTACTGTCATAAAGTAGAGCGCGTCACACCGCAAACCCCTTGGGCTGCATCTGATGCTGTGCCCGCCTCAAACTAGGAGATGAAGCATTGGCCTCAACGCAAATCTCTGTTCTTGCTGTCGGATGACAAGTTCCGTTGGAAAATGAGCTGCTTCACGTGTTGTTCCAGTAAGCCTAAGTGACTTGGACGCTATGAGACACTGAGGGCAGCAGACACTACCCACACCTGGTCAGAAAAAAAAATGTAGGCACGCTCATAATGATGTGCACAGAATGCACTACATACAAAGCACAGGAATGTTTGCTGCTGCCTAGCCTCTCAGATTCTCTCAGAAGAGAAGATCAAGAAATACCAAGACTTGGTGAGGGAATTGTGGAGTGTCAGGGTTAAGGTTGTCCCATTGGTAGTGGGTGCCTAATAAGGTACCACTCCAAAGGCATTAGAAAACCACCCTGACAGTATTGGGTCATCAGTAAAGGTCGAATTACTCCAGAAAGTGGCCTGACTAGGAACAACTATAGATCCTAAGGAGGGTCCTAAAGCCGCGTCCGCACTGGACTTAAAATGGGTAAACTAACCAAGCAAATGGGTAAACTGACCATTTTAAGTCCAGTGCAGACAGCCCAGGAAGTTTTCCTCCCAGGTAACTTACCCGACTCAAATGGGTAGTTTAACCGGCCGACTTCTGCCCGGTTAAATTGACCAGGTCAGTTTAATCGAGCCGAAAAGTCCAATCCGGACACGACGTCTCGGTAAACGACTCAGTAAAAAACCACATCCGGTCCGGCGCAAGACTCGTGCGGGCGTGGGGTAGCAACGTGACTACAGTACATGCACATGTACTGTACATAATGTACACACACAGCCGGTAGATTGTGTACAGACATCCGGTGAAAGGTCACCATGAAAGTGCCCTCATGCGTTTGTTTGCGCCAGTCGGTTAGTTTTACTGATTGTCTCGGTTAGTTTACCCGAGTCGAATAGTCCAAGTGCGGACGCCTGGAAGATTTACCCATTGGAATGTTACCCACGGGCTCGGTAAGAAATAAGTCCAGTGCGGACACGGCTTAAGGAGAACCTTCGAGATCTATGGCTATGGGACATAGCTTGATCCGAGGTGAATCCAACACAATAAATGAAAATAAGATGTTTCACTGTACGTGTTGTGAGACTTTAACATAATGATACATATCAAATGCAAGGCGCTTAATGTGGCTGTTTCTTAGCGTGCAATTGTCTGGCTATAAAAAACCAAGCCTTAAACAAAATTAATACCCAAAATAATTATGAGACTGTACTTTTTTCAGTTTATCATATCATACATTTTATAAAAATGCAAATGACATCAAACATACAAGGAATACGATAATGTGCACTTTGACCAACCCAACTCAGCTTGTGGGGAATTTGATTCATGTGTTAAATAAGGTGTGTTATCAGCAATGGGAATGGCGATTATGAATATGCGCTGGTAGTTTGTTCCAAAGGGTAGGGGCAATTACTTAAACTTGATCACCATATCTTGTAATAGTGCGAGGTCCAAGGGTTAGCTGAGAGGTTGATGATGATCAAAGGGATCTAAAGTGCTTGGTACTGATGACTTAAAGTGTTACTAATATTGACATATCTTAAAATTTAGTGGGCCTGACGTTTCGATCCTAGCAGGACCTTTCTCAAAGGCAGAGTGACAAGGACAAAACAGATACATGTACACGGAGGAAGGGGGGGGGGGGAGAGAGTGAATAGGACACGGATGAGAAACAAAGGACAAAGAGTGAAGCTGGTAGGGAGAGATCAAAGGGAAGGGCAAGCGGTGGGGTAGGGATTAGTGAGAGGAGGGGGAAAGATCAAAGAGAAGGGCAAGGAGTAGGGTAGGGATTAGTGACAAGAGGGGGAAAGATCAAAGAGAGAAGTGTGAAAGACTGAACACAAAAGAAGGATTATCAGAAAGCTGCATGGTGTTAGTCATTACCCTCCTGGATGTTGAGACCATGTGGTTGAATAGTCCGAAGACGCTTCATCCACATTTTCTCACGGCTAAGACGGACAGCATTACTACGGTGACCAAGTGATTCTATGCCCAGTACACTCATATCTGATATCGAATGATCAGGGAGATTGAAGTGATACCCAACAGGGGTGTCCATTTTACCGGTTTTGATGGTAGACCTATGGCCATAGATTCGTTTTTTGAGGGTGTTTTTTGTCTCGCCAACATACTGAATATTACAAACTCTACAAGAGATGAGGTATATGATGTTTGAGGTAGTGCACGTGATAGAGCACGTGCACGTGATATTGACATATGTTATATTATAACCAATAGGAAAATAAACTAATGGATTGAGCATTAAACAAATCTACAAGCATCAGAAACTCAACTTGTTTTGTTCTCAATCCAAGCATTTCTACCTTCACCAAAAATGTCTGAACCCAAGTGACTCATTTTTTTTTTTTTTTTTTTTTTGGCTGAGGCCAGACATAATTTCCTTTTGTCGATCGCCTATCAAATCTCTACGTGTCTGCAGAATACCATCTCCGAGCAATGTGCAATACGGGAAGTTGCAGCAGGGAGACCTCTGTCTGGACTCAGCGCCCCGAACCACAGGCACCACATGGGCGCCCTCTATCATCCCCTGCCAAATCCAGGACCAGAACCAGGTCAGTCGACGACGTGACCTCGAGTCCCTGGGAAACCTCTTCAACGCCAATCAATCTCCCGGGGAAAATGGAGACGGAACTTTTCCAACTTCATCTGGCGCCTCCTATTTTGCGCAACCCCACTTTCATTCCGATGCAAACAAATAGTTTTTTTTTTTTGTAAACCTGGCTTCAGTAGCTCAGGGATTGCACAAAGTTGACGCAGATTTGTTTTCAATGTAAGACAAACAAACTTTAGGAAACCCAACTGGGAACTTGAGAAAAAAAAAAAGGTGTGATCCCTGAGCTGCTGTAGCCAGGTTTACAAAGATTGGTTGTTTGCATTTGAATGAAAGTGGGGGCGTGATCCCTGGAGATATACGGCAGTTAATGCTTGAAAGCTTCTGACTGGTACCCTCAGCCTGGTTAAGATTAGTTGGTTATTTGGGAAGGCCGCCATCTAAGGGCTGGATAGCTCAGATAGTAAGAGCACTGGTATGCAAAGCCAGAGGTCTTGGGTTCAAGTCCCGGTCCAGTCAAAGTTTTCTTTATTTTTTCAAGTTATGTTTAATTACTATTATCTTCTCCATACGGCATGCCAAATGTCAGAAAGTTATGTTGTATGAACACTAGAGGGCAGTATACTAAAGAGGGAGAGTAGCATTTTTCAAAGACATTCTGCCATTTGGAACGACCTGGAATGGAGACACGGCATCGTCCTTTTCCACCATCACGACTATGTGTAAAAGAAGCATTAAGTAATAATGTTGTCTTCTTTTTCTTCCGTCTGTTGGCTGCAGGCATGGTCATTAACCAAAGAGGACACTGTTCAGCAGAAGTTCAAGTGTCTGACTGTCAGTTCGTCCATTCCCGACACTAGGGTTTACCTCACTTCCTGTCAGAGTAATGAGATTAAGCAGGTGGGACCAATCTCCGTTGCCATTTCTTCCAGAATATTAATAGGGCCTTCACCGTATAAACACAACCTTAACAAAACCTCACCATGTTCAGATCACTAAAGCAGAAAAGATATACTTTGAAAATAACACTCAGAAAATTAATCTCTTTTTTTCAAACTCTGCAGATTTCAAACTTTGCAGATTTCAAACTTTGCAGATTTCAAACTTTGCAGATTTCAAACTTTGCAGATTTCAAACTGTGCAGATTTCAAACTGTGCAGATTTCAAACTGTGCAGATTTCAAACTGTGCAGATTTCAAACTGTGCAGATTTCAAACTGTGCAGATTTCAAACTGTGCAGATTTCAAACTGTGCAGATTTCAAAGTTTGCAGATTTCAAAGTTTGCAGATTTCAAACTCTGCAGATTTCAAACTTTCCAGATTTCAAACTTTCCAGATTTCAAACTTTCCAGATTTCAAACTTTCCAGATTTCAAACTTTCCAGATTTCAAACTTTCCAGATTTCAAACTTTCCAGATTTCAAACTTTCCAGATTTCAAACTTTCCAGATTTCAAACTTTCCAGATTTCAAACTTTCCAGATTTCAAACTTTGCAGAAAGCTTAAGAAACTGTAAACAAAAAACATCCTTAGAAATGGTCAGAACAAGTATTTTTGGCTTGGATTTGTGCAGTTCGTGGAAATGTCAATGAAATGAACAGTGTATTTCCAAAATACAATATATTTGGGTGATGTTTTAGTTTAATACCCTCACTGTAAAATTCTGGGAAAAAACCTAAACCCAAAGCAGGCCTCCATTCTGGCACAATCACTTGCCGAAAAATTGGACTTCCAATTTTCCCCCAAATCATGATTTTGTGTCATGTGTGATGCTTAAATGTAGGAATAGTGAAGTGAATGTACAGAGAAACATACTGACAGTCGTCTAATTGATAAATACGCGTCACAAAGTGTTTGTGCCAGACAGTGAATATTGTCTGGATTACATTTGTTGGTCTAATTTGGGCTTAGGACTTTTTTCCACCCTTTTATGGTGAAGGTATTAAAATAAAATCTTTCCTATACTCGTTTCTTCGAAACTAATGCAGTATCCCTTTTTATAATATCATTATTAACGGGTGGAGGAATATTCTTTGGTTGAATTGTGTGCTTAAGATTGGTCAACAGTTTACTGCTCGAACAGGTCAGAAAACACAAATTGTGACCCGGTACAACGACATGAGGAATATCTCACAAAAACACTTTTTGAGTAAACAGCGCCTAAAGTTAAAGTATCTTCACAATTCGATCACAAATCAATTTCCTTTTTTTTTTTTTTGGAAATTTTAAGTATTAGAGGATATTATATTTTGATATCATTTGAAAGCTTATGGTATACTCTTACACATCATTAGAAAACCTCAAAATCTTAAAAGTGGAGTTATTTCTCATTATGCTGTGCCGGGTCACAATTAATAATCCCCTCTCCCGCCGGTACCTCTGCTCTGCCCTTTTCAGAAGTGGACGCGAGAGGGCAGTCGACTGCGGCACCAGCTCAGCGGCCTGTGTCTGGACCATCTGCCCCAGAGGGGACTGGTCGTGCGGCCCTGCAGCGGCGTTGCCGACACCCAGATCTGGACGTTCAAGCCGTCCGCTCAGGCCAAGTACTGAGCGACACCCAACCCCGGTGTGCCGCGCCGACCCCCCGGGCCACACCGAGTACTGACCACTAAACGCCGCTGACTTGCCGAGGAAAAGTCCGCGATGGTCGTGGTGGGATGACACAGGTGCAATTGAGAGAAAACCAGTTTTTAAGACAAAAAGACAGAGAAAGTACAATCTATGAAAACAAAATACAGCGCAGGGCTATGGAATTGATTGCCAGGAAACCAACCCTGCTTGCTTGGATGTCGCTGTGACGTTGCCCTTGTAAAAAAAGAAAAAGCCCCGTATTTATTTGTGTGTGAGAGCTAGAGAGAGAAGATGTTTGGGAAGGTTCGATACTCAATGCTGATACTCAATTCATTGAAGACTGAGCACCCTTCCGCTCGACAGCACCGACTTGCCGACCAATTGGACTTATTCGCTGCAGTGTCGTCTTTGAAATTCGGAAAGAGAGAGAGAGAAAGAGAGAGGGGATCAGACAGTGCTCGCCGTGCACTCGCTCGCCACCCCCCCCCCGGGGTTTCGCTTCTCCATTCCCCCTTTTCCGGGGACATCTGCACTCGAGGAAATTAAAATGTCTCCGATAGGCCACGTTAAATAAAAATAAAGCCCCTACACAACATTGGACTAGGTCAAAGAATAGCATCCATTCAATGTCTGGTCCAACATATGCATGAAATAGCACACCTGTGAAAATTTCAGCTCAATCCGCCAACCGAGTCTCGAGAAAATCGTGAAAAACCGCTTTATTTGTTTCGCGAAAATGCAGCATTCAACGCCGTACTGTTCCTAAAAATAGTTTAGATCTCAGTGAGACGTAAACTACTTCTTTGACTCTTCTCCCCAAATACAGCATTTTAGGCAGAAATATTTCAGTGCGAGGTTTCTACTGTAACCACTTCAAACTGTAATCGTTTGGTGTAAACCTGTGAACATTTCTGTTTTTCGATCTTACCAATGTTGTGTAAGGGCTTTAAGGAGTGTTTTTTTGGTCCTTCGCTGGAGACTGATGAGGCTGAAATATCGCCCGGGGATAACCTCGCTGATTGATATCCCACGCGGCCTCAAAGCAAAGTCTAGCACCGCTTTCTTTCTCCTCCTTGCCAAAAATAAATAAAACAAAAATAATAATGGTTACGCTGAAGACAAATTTTCAATTTGGAATGAAAAAACAAAATGTATTGAATATAAAAAAAAAAAATCCATTTTGAATCCGTAGTTTCCTTCATCAAATTGCAATTTTTTGTGTTCATGGAGAAACCTTTAGAAGCTTTTTATTCCAGTAGAACATACAAGAAACTTGTTTGGCATTTGCATTATAGCGCTCTATCAGAATTTATTCCACAAAATCAAAGTTTATTTTATGCATTTGTAATGATCTGTATTTAATGTGGATGTTATGAATGGTGCATTTTAAACGATTGTTGTTTGTTTAGTCCCGAAGTGGTTGTTGCTTTTGTTGTTGTTAGCTGAGGTCAGTCGAATGAGTGAAGGTGAAGTTTAGACTGGCGATCCTAGGGTTCGAATAGAGCAATTGCCCCATCTCTGGGATAAGAATACTGATGAGGGTGAGAACCCCCGCGATCTGGTGGGAGACCCGGCAGTTATCGAGGTCAGAATCTGAGCTGGTCGATGTTTCGGGTAGATCTTGCTTGCGTTTTTATTGCCGCAGCTCCTCTCTTGTTCCTCTCCGATCGGAGAATTCTCCTCCCCGTCTGCTCCCCCTCCTGATCATGATCCTCCCCTCCTCCTCCTCCTCCTCCCCTCTCCCCTCCTACTCCTCTCCTCCTCGTCCCCTCCTCCTCCTCCTCCCCTCCTCCTCCCCTCCTCTTCCTCCCCTCCTCCCATTTCCTCCTCCCCTCCTCCTCCTCCTCCTCCTCCTCCCCTCCTCCTCCCCTCCTCCTCCCCTCCTCCTCCTCCTCCTCCCCCTCCTCCTCCTCCCCTCCTCCTCCCCATCTCCTCCTCCTCCTCCCCTCCTCCTTCTCCTCCTCCTCCTTCTCCTCCTCCTCCTCCTTCTCCCCTCCTCCTCCCCCTCCTCCTCCTCCCCTCCTCCTCCTCCTCCCCCTCCTCCTCCTCCCCCTCCTCCTCCCCTCTTCCTCCTCCCCTCCTCCTCCGCTTTCCTCCTCTTCCTCGCCCTCCTCCTCATTTTCTCCTCCTCCCCTCCTCCTCCGCTTTCCTCCTCTTCCTCGCCCTCCTCCTCATTTTCTCCTCCTCCCCTCCTCCTCCTTTCCGGGGAAAAAAATTACGATCGGATGTTGCGATCGCACTCGATCCCTGCTCCTTGCTCCGAGTGGATGCAACAATGACTGTTCCTGGAGGTCCTCGGTCGGCCACCCGACTCCCCCGAATGCAGCGCAGCGCCATTACACCGTGCACCGGGACACCACTGTGCACGGCCTTAGCAGTCTCCATTTGATTGAAGGCAAGATTGTCACAGGACCGTTTGTCTATGCCATGTACTTTTCAAGGGATAGCCCTTTGAGCTAGAGACACTGCATGGACGGGGCCGAACCCGGTACGGTGCAAGCAAGCACCTCGCACAGGACATAAGAGCTCGGACGAAGGAAGCCACGAGATGCGTTCAGACGGTAGCCAATGGTCAGCATTGACGCTAATAGCCATTGAATTCCAGGCGAACCCTCCTTTTAATCTACGCATCTTAGGCAGACGTAATGTGAGAAGGGCGCCCTCGGCTAGGCTCGAGGTGTAATAAAAAAGAGGCACCTCATTGGCCAATTCTGTTAGCCAAGTGCACGTGCGCTTTGCATTCTGTCATCGACTACGTGACAACTATGGCGGCATGATGATGTCAAGGCAAAAGTCCAGCTCGCCCTTCGTGAGATTGTAATACCCTTGGATACACTACGGGCCGACTTAGCGTCTCGCGAAGAGACATGTTCGCACCGCCCCCCGCCCCCTCTCTCTCTCTCGTCTTCATTACACTCGATGTATGTGACAGCATTACAGGGAGGCGTTGCCGAGTTCCTTTGGTTACTCAGTTCTTGCTGGTTTGACGGGCGAGCATCCTGTCGTTTTTCACACCGCAAGTGAATATTCCCGGCCTGGAAACGGGACGACGGCTAAAGGTGCCACTGCATGGAGAATGTATAGAAGAATCTGTACGCGTGCGTGCGTAGTTGCTTGGTTGTTGTTGTCTTTCACATCGGCACGAAATAGAAAATGACGGTGGGTTAACAAGAGACCATGAGCCTTTTTCCAAAACCCGGCGTATAATTAAAGGCTAAGGCTCCAGCTCTTGGCTTTGTTATTCTTTACTTCGTCCATTCTAAAGTACAAATGCATGAAAATGGGAGCCCTTCGTTTTGGTTTAATGTTATACTGCGATTTGAACAAGAATCCAAAGCTTCAACTTCAACGAAGCAACTCCAACCTGTGTTTTCAGCTTGGGGATAACAGAGACGAAGCCGGAGCCAGACGCCTCTATGCCGGGGGTTTTGGGGGAAAGGGCCACGGGACATTGTCGAGATGTCATGGACTGCCGGAAGTTTACGAAAGACCGATGAAAAAAATCCGAAAACGAATTCTGCGATTATTTCACCCTGACTGAGGCCGACACTAGACCGATTTTGAAATCGCATTCTCTCGCTCAGACTCGGAAAAAACTTTTTCCCTCAGAGAGTGAAAACTGTTCGTTCCAACTTGACACCGCACGACACGAGGTTCAGGGCCCAATTTCATAGAGCCGCTTAAGTGTGAAATATCTGCCAAGCAAGAAATTTCTCCCCTGTTTAAAACGAGATTGCCAACCATATTTCACTATAGATGCTTGTATTCTAATATTGGTTGCTTTACATGAAATACGAGTGGAACTTTGTCTGGCAACCTGATTATTTTGAGGACGATAGTTTATGCTTTAAAGGCCAATACAACATTGGGAATCTCAGAAAATATCGATGTCCACAGATTTCCTTCTAAATTTACACAGTTTGTAGATGGTCATGATAGAATCCCCATGTTAAAATCTTACTATCTGGGATGCTGTACCTCCCTATAAATCTTCACTTAAACATCGACAAATATTTTATTATTATTTTGCAAGTAATAAACTTTTTCTTACACTACATAATGGTGCAAAAACCGTGACGGTTTTTTGTTTACCTTTTTCTACTTTCTCAGATCACCATTTGAGCTAAAACCTTCGCAGGATTGCTGTTTTTGGATGTTTAATGGTTTAACACACAAACTGTGGCAATCTTTTTGACCTTTACCGATGTTGTATAGGACCTTTAAGGCAATTTTTGGTGCTTAGGCGGCTCAATGAAAATGGCCCCAGAATAGAACGCGATCCATTAGCGGTTTACGCGTGGTGTGATCAAGACTTTAGTGAGGGGGGGGGGGAATTCTGGCTAATTCATATTTATCGCAGGAGTGGCAGAGTCGTACACGGGTTCCTCGGCTTTGGGGTGGAGGGGGGGGGGGTTGTTTGGGTAGAGTTGTCCCAATCCCAGTTCTGATGACAGGCCTTTAGAGGGAAGTATAGCAGAACGGTTCCCGAAGTCTGGAAAAACAGTGGCGGGATTACATTCCTGACCCGAAAACCGAATAGGATCATAAACAAAAGTACTATAGATTAAGTGTGTGTACTTGGACAATCAAAAGGCCGAAGATGGCGTGATTTTGTTAATGTGTTAATGTCCTTACGATATAGCGATAATCCTAACGCCCTCCTCCCGACGGTCGAAGAGCTGGTTGTTGGTTTTTTTTCTTCAATTATTATCTGAACTATGTATATGTACATGTAATTACAGCAGGCTCATTTGAGGTGTTAACTGTATGTTCCAGTCGGGATCTGCTGATAGTAGCTCCAAGGTGTGTGTTCCCTTTTAAATTTTTCCTTTTAAAATCATCAACGCTCGCTGGTCATCGATGTAACGTAATGCGGTGTACGGCCTATATTTCGGACACGGCGGTTCACCCGTTGTCGGGTTCGAAGGTTTCGAAATTTATTCATGTTCCTGTTTAAAAAAAAATGCAGCGCTTTCTTTATGGAAATCCAGCTCCGGAATGAACGGCAGCTCCGCAATTATGGAGAAGGAACGAGGTACTTTATACAGACATTTCCATAATCGTGCGGAGACTGCACCTTTAGCCGTGCTGAAATTATGCATGCAGGATGGGTTGGGTTTTTTTTCTTCTCCATCTATTATTCTCCGATGCCTCTGGCTAGCATATTGATTTCAGGCTTAACTATGATTGCTTATCACACCTGTGTTATAATGGGACACCCCCCCCTCCGCCATTGCCTATCACCCCCCCCCCCCCCACAACCCGAACCTCATCTCTCGAACTTGCACGTCTTAAAGGTCCAATGCAACATTGGGAAGATCGGAAAACATCGAGGTTCACACTATTTCCATCTTACTTACACAGTTTGTAGATGGTTATGATAGAATCCTCATGTTGAAAGCGTATACGGTCTGGGTTGCTGTACTTCGCTAGAAATCTTCACTCAAACATCGACAAATAGTTTTATTACTCGCGAGTAATAAACTACCGGTATTTCTTACGCCACAGAACGGCGCGTAAACCGTGATGGTTTTTTGCATTTTTCGACTTTCTTAGATTAGCCTATCGTTAATGAGCTAAAACCTTCGCATGATTTCTATTTTGGAATTGTAATGGTTTAACGCACAAACTGTGACAATCTTTTGACTTTTACCAATGTTGTACAAGGCCTTTACAGATGACGCTGGCTGTCGTCCGGCTCTGATATAGGTTACAGAGGGCACGGAGGATTTGAACAGCCCCCCCCAAAAAAAAAGAAAATAATAAAAAAAAAAGAAAAAAAAAAGCAAACTTACCCCACTATTCGTGAAACACAAAAACCTGCAGCAATGTTGTTTTGCACGAACATAATATCGGGTCCTTATCTGTGTGTAACCTCCATGGTGTAGCGGCTATTCCAACAGCTGGTTGGGATTTGTTGGTCGTTTTTTCCCTTTGGATAAAATCCCCTCAACCGATTGCTTGCAATCCATTCGTTTCTTTAAAGATCGTTCTGCTGAGCCAGACATTTCTTCTCTGGGCTCAATATTGCATACAGCCGCTGAAAGCCCCATCACAACATTGGTCGAGGTGAAAGAATAACATCCATACGTTGTCTGATCCAACATGTGCATGAAATAGCACACCTGTGAACATTTAAGCTCAATCCTCCAACCGAGTCTCGAGAAAATCGTGAAAACTGCTTTATTTCTTTCGCGAAAATGCAGCATTCAACGCCGTACTGTTCCCAAAAAATAGTTTAGATCTCGGTGAGACGTAAACGATTTCTTTTTAACTCTTCTCCCAAAGTGCAACATTTTAGGCAGAAATATTCTATCTTCAAAGTTAAATTGTATAATATTCATGTTAATCTGTGAACATTCCTGTTTTTCGATCTTACCAGTGTTGTGCAGGGGCTTTACGCATGGAAATGTGCAAAGCGGGAACGCTCCCTCGTGTCAACAGGAAACCACATTGCGATGTGATGCCAACTGTTCTTGGCTTGTATTCCACTCTTCTTTTGCTTATCATCAAACACAAGAGAACTTTGAGTTGACACGGTGATCATACGAATAGTGTCTTTTCGTGCTCGAGCAAAATTTGGTGTTCTATGAATTTGGCTCCTGGTTAACGCGACATTGCCAAGCATTTCACTTGAGGCCTGTTGCATTTTGACTTTTATTCTAATTACTGATCGCGTCGCGTGAAAATACAAGTGGAACTTTGGCAGGCACAGCCCGAGTCTTATGGGGAAGACTTTTCATACTCAAGCAGAATGTTGGTGCTTAAGCGGCTCCGTGAAAATGGCCCCCGGGTTCTTAGGACCCCGGCTCCGAGGGCAAGTGTCCCCACGGTGTTTGGCCGATCGTCGCCCGCGCTCATACCTCTAGCTAGCCGCCCCGCTCGGCACGGGTCAATTATATTTAGTTTAGTTTAGTTTATTTCTTTTTCCACAGCATCAACCAACAAAGCACATATCACAGAATGTACATCACAAAGAATGAATAGGCAAAATTAATAGGGAAAGGACTGGCACATTAAGTGATAACTTAATATAAATAATCAATGAATGCGATACTGCAGAGGGACCCATCAAGAAGCACAGCTTTTAAAGTGTTGGGCCCCATTGCAGCACTTGCACTGAGCCGGGAAAGGAATGCTCATGCTAATTTAGACCGTGAACGGCAGGGAGAGGGCTCAATGCAAGTGAAGCAATCAATCAATAGAACACAAATCCTTAGTATTAACACAAAACACATAGAAAACTATAGACAAGGACTAATTACATACATTATACACTTAGCAGAGAAAACAAAAACGAATTTGAGGAATAGGCAATGATTGGGAAATATAGCGAAATATGTCGTTTACGACCTCAAATCAATAAGGACGCAAGAAGACGTAAGGACAATGCTGACAAATGAATTTACATTAAATAATAGGAATACAACTACTTTATTAATGAAATATACTTAAATTACATGGTAACAAAAGAAGGGGTTTACCGTGGTTCAGCAAAAACAATATATATAATATTCATTCGCTGCGCAAATTTGCCACATTGGTGGCGTTCGTTCGGGCAGGGGGGCCGGGGGATCGCGCGGGAGGGTTGCAATTTTGCTCGTAATTACTGGCCCGGGACTGGCTGTCGATCCGCGTGCGGTCGTGCGTGCTCGGGTCGGCTGATGTGATGGTCCGACTGAAGAGCCGCATTGCCGCCCGCAGCCGTGAGTACATCGTAGAGGCTCCTCTACCTCCTGGCATTAGAAGAGCGAAGACCTTGCTGGACTATGACGGGAGCGTTCTACCGGTAGGCCTAGCTGTTACTGTCTGGAATAGGCTTCCCGCCGACGTTATCGGACAACCTTCAGGGTGCAGCACACAAAATCCATCCAAGATGGCTCCGCCGAGCTGATTATCATAAAGTGTGTACCCACAACTTTTGTTTAATTAGGGGTCTATAGGAGGCTAATTAACTGATACATTGTAGAATAAGTGAAGCCTAAGACAACCTGGGGGTTCACTCTTCAATTTGGTATGAAATTTGGACCATATCTGGCTTTAAATGTGGCCCTATTTGGCTGTGGAAGTGGAGGGGTCCATCTCAAAATCCTTGCAGAAATTCGGCTTGGACGGCTACACATTTTTGGGTGTTTTTTTCTGAGGGTAATTAGCAAAAAATCTAATCTGCTAAGAGCACTACAATTTAAAAGAATCTGAGAGATGAAGGTCCAAACTACAATTTTAAGTATAGCTACAAGAACTGAGAGACTTTTGGGCATGGGATAATTGGCTTTGAAAGTGAGTGTTTTGTACAGTGTTCAATGGGAGCTCTATCTGGTGTTCTAGTATCTGCACCCTATACAGAGAAGGGGGCTCAGCGATTCAAGGAGGCAGTACATCTTTCTTTCGTTTTGGATAGGCCAGTCGTAGTACGTGGCTCTCTGTTTTGTAGCACGGTTTTCTTAATAAACCCAAACACATTTCTAGGCTTTTTTTTCAAGTTGACGTTCTATCAATGTTGCATGCTGTGCGTGCTCTCAATGTCATGCATGTGCTGCGTGTTTGTGCGTTCGTGAGATCATTCTCGATCGCCCACCAGCGCTGTTTGTCAAGACTGACTGTATATAATAGCTGGTTGGTTCAGGCTTAGTGCCCGGATGTTTCCACGGCCTGATGCAGTGCTGAGCCTGCGGTGAAAAAAACCCAACAACATCCCAACAGCCAAAAGTTGCAGCCAACTAATGCCATTTAGCGCGCTGCCTCTGCCTGACATTAATGTACTATCCACGAAGTCACGATTCACACGGACACATCCGATAGGCAAATATGTGACCCGGCACAGCATAATGAGGAATAACCCCCTCTTTTGAGATTTTGAGATTTTCTAATGATGTGAAAGAGTAACCATTAGCTTTCAAACGATATCAAACATATTTCCGTTCAGTAAAGATTTCTGAAGTTACAGCGCGAGAAAGATGCCGAGGCGAAGCCGAGTAACGGAAAACACTTTTCGAGAAAAACAGCCTTGAAGTTTGCGGTCCGAACGCGGAGCTCAGTCAGTGAGTGTAGCGCACGTACGTGCTAAATAAAGTGTTGCAGAAATCAAAACCCCTTGGCAACGGCAATGTTGATTTTTCAACATTTAGAGACGGATTTCTGTTAAATCCTTCTGATATAATATCCTCTAATACTTCCGAAAATACAAAAAAAAACATTTTTAATCGAATTGTGAAGATACTTTAACTTGTTTACTCGAAAATTGTAAATAGTACAATGGGACTTCGCTCGTTCATTGGGTACCAGACACAAGACAGCAGCACCAGTCTAACTCCTCGAAATTGGCCATTCAAAAAGGCAGAAACTTTACATTTTCATGAAAACTGTACACAAACACTCCCCTGAAATCATCTTTTTTCAACATTTAGAGACATAATACTCGGACATAATAATTATCCTCCAATACATTAATTTTCCAAAAAAAAAAAAAAAAAAAAGATTTTTAATCGAATTGAGAAGATACTTTGACTTCAGGCGTTGTTTACTCGAAAAGTGTTTTGGTGGGATAATCCTCGTGTCGTTGTGCCAGGTCACATATTTGCAAAATGCTATGTGATATTTTGTTTGTAGGGCCTATATCTTAACATATTCCTCGAAATACTAATTATACTCATTAATTTTTATTTTGAGATATTGGCCTCATACCTCGCGACTATAAGTTCAAAACCGTCCACTGCATCTAATCAGGTGAAGCATTTACAGGCTCTCGGTTTCCATGGTTTCGTCTGCGTCCGAAATCTCTTTTTCTTAATAACTCTTTGATACGCTTTTCCGGGAACATGATAATCGTCTGCACAATTTTTGTTTACAGTAAGCTTACAGTTTTAACCTGGGAAAGAATTTTGTTGCATTGAAATCAAAAGGAATTTGGTTTCCGTGCAAAGTCTTAACCTGTATCGGTCAGACTTTACCCAAACGTTTATCCGGATGATATTTGAAACACTATTTTTGGAATGTTCTTATAGAATACTGCGCCCCCTGAAAAAGAAACCCGCAGTATTAGAGGCAGAATCCACAACTTGTGTTTCTCTCTCTAGGGACACGATGCAATCTCCCGGTCTCCTTTTGAGCTTCGCCGCATATAGAACCATCGGTCAGACGGCGATCGGAACTCGGATTTCCCTCACAGAAAAAAAAAAACCAACGCACAAACGCTTCACCATCAAGCAACGGAAGGGTCGTTCCCACCATCACTGCAGGCTACACACACAATTCTCGACTATTTGGATCGCGATTCAAATCGCGATGCGAACTCCACTTTTTCGGGTGTGTGGAAGTCGCAATGATCGCGATCATTATTTTTTTGTGGGATTCGAATCGCTATTGTTTTCCAAGCGGAGTGTGCATTGTGCGAACGCTACACAGAAAAAGAATTTTATTTTCTTAAATCCCACAATGCACCGCTCCCACCGTACAGGAAGTGCTGTGCTTGTTTACGTCTCCCTGCGTCCGGTCGGGAGTTTTGCGTTTCGATGTTTTTGGCGTGTATGAACGTGAACACCCCCGAAAACAACAACAACAACAACAACAACAACAACAACAACAACAACAACAACAACAACAACAACAACAACAACAACAACAACAACAACAACAACAACAACAACAACAACAACAACAACAACAACAGCAACAGCAGCAGCAGCAGCAGCAGCAGCAGCAGCAGCAGCAGCAGCAGCAGCAACAACAACAACAACAACAACAACAACAACAACAACAACAACAACAACAACAACAACAACAACAACAACAACAACAACAACAACAACAACAACAACAACAACAACAACAACAACAACAACAACAACAACAACAACAACAACAACAACAACAACAACAACAACAACAACAACAACAACAACAACAACAGCAACAACAACAACAACAACAACAACAACAACAACGAATAAACAGCCGAACAAAAAAACAAACAAACACCCCAACACCCCAACGAACAAACAACGGTTTTTGAATCGCGGTGGAAACGGGATCATTTCGACAGTGTTAACGGCCTCAGTCCGGTCTTCCCTCATTGAATCTCAAACTCTATTTGATTCTATTTCGGGCCGAAGCCTGGGAGGGGGAGGGTCCTGTGGTATTTTGGGGTTTTTTTTCGGGGGGGGGGCTGAAGGGGATTGTGGATCGAGCCGTGTACATTTGGTGTTCTGTAGGCCTATTTATCGTCTATATACATCGCTGTGCCCTAATAGTGTGGCATTTTTCTTTCTTTTTTTTGTCTTCGTCGGCGTTCGGTCCCGTCGGCAAAACACCTGTTACCCGCTCAGCACACGGGCCGCCGAATCAATATCAGTGGGAATAGAACTCATTTATAAGTATGTACTCGTTACATCCGGCTGTTATTCAAATCCGGTCTTTACTCCCCCCCCCCCTCCTGATCCTCCCTCCAATGTTTTTCTTTTTTGTAGTCGCCTCAAGAAATCTCAGCCCCCGTTATTTCGGTGGCACCGCGGCGAGGTCTGCCTTCGTAAAAAAAAAAAACCGAAGTGCCCGCCAGAAACAGTATTATCTGGTCAGCTCTCATCGCCTACAGTACACTAAAGCCACGATTAGACGTATCGTTTAAAAGGCCCTATACAGCGTTTACAGTTTAGGCCCTGTATGAATTAAACGTGTAAACATTCCCAAAAAACAATACTGCGAAGGTTTTAGCTCAAATGGTATTCTGAGAGAGTAGAAAAAGGCAAGAAAACGTCACGGTTTTCGCACCGTTCTGTAGTGTAAGAAATAGTTTATCTACTCGCGAGTAATCAACTATTTGTCGAGGTTTGAGTGACGATTTCTCGAGAGGTGCAGCATCCCGGACCGTAAGATTTCAACGTGGGGATTCTATCATGACCGTCTACAAACTGCGTATTAGATGGGAATCTGTGGACATCGATGTCTTCCGATCTTCCCAATGTTGTATTGGGCCTTTAATGGCAAAAGGCGGCAGATTCCGTTCTTCGTTCGCGCGGTATACCGGTAGAGACTATGCGGGGGTTCTCACACGACAAGACCCACGGTGTTTGCAGGCTGCGTGGCCTGACAAAAGTTTGGTACAGAGGTACGATTTCCACACATTTCTCATGTCAGCGTTTATTTTGGAAAAAAAAATAAAATCCGAAATCGGTCTTGCACCCAAGTGACCCAAGTTATCTCCTTTATGAAAACGCGAAAGTGTCGAGTTCTTTGTAGAAGACAAGCTGCTGTAAGCGAGCAGCATCTAAAGGTACTGTTACAATATCCGATCTGAAAGAAAGGCCATTGTTTTCTTTGTCTAGGAATCTTAAGCACTCGATTCGATGACACGTGTGTGACTATCCGGATTATGGAAACAAATGTAGAAACCGAAATGTTGTAAACATTCGCTATAGCCGACACAAAATTTTTGATTCATTATAATTTACGTACCGGTACTATTTTCTCATTACCTTCCTTCATCACGTTATGGTGTTGTTCTCGTGGCATGTCCAAGGAAGTAGGGCCCAACGCCACAGAGCTTAAGCTTAAGCACCACAATTCACTTAAGAATGCAAAGCCTTGCCGAAGGAAATCGGGTTTCAAACCAAAGTAATCCACTCGTATTTCATGCTATATAAGCACCCATGATTGGAATATAGGTTGAGGGCAGCAAGCATCAAGTGGAATATGGCTAGCCATCTTAAATGATAGAACGAATGTTTTGGTATACTTAAGCGGCAGAATGAAATTGGGCCATGTCCGATAACTATTGAGCTTCCCGTAAATCGATAGAGGTATTATCGCCTTTATCGATTGTGACTCTGAAAATGTCATAATTTGTCCTCAAAATACATGACCATGACCTTTTTCGACTATGTCGATGTGAAAACCGTCTACGTTGTACCCCATATACATACGTTTAGACGCGTTACCAATTATTAACTCTTTGTGATGGAATATAGAAAATCGACTTTATGCACAAACCACAGTAAACTAAGTTTTTTTTTTTTTTAATAATCCAAACTTCTAGAAGTGCAATGTTTTTTCCTTTTTGTTTTGTTTTAATATTTTGTTCGACTCATCTTAAAATGCTTTATATGCTTTGTTGTGTAAAACAAACTGATGTTTAAAAGCTATAGCTTATATGTATGTGTATTTGTGCAAATACGTCTCATTTCTAAAGAGTATTTTAATATCAAGATGTTTCAATGAATATTGGAGTGCCATATGTTGTAAAACCTATTATTTATGTAAAATTTTATTTGGAGATTTTCAATTATTTGAGCTGGCCTAAGACGAATTGTTAGTTTCCACGACAATTGGACGGTGCATATATTACGGATATCAGCTACGCGTATGCAGTAACACATTTGTGACCCGGCACAGCATAATGAAGAATAACTCCACTTTTGAGATTTTGAGGTTTTCTAATGATGTGAAACAGTATACCATAAGCTTTCGAATGATATCAAAATATAATATCCTCTAATACTTAAAATTTCCGAAAATAAAAAAAAGAAAATTGATTTGTAATCGAATTGTGAAGATACTTTAACTTCAGGCGCTGTTTACTCAAAAAGTGTTTTGGTGGGATATTCCTCATGTCGTTGTGCCGGGTCACATTTGTCGACCAGAAAAAAAGATTGGCTTTAATTTATCGACTCTTTTTTTTCTCTGTCGTATAATCATACGGATCGGGGTCTTGTTTACGACCCCTGACCTCGATGTCGTTGACCTAGTCGTCGTGAAGGACGTTGATCTTGTTGTGCGAACTCTCTCTCACCAACACGCAGTGTGCTTTACTCAGTAACTTTGCTTATTATTTGTGACCCGGCACTGCGACGTGAGGAATATCCCACCAAAACACTTTTTGAGTAAACAACGCCTGAAGTTAAAGTATCTCCACAATTCGATTACAAATCAATTTTCTTCTTTTTTATATTTGAAAATTTTAAGTATTAGAGGATATCATATTTTGATATCATTTGAAAGCTAGTGGTATACTTTTTCACATCATTAGAAAACCTCAAAATCTCAAAAGTGGCGTTATTCCTCATTATGCTGTGCCGGGTCACAAAAAAAATCAGATTTAAAAACGGCCCTTTTCTTTCAGAGCCCGCTTTCGACCCCGCGGCAAATGAGGCTTGTGCATTCCCCGTGGGAGTTTCAGCTCCCCGATGCGGCTCGAACGTAGTTGGGAGAATTTAGAAATGATGTTACTTTGAATACAGTCGGAAGATTCCGACTGCACTTCCAGGATATGCATGAATTACGCGTAGATTTTTTTTTTATTCTACCGGCCGTGCGGCCCACTCCGGCCTCCAGTGTGTCTATATGTTTTTACAAGGGACGGTCTCACTCAGTATGCGCTGACAGCACACCACACCGCGGCCGTTCACGACTCCGACCCCCAACACCCTCGATCCATCACCCCCCACCCCCCCCCCCCCACTCAGGCCTGGTCGGTCACTGCCGCGTCGGACGTAGTACGAACACCTGCACCGCGTTGACTTGGTCAGGACATCGCCCGGTGAAGATGACGGATCGTACACGCACGTTCTTCCTCCCCCCTCTCCATATTTGATTAACGAAGGCATCGATATTTATTAGCCTTTTCAGCTCGCTGTCAAATCGTACGTTCTTTTCATGCTGTTGGTTGGAATGGCACCGTGTTCTGGCGTTGGGTTTTCTTCCCGTACGTTATTGGCCTCAGCGTAATGATTAAAGGGCCAAATATGTACGATTTAGGGACGTCCTCCTCCCGACATGTTTTCTATTGTTGACGGCGATAATAAGGTCGGTTGAAGTGAAATAATGGTTAATTCATCCCCAACGAGCACCGTACCGTGACTAGGGTGGGCGTGAATATATAGTGCCTCGTAGAGACCTTAAATTATGGAGACCTTAAATGTGACCTGGCACAGCGACATGAGGAATATCCAACCAAAACACTTTTCGAGTGAAAAATGCCTGAAGTCGAAGTATCTTGTCAATTCGATTAAAAATCTTTTTTTTTTTTTTTTTTGGGGGGAAATTAATGTATTAGAGGATATTATGTCCGAAGGATTTTTCCGAAATCCGTCTCTAAATGTTGAAAAAAACCCGATGATTTCAGGGGAGTGTTTGTGTACAGTTTGTGTACAGTTTGTGTACAGAGGAGTTAGACTGGTGCTGCTGTCTTGTGTCTGGTACCCAATTAACGAGCGAAGTCCCATTGTACTATTTACAGTCAGCTAATGGTATACTCTTTCACATCATTAGAAAATCTCAAAATCCCAACAGTGGGGGTTATTCCTCATTGTGCTGTGCCGGGTCACAAATTGTAAAGGTGCATAGATCGCCACAAGGTTTTCACGAAACTCATATTTGGAAATAACTCAAAAACGAGAATTGTGTGATGGGTATAAGAAGTTGTCGAAAATTGAAGCGTTATAATTATATAGGGGACATACGGTACAAATGTCTACCCAGGAGAGTGAATGTGGCTGAAATGGGAACATCTTTAAAACATCGTTTCTCGTTCGGTTGTACTAGTACATATAAGAACAAAACAATGTCTCCACAAGGATACAGAAATTAGTAATGTCTGCACGAGTGGTGTTTAGGCCTACAGAAAATCACACTGTGCGTAAAAAAAACCAACCAGACATACGTATTTGGAAACAACTTCCAGCCCAGCCACATGTGCTTTGTTCTTTTTAGTGGAACAGAAATGGCAAGAGGGATCAGCAACGACAGGATTATTCAGATGTGCATGTCCCATGCAGTCGTACCATGTCCCATGCAGTCATACCATGTCCCATGCAGTCGTACCATGTCCCATGCAGTCATACCATGTCCCATGCAGTCATACCATGTCCCATGCAGTCATACCATGTCCCATGCAGTCATACCATGTCCCGTGCAGTCATACCATGTCCCATGCAGTCATGCCATGTCCCATGCAGTCATACCATGTCCCATGCAGTCATACCATGTCCCAATGCAGTCATACCGTGTCCCGTGCAGTCATACCATGTCCCATGCAGTCATACCATGTCCCATGAAGTCATACCATGTCCCATGCAGTCATACCATGTCCCATGCAGTCATACCATGTCCCATGAAGTCATACCATGTCCCATGCAGTCATACCATGTCCCATGCAGTCATACCATGTCCCGTGCAGTCATACCATGCCCCGTGCAGTCATACCATGTCCCCTGCAGTCATACCATGTCCCATGCAGTCATACCATGTCCCATGCAGTCATACCATGTCCCATGCAGTCATACCATGTCCCATGCAGTCATACCATGTCCCTTGCAGTCATACCATGTCCCTTGCAGTCATACCATGTCCCATGCAGTCATACCATGTCTCATGCAGTCATACCATGTCCCGTGCAGTCATACCATGTCCCGTGCAGTCATACCATGTCCCGTGCAGTCATACCATGTCCCGTGCAGTCATACCATGTCCCGTGCAGTCATACCATGTCCCCTGCAGTCATACCATGTCCCGTGCAGTCATACCATGTCCCATGCAGTCATACCATGTCCCATGCAGTCATACCATGTCCCATGCAGTCATACCGTGTCCCGTGCAGTCATACCATGTCCCGTGCAGTCATACCATGTCCCATGAAGTCATACCATGTCCCATGCAGTCATCCCATGTCCCATGCAGTCATACCATGTCCCGTGCAGTCATACCATGTCCCGTGCAGTCATACCATGTCCCATGCAGTCATACCATGTCCCGTGCAGTCATACCATGTCCCGTGCAGTCATACCATGTCCCCTGCAGTCATACCATGTCCCATGCAGTCATACCATGTCCCGTGCAGTCATACCATGTCCCGTGCAGTCATACCATGTCCCGTGCAGTCATACCATGTCCCGTGCAGTCATACCATGTCCCCTGCAGTCATACCATGTCCCATGCAGTCATACCATGTCCCATGCAGTCATACCATGTCCCGTGCAGTCATACCATGTCCCGTGCAGTCATACCATGTCCCGTGCAGTCATACCATGTCCCGTGCAGTCATACCATGTCCCATGCAGTCATACCATGTCCCATGCAGTCATACCATGTCCCATGCAGTCATAACCCAGAACTGGTTGGGCTGTTTGTGTTTGGATAATGTGCTGGGACAATTGTGTACACCCAATCACCTAGTGCCGCCCGGTGTAGCGGTTTGATCCAGGCCCCATGCTCAGATGAGACCGTTACCATATGTGGATAAAAACGTCATGCGCAGTGCGTATGGTCGTTGTCCATTTTGAAGGCCGTGCTGAGTTGATACTGCCATTGGCAATGCAGCACTTTCAGGCACGTTCGCTGACCCGTAGTTGACACGTATAGTTCAACAACGCTTAGTACGTATGGAGCCTAGTAAATGGGCATAGAACTTGCAGTTTTACATTGTGGAAGAAAATAATGCTACAGTTGTTCCCCCGTAACGAGGGTGTATCGATTGGCTTTATAGAATCAAAAGCAAAATATAGTTTTACAAACTGTGTTCGTTCGCGGATAATCATAAACAACAGTCACATGAAGGGCGCCCCCATATGTGCTTCGTTCACTGACTCATCTGAGCACGCTGAGCAGCTGAGAACGTTGCTGCAACGTGCTGAGGTGAGCCAGTGAGGTCACGGCTCAACTCAGCACGGGAGCCCGTCTGAGATCGTTACACCGGTCCTAACTTCAATTGACCGGGACAATCGCACATATGGAATGGCGCCCTAACAGTCGGAACCAGTTCTTGGTTGTGACTGTCAAAACGCACGGCAGTATTGGGCAACACGAGTATGGTACCTCGCCTCATTTTGTTGCCACGGAGATTAATCAAGGAACGGTTTGAACGGGCGACTCCTACCTCGGAGATATAGGGAGGCATAATTATAAGCATCACGACGTATGACACTTAACCACCGTGGCTAAGCTATAAGTGCGCATGCGCGAAGCCAGGTTTTGCTGAGGCCTCCCCCATTCATTAATTCATTCATTTCTCAGGTGGTTACAGGCACAAGCACGAAACAATCCTAACCCTTATCCTAATCCTAACCCTAACAACCCTAATCCTAAACCTAACCCTAATCATAACTCTATCAGTAACGCTAACCCAACCCGAACTCTAACTGTAACCGTAACCATAACCCTAACCGTAGCGCCCTAAGCCTAACCTAAGCTGGTTTACAAAACACGTCATTGTATAGTCCCCACACAATTTACGGGGTACCAGCATGGCTCAACGACGGTGGCTAAGCTTCATAAGTCGGTCCTGTTATATCTCGAGCCACGGTGGTTAGTGTCATAAGTCCTGACGCTTATATGCCTCCTATATCGAGTGTATAGCTCTTCCTTTAGGAAACATGGCGGACACTGCGACTGCATGGAACTTACGGGAGTGGGGGATAAGCGTCCATGTTCAGACTGTGAAAGGTAAGACGTCCAGTCTACTGACATAGGCCTACACCCGCAATGTTATGAAGTATTACCTATTGATAGGTGATCTATTTTACGCGAGAAAATGACCGGCCAATTTGATTGCCCGCGGCGTGGCCTATATGTTTAACCATGTTTAACGCTGACGTGTGCGTGAATAGGTGAAATGATTATGCATAAAATGTATCTAGTGAGTGTTAGGTTTGCATAACCTGTTGTTGCATTACAACGTACACGTTTTTTTGCACCTATAGGCTATAGTATAGGCTACCTTCATTAACATGTATGACGAAGGGCCTATGCTGGAAGTTGACCTGGGGCTGTCAAATACGTCAAATACGAGTGTAGCCTACATCGTGTACTGACATGTGACGTGATTTGCACACACTTATTATGCAGTGCAGCACATGTAATGTACATTACATGATACATTATGTACGTGTGTGCACGTAAAACTGGGAAAACTGGAGAGGGTCATGAAAGATAGAGACGTGCCCCGTGGTTTGAAAATCAAGCTGGTTCAGACATTGGTATTCCCTGTCGTCACCTATGGTAGTGAAAGCTGGATTTTGAAGAAGGCAGATCAGAATAGAATAGAATCTTTTGAACTTTGGGTGTGGAGGAGGCTTCTCCGAATTCCATGGACTGCAAGGAAAACAAACAGCTGGGTCTTGAATCAAGTAAACACTAAAAAATCTCTTCTGAACTTCATAGACAAGAGTAGATTGACTTACTTCGGTCATATCATGAGAGCTGACAACAGCCTTGAAAAGATTATCATGCAAGGAAAGATGGAGGGCAAAAGGGGACGCGGAAGACCAAGAACAAGATGGTGGGACAACATTCTGGCAAGAGTGGGCCGACCCCCCATAGAGACAATTCGAACAACAACGGACAGATCAGCATGGAGGCTACTTGTCAACATGGTCACCAGGGGCCGAAACCGACCTGATGGAAATAGATAGATATGTACGTGTGCAATACATGTGCACCTACAGGCGTACTTGTACCTTCTCTATGTACAAGAAGTGAACTGCGCGGCTAACTGATAATAATGTACGCGCATGGTTAGCATTTAGGCCAACTTGAGCCAAGGCCCATCACTTGCCTGACTATAAAGGCCTTAGGCGCCTATAGAATGAGCTATTCATGCGCCTTGTAACCGCAGGCCAAGGTGTGTTTACAATGCGAACGCATGTACCGGTAGTCCTGATCAGTAAAAGCTGCAATTCTGGCCTATACAAGGATCGCAATTTGAGAGGATCTTCTGAGGATCGAAATGTCAGGCCCTCTGTAGTTTTGTTGAGGTTGAAACTTTGAATGTTTGGTTCAGGGGTTTTTTCAAAACGCAGTATAACATTCAGAAAAGGAAACCAAGGGCGCCCCGTTTTCATGCCTTGTGCTTTAAAATGGACGAGAGAGAGAGAGAGAGAGGGAGAGAGAGAGAGAGAGAGAGAGAGGGAGAGGGAGAGAAGGGAGAGAGAGAGAGGAGGGAGAGAGAGAGAGAGAGAGGGAGGGAGAGGGAGAGAAGGGAGAGAGAGAGAGGAGGGAGAGAGAGAGAGAGAGAGAAAGAGAGGGAGAGAGAGAGATAGAGAGAGAGAGATAGAAAGCCGGAGCCTAAGCCGAAGCCGGATTCTCGAGAAGGGCTTTAGTTCCCGATCAGTGGGGTCGCTTGGGTCGAGTTCTGGCGGTCTGCTCTTCACGCGCGAACGTTGTTCTCGCGCTCGAAACCACACGAACGCTCCAACTCGGAACAGGATCACACACCGCCTCTCCGCCAGGGTTGTTCGCGAACAGCCGCGATCGAGAACGCGCGCGGCCGAACTCGACCTTGGTCCGCGCGAGCTGATGCCAGCGCTTTACTCCGACGGAGCGAA
>OX465101.1:37073866-37304977 GCA_949987565.1 Luidia sarsii
CCAAACCCAAACTACAATTTGCAGTCAAGCTACAAGAACTGGGAGACTTTGAGTGTGGGATAATTGGCTTTGAGAGTGAGTGTTTTTTGTACAGTGTTCAATGGAGCTCGATTATAGTGTTCTGCACACTAGAGACCCGCAGTAGTATTAAACACACGCCCGCACGGCTGGCTCGCTCACCTTTCCACTCATCAGCGCCCAGTATACCGTGCGTCTTTCACACCCTCCCCTGCCACACACACACACACACACACACCCTCACACTCAGGAGCGGACGGACAGAGAACGAGTCCGCCGTTGGAAGTGCAGTGCCGCTAGACGGGTTTTCGCTCAGAGCAGAAGTTGGGGGGGGGGGATGGCTGGCTTCATCCGCTTACACGGGACACGCGAGATCGAGAAGGCATTGGGAACGCAGCACATGCACGCGATGCACTCGCCAGGAGATTGCCAAGTGGCAAGCAGACGGGAAAGACGTCTTGAATCCCTCGGTGCCTTCTGTCCTTCAGTCGGCCGGCGCTGAGGTTGCTGTCTAAATTGGACTCTCTATCTCTCCCTCTCTCGCCTCTCTCTCTCTCTCTCTCTCTCTCTCTCTCTCTCTCCTCTCCTCTCACCTCTCTCTCCCTCGCCTCTCTCTCCCTCGCCCCTCTCTCTCTTTCTCTCTCTCTCTCTCTCTCCCCTCTCTCCCTCCCTCCCTCCCCACTGCATCCTCCTCTCACTCTCCCTCTCTCTCCGTCTCTCTCTCCCTCTCTCTCTCCCCTCTCTCTCACTCTCTCTCTCTCACTCTCTCCCCCCTCTCTCCCGCCTCTCTCTCTTCTCTCTCTCTCCCTATCTCCCCCCTTCCCCCTTCTCTCTCCCGTCTCTCTCCCCTCTCTCTCACCCCTCTCTCTCCCCTCTCTCCCCCTCTCTCTCTCCCCCTCTCTCTCTCCCCCCTCTCTCTCTCTCACTCTCACTCATACCCACCCTCCCACTTTCTGACTGCCAACGGCGAGATTCTTTAAGTCGACGAGTGGTGCGCACCACGCGATGTGATACCGGCAAATCCGCCGTGGTGATTTCACCGCTCGACCGCTGACTCTCGGGGTCCGATACCCGTCGTCTCGTCATCAAGTCTGCCAAGCCGGGCGACGCAGCGCGACACCGTACACGTCAGACCCGTTTGTTAGTTCCTTCGATACACAGCGTTGCAGCTCCTGAATCTTCTCGCACGTTCTGTGAATTGCGTAAGGAAGGAAGGAAGGGGGGGAGGTGACGGAGGTTATACATACCAAACAAAAAAGACAACCTTGCGAGGGAAATCGTCGTGGCTCGCGCGGCGCACAACTGTTCGCTCTTGCGCCTTTGACTCCCAGGTCAGGTGGTGGGGGAGGGGACTTGCAGTCACGTGTCTTCGTGCGTGTCTGTGCGGTTGTGGCATGGACGCTCACACGCACGCACGCACGGCTATTGGATAGCACAGCGGGACCCTGCCTGAAACACGGCCGAGTCGCTCTGGAGATTGATCGGGCGTTTCCGGGAAAAAAACCCCAACAACAACAACACCGACCACGCCTTTTGTTGTACGGGCGTCAGTCCACGCGCTACACCAGAGGCACCGCACCGTCAGGCATCCCTCCCAAAGTGACGCCGACGATGTGAGAGGTGGAGTTGGCAAGCAACTATAGACTTCATCTGGTGCGGTTTGCGCGGGACGATTTGAGGCGAGCTGGGTATAACCTCTGGTGTGCGTGTGTGTGTGTGTGTGAGGGGTAAAGAGAAGGGAGGGAAGAGCGTTGAGGGAGGGGGAAGGGGGCCACTGGGATGGCCCCTGGAGGTGGTCCCGCCGGCAGCGCCGCCGCAACTCAGGCCTCCCCCGCCGACGGCCTCCACGCGTGGCCGGCCGGTGCGAGCACGGCAGCCGCGCCTGCCGCCGAGCCGGACGACTCGGCCTACCGGCTCCCCGTCCTCCAGCACGGCGACCCCGTCCACGCCCAGCTCGCTGCGTGGGACGGCGACGGTGGCGGAAGCGGTGGAGCCGAGACGGCGGCGGGAGCGGCGGCGGTAGCGGCGGCGGCGATCACTCGGCCGTGCACCAGCCGGACCCGGGGGCCGGTCTCTTCACGCCGGGCCAGTACACCTGGAACCTGGTGGTGGGCATCACGGCTCGGCCGTCTTCGTGCTGGTGACGGCGGCCGCCCTCCTCGGACTCATCGCTTCCGGCGCTACATGAAAGCGTCGCAACCGGACGCTGAGCGCCGACACCGGCGTCTTCTCGCCCCGCCGAGGCAGCAAGGCCGGCCTGGACATGATCGATAATGCCGTGGTGAGTTTCCCCCCTCCCTTCCCTCGCTATTAATGCGATTTCAGCAGGGTTGTTTGTTTTTCGAGTTTGGCCGTAATTGAGTTGATTAACTGTTAACTTAGGTTTAAAATGAGGGGTTTGCCCCGCGTGTAATCAGGATTGCATGTTCAGCAGCCGATTTCACGAAACTTCAAATGTTGCGTACGCAACATTTTGTTGCGTAACTTACGCAACATTTTGCTGCCTTTTCTAAATACAGCAGAAAAGAGCCATTGTGGCGGAAGACTTACGCAACATTTTACGTTTCGTAACTTACGCAACTTTTCTTGAAATTGGCTGCAGTGCTCTGCGCTCAATTGCCCGCTGAAACAAACAAAAAATGCCGCAGATCGTTGGCTCCTGCTTTCTGATGAGAGACGTCTTAACCACTTGACCACCGAGTTGGTTGGGGTTCTGTGAATTGATATGACTATAATAGGCTACAATAACTACGACTATTACCACTCTACTAAACCGCCATGGCCTCCACAACCGCCACCACCACTGCAAGCACCACCGCCACCACTACCAAAATCAAAACACGATCAACGTAACGCGCGACGTTAGCCAGTACATGTATGTAGGCCTACATACATTTACAAGTTTAAGGTAACAAGTTCGCTCGTCTGGGAACACGACTATCACCTCTTGTTGCATAGGTTCTACGGTTTCAAACGTGAAAACGAAAGTATATTTGAACTATTTGTGTCTGTAAAACATGCAAAATCACGTATTTTACACATTAAATTTTAATATTTTATTCCTAAAAGACTATTCTAATAGTTTAAACTGCTTCAATCGGCGCGATACAAAATATTTTAACAAAAACGTTCGACGCTCCACGCTTTACCTCCTATTCGAGGAGCCCGGAAGTCAGGAATCTCGCGGTTACACGTACATTCTCGAGGCCAACTTACATGGTCTGATTACCACCATCATCCCCAAAATCACCATCACCCCCTCTAAATACCACCACCACCACCGCCGCCACCAGGGCTTTCTAAGGAGTGGCACAACAAAGTGGTCTACCAAGACCTTCAGTGAACGTACTACGTCACCTCAGGCTGTATCTTGGGCCCTACTTTATACTCCTTCACATTAATAAGCACGGCGCGTTCGGGGCAAAGGGCGTGAGGATAACACGTGTGTCATCTCCCGTTCCTCACGCAATCTGATCAGTGCCGTTCCAGGAGATCGGCTGTTTGTTTTTAATCAGCCGAGGATTTCCCTCGGTCCCAGGCGGGGAGCCGACCTAATACGCGGCCTCGCTAACGAAGAGACGATCCGTGCTTTCAAAGTCTTACCGCGATCGGTGTGAGGCTCGCATCTCAATCGGTGACTTCCCGCCGTTCTCGTCCCATGCACTCCTTTCTGGTTGAGGCACTAAGCCTGCGGTAATTGGGTTGAAAGGGCGGCGCCTCCATTATTCTGCACGCACCCGTGGCGCGCCAAGCAAACGGTTATTTCTTCTTCTTCTTTTTAAGGACGTCTTCGGCTACGGATTCGGATCACGCTCGAGTCAGCGTTAGGCAGCGGCTGTGGCTATGCATGGCGGCTGCATGCCGGCAATATCCCGCAGACCCGTGTACCGGTGGCCGATCCATTCGGACGCGGCCTCGTGTAATACTCTACCGGAGCGCACGTGCGTTCTGAGCGTTCCCTGCCGCTGATTGTCTCGGCGATCATCGTCCGTTTTCTCACCGGAATGCCGCGCAGGAAACCCACGCAGACGAGCCATGAGCCACGCGCAAATCTCAGCGTTCTCCACGCAGACATCACTCAATCGTAATAGCGCTAACGTTACGAATATAGAACTGTACGACTACAGGTCGCTTTGGTAATATTATATTCGCTGCTGTTCATTCACAGTATGTACAGTATATCTTGTAGCAGTGGAATGCTGTCGACATGGGGATCCCTGCACTAATCTGGCTGCACTTGATTCAATGCAAAGTGCTTATTGTACATGTATACAAATGACACTCAAAACCAAAACAAGACATCGAGAACTTTACCACCGCCTTTGGAGAGGGGAGTCAAGGTCAAACCGTTTCAAACGCCCTTTGAACGTCGGATGAAAAGCAAGGCCAACTCCCGCCATCTTGTCGGGCCCCGTCCGTATCTTTTTGTTACGTCCGTATCCATTGGCTACGTCCGTATCTATTGGTTACGTCCGTATCCATTGGTTACGTCCGTATCCATTGGTTACGTCCGTATCCATTGGCTACGTACCTATCCATTGGCTACGTCCGTATCCATTGGTTACGTCCGTATACATTTGTTACGTCCGTACATATTGGCTACGTCCGTATCTATTGGCTACGTCCGTATCCATTGGTTACGTCCGTATCAATTGGTTACGTCCGTATCCATTGGTTACGTCCGTATCCATTGGCTACGTCCGTATCCATTGGTTACGTCCGTATCCATTGGTTACGTCCGTATCCACTGGTTACGTCCGTACCCATTGGTCACGTCCGTATACATTGGTTACGTCCTTATACATTGGTTACGTCCGTATCTATTGGCTACGTCCGTATCCATTGGTTACGTCCGTATACATTGGTTACGTCCGTATCCATTGGTAACGTCCGTATACATTGGCTACGTCCGTATCCATTGGTTACGTCCGTATCCATTGGCTATGTCCGTATCCATTGGCTACGTCCGTATCTATTGGCTACGTCCGTATCCATTGGTTACGTCCGTATCCATTGGCTACGTCCGTATCCATTGGTTACGTCCGTATCCATTGGTTACGTCCGTATCCACTGGTTACGTCCGTACCCATTGGTCACGTCCGTATACATTGGTTACGTCCTTATACATTGGTTACGTCCGTATCTATTGGCTACGTCCGTATCCATTGGCTATGTCCGTATCCATTGGCTACGTCCGTATCTATTGGCTACGTCCGTATCCATTGGTTACGTCCGTATCCATTGGCTACGTCCGTATCCATTGGCTACGACCGTATTAAACTGACGTTTGTGGGACATGGAGCTAATTACACGGAGCTGCTTAATCACGAAAACTTGCTTCCCTTGTTCCCAAGATTCCCAGTCACATTTGACTCGATGCTCGTTGAGTTTGACTTTGTATTCAAATGCTGCACTGCACGGGTGCTCAGCGTGACGTACACAATGGAACGTTGGCTGGCATCCCTGAGCTTTATCAAGGGAGGATTTTCATGCTTAAGCAAATTCTAGTGCTTATGCGGTTCCATGAAATTGGCTTCTGGCTGCAGCAGCTGGCTTAAGACTTTCGTGGACTCAGCATATTTGTATTCCTGAGCCGTATAGCCAAGGATTTCGGCGTGATCACCACTTTATCATGGCAGTCGTATACACGAACGAGACCGCCCACGTGGCGAACCTGCTACCTCACTTTGCAAGTGGAATCCGCGATTGTTGCTGTTGTATGCTTTGGTGCGGCAAGATGGCCGCCACTGCTATAGCTTACATATCAGCGAATGAGCGTGGCGTGACGCCTGTGAGCACTTCCCACACTGCACTCCGTAATATGCGATCTCGACACACGCAGGAGTGATTGAACATCGGTGTCCGTGCCGCAAACAGTCAGTGAGATTCAGGTCGGTTAATTTGATGCCCGATCCCTATACACAGTGCTCGGGCCGATATCTGCCAGATGTACAACAGAATCAACACGGCATTTTGCTGTTTGGACGGCATTGCGGGTGTGGAAGGTGTCAACATCGCGGGACTCCCCTCGGGAAAGAGTTCCCTTGAAAATGTCTCTTCTCCGGGGCCGTATGGAATTAGTGAGTTCGAGAGCCGCCTTCTAAGTGGCGTCCCTCGGTGGGAAGACAAAGTGTACTGCCATCAGGAGCTTAATAGGTATCGTCAGAGACGCTGCAAGGGCTTTTCCTTCTTCTTCTTCTTCTTCTTCTTCAATCTTCTTCTTCTTCTTCTTCTTCTTCTTCAATCTTCTTCTTCTTCTTCTTCTTCATCTTCTTATTCTTCTTCTTCTTCTTTGTCTTTCAAATGTTGCCTTCCCTTTCATTGAATGTTTTCGTTTTCATTTAGTAATATACCGTGTTTTTAGTTTTTCCAATTGTATGATTGTTTTTCCCCTTTTTTTTTTGTTCCTGTATATATTTGTCAACTGTATTTTGTGTTTCATTTGGAAAATAAAGTTTTCCTTTGAAAAGTCAAAAAAAGTCTTCTTCTTCTTCTTCTTCTTCTTCTTCTTCTTCTTCTTCTTCTTCTTCTTCTTCTTCTTCTTCTTCTTCTTCTTCTTCTTCTTCTTCTTCTTCTTCTTCTTCTTCTTCTTCTTCTTCTTCTTCTTCTTCTTCTTCTTCTTCTTCTTCTTCTTCTTCTTCTTCTTCTTCTTCTTCTTCTTCTTCTTCTTCTTCTTCTTCTTCTTCTTCTTCTTCTTCTTCTTCTTCTTCTTCTTCTTCTTCTTCTTCTTCTTCTTCTTGTGACCCGGTTGCCAGCGCCCGAAGTTAGGCCGTCCGTCCTCACTTGTGGCCCTCGCGTGCAAAACGCCAGCCGGTCGTGCCGAGGGGAAATTGCGCACCGTACCGCGGGGCCGGTCTGGGCGCATCCTTCCCCACCCTCTTCCAGTCCCGTAATCCGATCACTCGACACCTCTCGGAGACGGGCCATTCTGAAAGGGCGGCACGCTCGGATGCTATGCCCCAGTTTCACCTGGGACAAAATAATGGGATCGGAGGGAACCTTTCCACTGTCATGGATTTGAACTTGAAGAGGAATGGTTAAGAGCGCGTGGCGTTCGATTGTGCAGTATTCATTCAGTCAGTCAGTAGCCCCCAACCGACCCACCAATCAACCAAACAAACAGGCAAACAGAGATACAGCCATTTAAGACAAACAAACCAAACAGCCAGTCAGTTATAAACTAACTTCCAAAACAAGAGATACAGCCATTTCAAAACAACAAACAAACCAAACAAAACAAAACAACCAACCAACCAACCACCAACCAACAAACCAAACAAAACAACCAACCAATCAACCACCAACCAACAAACCAAACAAAACAACCAACCAACCACCAACAAACAAACAAAACAAAACAACCAACCAACCACCAACCAACAAACCAAACAAAACAACCAACCAACCAACCACCAACCAACAAACCAAACAAAACCACCAACCAACCACCAACAAACAAACCAAACAAAACAACCAACCAACCACCAACAAACAAACATAACAAAACAAAACAACCAACCAACCACCAACCAACAAACCAAACAAAACAACCAACCAACCACCTACAACCAAAACAAAACAAAACAACCAACCAACCAACCAACCAACAACCAACAAACCAAACAAAACAACCAACCAACCACCAACCAACAAACCAAACAAAACCAAACAACCAACCAACCAACCAACCACCAACCAACAAACCAAACAACCAACCACCAACCAACAAACCAAACAAAACAACCAATCAACCACCAACAAACAAACAAAACAACCAACCAACCACCAACCACCAACCACAAACCAACAAACAACAAAGCTAACAAAACAACCAACCAACCAACCACCAACCAACAAACCAAACAAAACAACCAACCAATCAACCACCAATCAACAAACAAAACAAAACAACAACCAATCAACCACCATCCAACAAACCAAACAGACAAACAAACAAACAAACACAATATAATATAATATAAAAATATAGTATAAAACAAACGGATTGATGGTATATAATGCTTGATTTTCCAATGGTCAATTAATTACTTCAAATAGTCGATTAATTAGTCACGCTGAACTACAAGCGAGGCCCAATTAGAGTGTCGCCAACGCGCACGACTTGTTGTTGGTATCTCCCCCCCCTCCCATACCCCGATCCCCCGAGGCAAGATTTATGCGCGAGGTTCTCGCGGCAGCAAACAGCACGGGCGCGGCGAGGTGCCATCGAGCGCCGTCTTGACGTCACTTCTTCCCGTCACAAAAATGTCGGCCCAGACCGAGCACGATAACGAGTCGAATGACCGGCTCGTAAACAGCCAACAACCCCCAAGCCCCCCCCCCCCACCTCAGCTCAGCTCAGCTCAGGTCAGCTCATATCCCTCCGCGCCGCAACACGTCCATAAATCAACGTCCCACCATTGTCGTCTCTCTGCTATTGATTTTTTTTTTTTTTTTTTTTGGGGGGGGCTTCTTGTGAATCAAACCAGCTGCGCAGTGCGTCGGTTCCGTATCCGGTCGCGAGTCGCTAATTACGGAGGGACAAATACTCCGTCAACTCGGACACAAAGGGACTGCATGTAGTATTTCACACTCTTTACAAGAAGAGTTATTGAAAGAGACAACAATTCTAGTCAACGCTCAAGGGTTTTTTTTTCTTTCTTTTGGAGACATACATTTTCGATGGATGATTTAGGTTCGCCAAGCTTTGGGCGCGCCACTGGCCGGACCAGATCGTCTGCTCATTAGACATGTACAGAAATACGTCGAACACCGAACAGCCGCGAGTGTATAAGCGTTCATTCCCCCCCCCCCATCCCCGTTGGCAAACGCAGCAAATTGAAAACAAACAGACAAGCTAGTATCCCTGTTGTCATAACGGCGTGATTAATGTCCATGTATTCAGTGGGTTCTCTGTGTATCTTACAAGATGGACGCTGTAGCAACGGCAAGGCACTGCATGCGGCAGGCCGACCGTGGCGCCGGGATTTCTTCCGCGCTGGGGACGTGACGCTCTCCCGGGGTAAAGGCGGCCTGCTACCAAAAAAAAACCTTGATGACGTTGGTCCATCGCTGATTGACGTCATTATGCCGCCATCTTTGATGAGCTAAATTGAAGATTAAACAATGAGAGGAATCAGCGTGCGCGCAGCCTTTAGAACGGGCCGATAATTAGCTGTGCCAATGATTTGACGTCTCTTCCAGCCACGAATCCGTGGATCAGGCTTGGTCTAAGTGGAGAGGGGTGGGGGCATTGAACCTGTTTACTGGGCACTACGCGATCACGCCCCTCCAAAGCGACAATCAGCGACTCGCGGCATGAATAAAATACAAGTGCGAGTATCAAGTAACTCAGTCTCTAAGCAACGATCAACCTTTTTGAGAACGATACTGACCACTGAGAAGTGAGAACCATTCAATGACCAGGAACACCATTCCGAGTACTCCCTAGCGTCCGTCCTTCAGCCCACCCCTCATTTTTTTGTTTGCCAGATCTAATTAATATGGCAATGAAACAAATACTGTGCTACAAGCACCGGATATATTGACTGTCTGTGTAACGCAAGCCAGCATCGGTAACGCTGTGGGGGCAGTGTCGTTACCCATCCGTCCGCCGGCCTGACGGTGGCACGCGTACGGGCCGCCGGGACGGTCCGGGATCGGGTAGGGGTAGGGGCTGCGGGGGTGGTGGTGGTGTTGGTAGTGGTGGTTTGGTGGGGTTTGATTACACTCGCCCCCCTCACTATTTTAGCAGTCAATATTTGCCCGGCCGAGAGTCCTGCTGCCGCAGCTGCTCGTGCGCACGCACGAACGCTCAGACCGTCATCCCGCGCTTCCCCCCCCCCCTCCCCCGTGACCAGGCACGGCGTAATGAGGATTCTCGTCCGAATGTGAGTTTTTTCTCTCGAGATTTTCACATCGCTGCAAGGAGTACGGCATTAGCTTTCCAATGATTTCCAAATCATTTGCATACGTTGCCGAAATATGAAGTTACGACGCGAGATATACGACGAGGCAATGCGCAGTCACGGAAACCACTTTTCAAGAAAAAATTACGGCTCTAAAATATTGGAGGTCATGCACACTGTGCTCCGACTCTCTTACACATTTTCCCGATTGTTCAATATTTGCAGACATTTTGTTGAAGAATTCTTTCGGACGGATGATTTTCTAATACATAAACCTTCCGAAAAAATTATTTGGATAGGCCTATGCATTTTAACAAGACTTTCAACATACTGTTTCAACATACTTTACGTCAGCTTCCGCGGGATCCCGCGTTGCGTTTACACTTGCAAATTGCGGGATCTGAACCGGGTCCGATCCTTCCCGAGAGGAAGATCAGATCCCGGGATCAGGATCTGAGCCTGCGTGGCGTTTACGCACGGTTTTGACAGGGATCTGATCCTCCTTGCGGGATCAAGTGTAAACGCAGCGCGAGTGGCTCACCACTGATCAAACTTTTTCGCAAGGAGTCGGTCCCGACCCTGCCCCCACACCACCAGTCCCTCCTTGCGGGTTGAGTGTTCACGTCACCCCGATCTATATGGATGTACCCTGCGTCGTGTCTATATAGGCCTAGGTGGCAAGTTAGTCTGGCGAAGGCGTCGCGTTTCGCGATCTCGCCTGCCGACGCCGCTTGCGACGATTTCCAACTACCGAGGAACAACCGCACGGAATGTTAACTAAACACGGCGATGACGTGTTCGACCTTTGCGTTCAGAGTGACGTGCTCTCGGCTTCCGAATAATTGTATTCGGGGTCGTGTCTTCTAACCGGCCGATCGGTGTATTGTTGTAGAATAGTTGTTGTTGTTGTTGTTCTCGTAGAATACTTGTGACAACCAAAGGAGCTTCATGGGGAAAGTCATTTCTTTTTTTCGAGGATCAACATGTCAGGGATATCGCACCTAAAACATTTATCGCTGTTCGTCCCGGCCGAAGCAAATTCTCAGCCCCCCCCCCTTTTTCCCGGTAGACTCTAAAGGCGGCCAAGTAAAATGCCGTACGTCAAAATGTGTTCATGGCTCCTTAGCATGAATTAACTTCGGGACTCATTGACCTCCCGCTGCAGTTGGGAGATTAACTCATGAATTTTCAGTTGTGACGTACGCCATTTCACTTGGCCGCCTTTAGGGCCTACCCTTTTCTCCCCTTTCGTATGTACAATGCGCGAGCTATCGTTGCTTGCAACTCATTTTGTCAATTATAACGCGTGCATGAGAGAGACGGCGCCATACCCATGCAGGCAGCGTGCCTTGTAGGTCACTGTCCAACCTCTGTGATATGTCATCGGCAGGCGTCGCTGGCAATATAGGCCTGGACCGGAGAGATATTTGTGGCAGTGCGGGAGAAGAGCTAGAGGGAGAGGGGGGAGGGAGGTGGAACGGGCGTCGCCTTGATGGTCGGCTCGACGAATCTCGCGTGCCTGATGCCGTGACGAATACGCGAACACGACACACTCCTGCTATCCCGTCTGTTGGCGCCATCGCGATGTCAGAAAGGTCAAAGCCTGCGAAGAGGAGCAAGGAGAGCTGGCAGATAGGGGAGGGGAGGAGGAGGAGGGGGTGAGGGGGTTGAACACCACCTCCAATGCGGCGGTGCTCCGTCAGCGTACCCATAAGTATCGGCCTATAATAGGATTTCGGGGAAGAGGTAACGCCGTGCTTCCTCGACGACATTCCCGCGTTCCTCGTTTGCACCGTGAGCCGTGCACGCAGTTCCCTGCAGTGCTGATCCTTTCAAAGCAGATAACCCTCAGTTCCCTGGAAGTGACAAGGCCGAACCGCGAAGCTGCCCCTCCCTCCCTAAAAACAAAAACAAAAGATGCACCACCAGACGTTCCAAGAACCGAAGCAATCACTGCAGGGTTTTTGTTCGCTGACTCAAACGCAATTCTCGTCAAAATCGGTATCGAGAATACGGGCGATTCTTTGGAGCTCTGTAATTTTGTTTAATTAATTAATTATCAATCACAATTAATGCGCCCTCGAGAGTTTGCAGCGCGTTGGCCAATCACAATGCGCGGAATCTCTGGACCTATTCCAGACATGATCGCCTATAATTGATGAATAATTATGGGCGATTGGTATAATAGTCGTATTAATAAAGGGTATAGTCATATCAAGTAACTCAGCTTACGACTGATGACCCATTGTATATAGAAGTGGACTTCACAAAGCCTTACGATGCATCGTAACTCCACTTACGACTGATGACCCATTGTATATAGGAGTGGACTTCACAAAGCCTTACGATGCATCGTAACTCCACTTACGACTGATGACCCATTGTATATAGAAGTGGACTTCACAAAGCCTTACGATGCATCGTAACTCCACTTACGACTGATGACCCATTGTATATAGGAGTGGACTTCACAAAGCCTTACGATGCGTCGTAACTCCACTTACGACTGATGACCCATTGTATATAGGAGTGGACTTCACAAAGCCTTACGATGCATCGTAACTCCACTTACGACTGATGACCCATTGTATATAGGAGTGGACTTCACAAAGCCTTACGATGCATCGTAACTCAGCTTACGATAGAAACTACATCAAGTTGTAATACATCATAATGTGACCCTAGCTGGTATTTGGGCCGAGGGACAGAGGCAGTGGCGACAAGTTATCTGGGGAAGTGCTGCTGTTTCTTTATTCTCTGTATAGAGACGAAGACGAAACAGAGTTGACAGGTCTTCGTCATGAACTGATATCACTTAGTTAAATAACTTAAAAACAAGATAATTAAATTAAATTGATTATTTACAACTATTCCCGAGTTGGCAAAATTCCGTCGGCAACCGCCATCTTGGATTTACTGCAACGTACTGGGGCCTACTCTTGCCGTGTTTACAAACTAAGGCAAATTAATAAATCATGCTCAATGAAATAAATAACCAAACGGCAAATGAGGTTAACATTACTATACAGTATCATAACTTAGGTAAAAGTAAAGTTAGTCACCGGAAATTAAATATTATGGTTTCTGTGCATCGCTCATCGTCTTGCCATTCATCTTTTATTAAGTTATGATGGGTATGGTGAAATCAACTGCTGGTTTGCATTAAGGCTGCTGGTGGCTATACGAAAGCTTACGCACTGCTTCCAACTTGCTTGCTATTCGAGTCACTGCCGTGAAGCCAGTATCACTCGTGCCCTAAAAGGTCTTTCGGCCACTTCCTCGTATATCCCAGCCTCTCTCTTGAATTGGAAGTGGCTTAGAGAGCCCTCGGAGCGTTTTGCCCCGTCGAGAAAGCTCACTCTCTGGTTTTTTTGTCCTGTTTAAAGGTCATCTGAGTGTGGGTGTGTGTGGGTGGGGTGGGGGGAGAGGGAGCACGCAATATTGTGGCGTCAAGACGTGCTGGCGGCACCGGCAACAGGGTGTCACTCAGACGCACGCGTGCCCAGTATACCTGACGCCAAACCATTAGGGGAAAAAAATATCGTCTTCCTTTTAACTTCCAGCGTCCTCGGGGAAGTGCGTGTATTTGGGTGTACGCGCGCGTGTGTGTGTGTGTGCGGGGGGGGGGGAGGGGATTCTCCAAGCAACTGTACACCACCCGACAGAGATGACCCTCGTCCGAAGTCGTGACCCTCGACCGAAGCAACCTGACCATTGACAAGTCTCGGATTTCAACTGTTTTTTAGCCCTTTAAGAATAAAGAAGCGGGAATGCACGACCCCTCCTCTCTCAACTCAACCCCCCCCCCCCGCTCCTCCACCTTCCTTCTTCCGGACTTGTGATCTTGAGATCTGAAGCACGCGGATCGATCTGCGGAGCCTGGTCGCGCCGCGTCTCGAGTTCTCCCGAATCCGATTACCGTCGGCCTGGCCGGGCGCGATGAGGTTTCGCCGTCGTACTTATAGACCTACACCGTTCTTGCCCCTCAGAAGACGTCTCGTCTTGGAATAGCCGGGCCATTAGGTATAATGTCGTATACAGATTTAGCTACCATCACCCTGCCGGCAAAGGTAGCTGAGACTATTAATTATGAAATGCACTGGCTGTATAAGTGATACAATAGAAGTCACCGCCCAGTAGTCTTTTCTTTGCCGCCCTTTTTTTTTTTAAATTGATGAAATCATGATCCAAGCCAATTTTTCGCCTTCCGTCTTAGATCTAGATGTTGTTCACTGGTTTACCTCCAAGTTACACTTTCTACTATTTACGTCCATGAGATTCTAGGAGGCTATTTGCATCCTGCCTTGGTTTCATTTCTGATTATCCTGCCATCTACACCACAAAGCTTAAACCACCCAATCCATGCTTTTGGCTACGGCTTCCCCCAAAAAGCATATCCTGGCGGACACGGAAGCAACGCCCGGGCCTCGTCGAAACACACGGAGCCGTAGCCTGAGCCCCAGCCCCACGTCTATATAATGCCTCTCCGTGCCACTCAATCAATGACACCGACTGAAGCCTGTCCAACGATTCAATGGATCTCCAGTGAATGCTATAATCTTCCCGTCGTCTTTATTCGTCGCGTACGTATAGACACCGACTGCATGACGTCATTCAGAGGCCCCTAATCTGAAACCGTATTAGGACTCCACCCATGCAGAATGCTAATGGTTTGCGTTTCCGTTCGAGATCAAGACGCGTATAATAAGGAGGGTCCGTAAGCTCATCTATTTAACAGGACGGTGTGCCTTTTCGTGAACACCACTGGGCACCAGTATCGTTATATACCTGCTTTATCGGTGAAGCCATAAGTGCCGGTGTCTCGGCTGATTAGAGAGAATACGGCTAGGTGTGACTCAATCCCTATCTGAAGTCACGTCTCTTTTTTTTATGTTCAGTTCGGGCGCTTTTGCTTTTGGTTCAGTTCGGGCGCTTTTGCTTTGGGTTCAGTTCGGGCGCTTCATTAAAATCGGGTGCCATGCATACCGCACTGCATTGCACTACGGATGTCTTTACAGTCTTATACCATGGAGCTATAATAATAGCTCCATGCTTATACCAGTCTACCCGCAAGACCTGCGTTCGATTTTTACCAATGGCAATGGTTAGCTCGGTAAATATCCTGCTTGCACAGCTGTATGCATAATTATTCTCGACTATTAGCGCGGGGTGGAGACTGCTATAACAAACACATGAATTCTATTCCCGCAGAATGCATGCATGGTCACGCAGGGAGACGGCTGTCCGCTATGTTCATATCGCAACCTTCCCCAGTACACTGAAGAATGACATCATAATCATAGGCCTTTCTTGATATGTGACCCGGCACAGCGACATGAGGAATATCCCACCAAAACACTTTTCCATTAAACAACGCCTGAAGTCAAAGTATCTTCTCAATTCGATTAAAAATCAATTTTAGGTTGTTTTTTTTCGGAAAGTTAATGTATTGGATGATGTTATGTCCAAAGGATTTTTCCGAAATCCGTCTCTAAATGTTGACTAAACGAGGATTTCGGGGGAGTGTGTGTGCACTATTTTCATGCAAATGTAAAGTTCCTGCCTTTTTAAATGGCCGTTTTCGAGGAGTTAGACTGGTGCTGCTATATTGTGTCTGGTGCCAAAGGAACGAGCGAAGTCCCCTTGTACTATTTACAACAAAGTTCATACGGAAAAAAAATGATATCAATGGTATACTCTAAAGGTATACTCTTTCACATCATTAGAAAATCTCAAAATCACAAAACTGGGGGTTATTCCTCATTATGCTTTGCCGGGTCACATATATGAATTGTATGCATCGAACTGAAAGCGAGGCTACGTGCGCTAGATTTCCAAGATGTCGGCGGAACACTGCACGGTTCCACTGCATTGCTCCAACAAGAGAGATTCACCGCCACAAATCAGCTTCACGTTTTTCCAAAGGATAGAACCCTGCGGGAAAAGTGGATTGTGAAGATCAGGCGAGATGGGGGTCCACTTTTCAAGGTAGATTTCTACTTTTAAACGACTTATTCCTTAAGTTAGATTCGTCATGTGTGTAAATGGAAACGTCGACGTTGAGTTTGTCGCGTGTTACTGCACGAATTTTACGTGTAGTACTGTAATACGACACACTCAACATAGACGATTCCATATTACAAACATGACGAATCTAAATTAAACGATAAGTCGTTTAAAAGTAGAAATCTACCTTGAAAAGTGGTCCCTCAGGCTTGCCTGATCTTCAAAATCCACTTTTTCCCGCAGGGGTATAAACGTGAAGCTGATTTGTGGCGGTGTTTTTCTCTTGTTGGAGGAGCACAGTGGAACCGCGCAGTGTCAGTTTCGCTGACATCTCGGAAATCTAGCGCCCATAGCCTCGCTTTCAGTTCGATGCATACAATTTGCATAAATATCAAGGAAAAGCCTAATATATAGCGCAGTGGTGCACGGAGTATACGTGTATGCTCGCTGTCCATGTATTTTTGAATCTCTCAGGCAGTCACGTCTTTCCAATCAAGCATTTTGTCCATACCAAGACTCAAAGCGGGTAAGGGACGTGGCGTGCCTACGTTCCCTAGCGGTCAGCGGGGCTCGAAATACAACCACCATCCTTGCCCCCGTCCCGTTAGCGCACCTCCTGGGTTTATCCTATTGCCTGATGGGAAATCGGTGTTCATCAATTTCGGGGGGTGCGTTGATCTTAAGGAAAACAAAATGAGGCATTATAGAATGTCCGATAGGCCGTATTTTGTATGTGCCTCCCATGCTTGCACAGCGGGCAGCGTCAGACAGATCAGATCAAGGATATTCCCTCTGCGTCGGCTGTTGAAATAGATCTTAATAAGCTTTTAATATTTAAAGGTGGGGTAGTTTATTACAGAATCCACGTTTTCTGATATTCATTATTTGAGGAACGAACCGTAAAAACAACAACTGTGAATTTTAAATAGGAGGCCGTTTCCGATGATTCGGAAAAAGTGTCAAGCGATAGGCTTTTTAATCACGCGATTCATATTTTCCGCACGAATTTCCTCCATGGAATCATAAACATGCATTTCCCTAGCGCAGCGACATTTCGAGGAAAAAGGATTGACGAAGCAAATCTTTACAGTCGTCATTAATCACCGTACTTTGACATTTCAGCCATTGTTATTATCTCCAAACAGTACCCTTTAAAGCCGTGTTGGCGCATGCCGATTGTGCCCAGGGCTCACGGCTATTTTTTATCCGCCAATATTCTAACTGCATAGGCTAATGCATGCAAACAACCAACCCTCTCCGGACGGCCAGGAGAGCGCATCCGACAAACCCCCAATCCAGACCCCCCCGCCTCTCCCCCATCCATCCCTACAAACAAACATGACAACGTCGCCAGGTTACTTCCAGTGGCGAGGTGTAGAGTTGCCGAGGAACGATTCGTGTTCGAACGACTGGGTGAGAGAGAGAAGGGAGTCTTGAGAGAGAAGGGAGGGGGAGGGAGGAGGGAGGGAGAGAGAGAGAGAGAGAGAGAGAGAGAGAGAGAAGAGAGAGAGAGAGAGAGAGAGAGAGAGAGAGAGAGAGAGAGAGAGAGAAAGAGAGAGAAGGGAGGGGGAGAGAGAGGGAGAGAGAGAGAGAGAGAGAGAGAGAGAGAGAAGGGAGGGGAGAGAGAGGGAGAGAGAGAGAGAGAGAGAGAGAGAGAGGGAGAGAGGGGGGAGAGAGAGAGAAGGGAGGGAGAGAGAGAGGGGGAGAGAGAGAGGGAGGTGAGAGAGAGAAAGACAGAGAGAGAGAGAGGGAGAGGGAGAGAGGGGGGAAAGAGAGAGAGAAGGGAGGGAGGGAGAGAGAGAGAGAGAGAGAGAGGGAGAGAGAGAGAGGGAGAGAGGGGGAAAGAGGGAGAGAAGGGAGGGAGAGAGAGGGGGAGAGAGAGAGGGAGGGGAGAGAGAGAAGAGAGAGAGGGGGAGAGTGAGGGCAAGAGAGATAGTGAGGGGAAAGAGAATTGAGACTTGAGAGAGAGAAGCGAGTGAGAAAGAGAGGGAGAGTGAGTGAGAGAGAGCGAGAGAGAGGGGAGAAAGAGCGAGAGGGAGAGGAGAGGGAAGTGAGAGAGAGGGGGGAGAACGAGAGAGCGCGAGGGAGAGGGGAGGGGAGTGAGAGAGAGAGGGAGACAGAGAGAGGAGAAAGAGAGAGGTGGAGAGAGAGAGAGAGGATAGAGGTAGAGAGAGGGGACGGGAGAGAGAGCTGAGAGTGAGGGGAGGGAGAGAGAGAGAGAGCGCTGAGAGAGTGAGAGGGGGTGGAGAGAGAGCTGAGAGAGAGCTGAGAGAGTGAGAGGGGGTGGAGAGAGAGAGAGCTGAGAGAGAGCTGAGAGAGATAAAGACATGTGGAAATGTGAGAACGATGAACTTGTCCAGTGCGCTTGAAAACAAGTCAGTTCGAGTTTAATTGGGCTGTAGCTTCTCCGCCGGCACTGCAGGCTACCAGGTTTTAAAACAGAATGTCACCAATCGGAAGCGGCGGAGGTTTTTTTTTTCGTTGCTTAAAATGTATCAGTTGCACCTCCACTAATGGCTCGGTGCCCTATGCTAAACACTCGAGAGTTGGTAGGCTAGTCGCGGCGAGGCCTTGCATGTTGCAGTTGAAAAGGCATGTTTGTAGAGAAGTAGTGTGGCTCTAAAACAAAACAAAACAACCCAGAAAGATCCCGAAACTCAACGTTTCGGACAGTCTCCTGACGGCGGTCAGAGTGGTTACTGTCTCCTGACGGCGGTCAGAGTGCGACGGGCCAGGAGTGATTGTCTTCCGAAACGTTGAGTTGTAGGCCTACTGCTCCTTTTGGACTCGTATACTTCTCGCAGAGAGTTGACATACACACTCGGTGTCACCGCAAGCTTTCTACACCGTGATTCCACCGTGCAAACTAAGTCTCATCTAAATAGACTTATTGGAACACGAGGACCTATAACAGCTATAACCTATAACAGCTATAACCTATAACAGCTATAACCTATAACAGCTATAACCTATAACAGCTATAACCTATAACAGCTATAACCTATAACAGCTATAACATATAACAGCTATAACATATAACAGCAGCTGCTATAACATATAACAGCAGCTGCTATAACATATAACAGCTATAACCTATAACAGCTATAACCTATAACAGCTATAACCTATAACAGCTATAACCTATAAAAGCTATAACCTATAACAGCTATAACCTATAACAGCTAAAAGTTATAGCTGTTATAGGTTATAATAACCTATTGAACAGCTATAACCTATAACAGCTATAACCTATAACAGCTATAACCTATAACAGCTATAACCTATAACAGCTATAACCTATAAAAGCTATAACCTATAACAGCTATAACCTATAACAGCTATAAGTTATAGCTGTTATAGGTTATAATAACCTATTGAACAGCTATAACCTATAACAGCTATAACCTATAACAGCTATAACCTTTAACAGCTATAACTTATAACAGCAGCTGCTATAACCTATAACAGCAGCTGCTATAACCTATAACAGCAGCTGCTATAACCTATAACAGCTAACCTATAACAGCTATAACCTATAACAGCTATAACCTATACCTTACCTATAACAGCAATACACGAGTTGGTGTTCACATACATGTACAGACCGGTTAGTAACGATGCAACACCGGGCTTGAGGCTCGAGCTAATAGGCGCATGCACTAATCTATACCAACTATCTGTTTCCGAGTACCTGTATAATTATACGCACGGAACTACGGGCTATGTCGCACAGCTGACATTCCTGTTGGAGAACACAAAGCACCAGCACGAACGGGGGAAAAACCCACGTCATGCACTTTTCTCCTTTGTTGAAAAAGGTAGATACTTAGGATTTGAAGGTTTGCATGGCGGAAGTACAAAGTTTGCGACGACACGCATGTGCATCATCTTTTTTGAGATGCTGTTGACAAGGACGAAGCATGTGTGTGTGTGTGTGTGTTGACGAGGTCGAAGCCTGAGCCTACCCTGGCCCGTGGTTTAAAAAGACTCGCAGGACCTCTGGTATGATATCCAATCAGACGGAAAGCACATCCGTTCTCGGAGTGATTTATCTCCTGCGGACCCGTAACTAGGCCTCTCTTCATTGATGACTTACAGTAGCTGCTGAAGGGGAGCAGGGCCACGTCAAATCAGTTCGCCCATGCCATAAACTAACTTGGTAATCACGAAAGCCTTGGCCATTACGGGCAACGTTCTAGTAATGGCATTGGCCAGTGCCGTGTCTCATTGGCCCGTGCCGTGTCTCAAGTCATTCCCCCACTTTGACAGTTCCTGTTTGAGACTCCGGTCCTCTGATCGGGGCGATGCCAGGAATTATAGGCAGGCAGTTCCCCGGTGGGTCGTTGAGGTATACAGTCTTTGGCAGTCCCGTTCCTGTCGTTCGAGTTATAACGGCCACGTCATTTAGAGCAGTCGTTTCCATAACGGTCCAATTCATTTTAGATGTCAGGATACCCCGCGACCCGTCCAGCGCCCGTCCCAGATCCATCTCATCGACCGCTCTGTATCTGATCTATACCTCGGCATATAATACGGCAGCGTAAACGCGTTGTTCAGATTCCGTTCAGGGGCGCCATATTGGTGTACGGCTTCCACCGTAAGCAGCGTCATGCAGCAAGTTGCTCGCGCATTCGTATTGTTATTATGCAATGCTGCGTGACTTTGGAGGAAACAAAAACAAATTGCCGCTTGCGTGAAAAAAACGTCGTCACCATTCCGCGCACTGTGATTGGCCTACGCGCTGCGAACTCTTGAGGGCGCACTATTGTGAATCGCCCGCATTTTTCAGGCGATGTCGAAATAGAGTGGGCAGAACTGAGGAAACGTCAGATTGTAATTTTGCACTTTTAAAATCGTTTTGGGAAATAAAGTGCTGGTCAGAAGCATTTGCCCATGACCTAGACGTGATTCGATTAGAAGCGTCGGTATGTGATTGATTTCAATCGATACAAAAGTATTGACCAGTGATATCGCAATTTGATACTTTTGGGCAACATTGATGGAACTTTTCGCGACACTTTTTTGTAGTGTAGCTTCGATCGACCATAGGCACGACCCTCTCTACATCATTACACAATCACAGGCCTACACGTACTTGAAAAAAATAATAATGCAGGCATGCATGGCGTGGTTAGCAATGACATCTGCTAATATAATCGAGCAGGATCAGCTGTCGGATATTCTGTCTCCGCACACTGCAGAAATTGCAGATGCAGACATCTGACCGAGGGCGCTATACACACACCCTATATGCAAAATCACGTGCCAATCACGTGTCAATCACGGTCCCATCACAAACCACATGTTATACCAAATAAAAGATGGAAGTCTCATCTTTGATCGAGTGCGCTTCTGGTTTTGGAACCATTGATTGCCTTTCGGGAGGGTCCATCCCACGTATAGTTTTTTTATTTTTTTATTTTGCAGACATATCTTCGGGCGGTCCGTCCGTGATTCCTTCGAAAAGGAAAAATAAACCAGTCCAACCGCACATCAATATTTCATCGAGACCTGATTTGAAATGCATAGGTTTGTCGGCCTCTTCCTCATGCATATTTTTGACGGAACAGATCTCTCCGGTTGATGTTTTCCTCTAAGATCAAGAGTCGGGCGGAAATAAAATGTACGATTAAAACTTAAAGAGCTTGGGGCTGCTTGATCCGCATGCCATTTCCAATGTCCTATAATTCCTATCTCCGGCCTTCCTGAGTCTCTCTCTTTCCTCTACTTTCATTTAATAGCCCTTAACCTTGAGTGGCTTTTCAGCCTTGTTTTAGGCGATCTTGCATAAAAAAAACCCGGAAAGGCCCACGCGGTAAATGCGAGGAAGGGTAATATGAAAATGGCCTGGAATGTATGAATGATAATAAGTAAAATACTGGAGGAAGAGAGTGTATCAAAAAAAAAACCATCCAGACTGTCTTTATTCCTTCAACCTCATCGCCGCCAATCTTTGTTCAGTGCATTTTCATTTTGAAGACCCGCATCACTATGAATCAAAAGCAGATGATTTATATCTAATAAGGTTCTTCTTGCCCTTCCCTTTGATCTCACCCTACCAGCTTTACTCTTTGTCCTTTGTTTCTCATCCGTGTCCTATTCACTCTCTTCCCCCTTCCTTCGTGTACATGTATCTGTGCTGTCCTTGTCACACTGCCTTTGAGAAAGGTCCTGCTAGGATCGAAACGTCAGGCCCACTAAATTTTAAGATTTGCATTTTGGTAATTTTAGTCAGTAAGCAGTTTGCAACATTTTTGTATATCACTTTAAGGTACATGGGTATTATATTAAAGACGATAACCTATAAACACGGGTTGTGGTGGCTTGTGTGCGTCCTCTTTAGGTATCTGTATGTAGTCGTCTCGTCGTCTGAAATAACGATGGGGAGGAGATGGTTACTTCAGTTTTGTTTCCGAGATGCTGACAATCTACAGCGTCAAAGGAACTGGACCAAGGACAACGCATTTTTTGTTTTAAGGAAGCGTTGTATAGAGAATCTGTTGCATCCTTCAAGCCCTCGATGTACCCAGGGGGATTATTGGGATTGACAAGGGCTACATGCGTGAATAGGCGGCCCAGTTATTACTGCACGACATCGGGTCGACCTCGCCAAAGCTGTACCCGTACCTGATGGGTACCGGTAATAGAAATGAATGATTTCATCCGTAGAACACTGTCCTGCTTAAAGGTGCTATATACAACATTGGTAAAGGTCAAAAGATTGTCACAGTTTGTGTTAAACCATTAAGAATCCAAAAAACGGAAATCCTGCGAAGGTTTTTAGCTCAAAATGATGGTAATCGGAGAAAGTAGAAAACGGCTGAAAACTGTCACGGTTTTTGCACCGTTCTGCACTGTAAGAAATAGTTGATTACTCGCGATTAATAAACTATTTGTCGATGTTTGAGTAAAGCTCTCTCGAAGTAGGCCTACTGTATCCCAAACCGTAAGATTTCAACATGAGGATTCTCTCATGGCCATCTACAAACTGTGTAAATTAGAAGGAAATCTGCAGACATCGATCGTTTTCAGATCTTACCAATGCTGTATTGGGCCTTTAATATTCTGCTCGGTTAGGCTTGTCCGTGAAATTGTTCCTGCACCATGCCTGTGGTGGAGCAAAAAATATACGCAGTGGCTGTTGTTACGGCAGTCGTCCGTGTGGTTCCCTGACTAAATTGTATTTCGTCAGCATTGCAGGCTGGTTGAACCAGTCTATTAGCTGATAGTCTGGTTCCAAGAGCTAAACATCCTGACAAATACTGTGAAGTCAGGGAACCAAACGGACGACTGCCGTAACAACAGCCACTGCGAAAAATATAATGCCCGGAGGATCGGTCGAGCTGTCGTGATGAATAGCATTAAAGGTGCGATACATCGCTGTGTCTCAACAACCAAACGTGCGGAAAGCGATCACCTATACGGATTACGCTCTGTACAGGGTTAAGATAATCAATCGAAAGGTTCTCCGTGTCTAATCTTGTTTATTTGATGCCGAGGGAGAAGGAAGGTCGCCCTCGACCGTGTGCATGGGCGCCCTTTCAAGGCTGATGAGTCGCCCGGTATAACATCGCACGCGTGTACGCATCATTAGTTTAGACGGCGACAAAAAAGGACTGGATTTCACAGAGCCCTATACGATGCGTCGTAACTCAACGTACGATGGATAACCCATTGGCAGCTGTGATACACCGTGTGGTTTCTGTGCATCGCTCATCGTCTTGCGATTGATCTCAAGTTACGATGAGTTTGGAGAAATCGACGCCAGGAAGACTATAATATTATAAGTGGAAAGGGTGATCAAAGTCACGCGATGTGTCGTTGCTGGTGGCGACGTTTCGGTTGCTAACTGCTAACCTTCATCAGGCAACTGAAGAATGCGCGCTGCGGCGTCTGTTTATGTCTGCTTCGTCGGTTCCTGTGTACCGGTTTGCGGACGTCGTAGTAGTGATCGTGCGGTTTGGCGCGCGATTCTTGCGTCCACTAGCGGCCCCGTCCGTGGTGGGTCGGCGGTCGTGGCGTCTGATGGTGGGGAGCCAGAAACCGGGGATGTCAATGCCGCTGTCTCGATTGATGTTGTTTCGGCGAAGTCGGATGTGGATGGCCTCCTTGACACGCCTGGTGTACCAATGTTGTTCTCGGTCAATACACCGCACATCGTCCCAATTGGGGCGGTGACCAGCTCCTCAAGCGTGCTCGGCTACCGCCGATCCGTCCACACGGGAGAGTCACGACCGCCGACCCACCACGGACGGGGCCGCTAGTGGACGCCAGAATCGCGCGCCAAACCGCACGATCACTACTACGACGTCCGCAAACCGGTACACAGGAACCGGCGAAGCGGACATAAACAGACGCCGCAGCGCGCATTCTTCAGTTGCCTGATGAAGGTTAGCAGTTAGCAACCGAAACGTCGCCACCAGCAGCGACACATCGCGTGACTTTGATCACCCTTTCCACTTATCTACACCACCGCGATGAACAACCCCTTCATTTCTATTATAATATTATAGTCTGCGTTGAGAACGAAGATAAGCCAGCACACTACAATGCCACCTTGATATAGCTATAAATCATGTGCTTGTTAATACAGTGACGCGGGTCTTCCAAATCACGGTCGGCCTGCGTGCGTGGGTTCTCGTTGTTTGTGGGTCGTCATTTCACTTAGTGCTCGGTCGGTGATAGCTGCCATCACGGACTGTCCTGGGTCGTAGCGAAGGGGCGGCGGGGGCTACGAGGAAAAACGTCATGAATAAAAACTAATAATAATACCCTCGAGAGGTTAACAGAAGTCAGCAGAGAATTGACAAATCGACAGACAACACCAACAAGGACGGGGATATACGACCAACGCGCACCGGTAATTGGATCAGCGTTTATTCGACACCAAACGTCACTATTATCTCCCCTGCTTTCCCCCAGCACGTTACTTGACAACCGAGCTGGCTGGAGCGGCTAGCATTACAATCTAATGGAAACATAAGAGTCGGTCGGGAAAAAGACTACCGGGATAAATCCGTTGTATAAACGGGCAAGTCTTTGGCGTAGATTGAAACGGACTGCGCGCGGGAGGACGAGCGGTTGTTGTTGTTTTGTTGTAGTGTTGGGTTTTTTTTTCTTTCTCTAGGAGTGCGTGTTCATATGAATTCTGGAGAATAATGCAAACTGGCGTGTTTATGTTGAAACCGCCGAAGACGCCAGACTATTTATAGGCTATCGGATGACTAGATGCGCCCACACCCTATGACCACAGGCTGCCGGGTGAAAAGTCGAAATGTCAATAATAATTGCTGGCTAGGATTTGGGAATGAGATGCACCAATACGTCGGTCGTAGGAAAAGGGCAAAATAAACGAGAATAATCCCTCAGCTTTTGATGTAAAAGGACCCCCGCAAAATACACTTCATTCCCGACATTTTTGTAGGTTTTTTTTTTTTCAAATGCCGGCAAAATGAACATGACCATCTGGTGATTAATGCTGGCGATTACTGCATACTGCACCACATGCTGGGACCAATTCATTATTTCAAATCAAATACTGACACGGCCGGTGGAAAATAATTATTTGTGAATGCGCGGCGGTGTATAAATCACGGAGGCTGTCCCTTATGCAACGCGTCAGAAGTGCTCCGGTATACTGGTTATTAGCAGAGTGTGGACTCAATGTGTAGGCCCTATAGGAGTCAAATGGTGCACGTTGATTAATAGTTAATATGTGACCCGGCACAACGACATGAGGAATATCCCACCAAAACACTTTTTGAGTAAACAACGCCCGAAGTTAAAGTATCTTCACAATTCGATTACAAATCAATTTTGTTTCGGAACTTTTAAGTATTAGAGGATATTATATTTTGATATGATTTCAAAGCTAATGGTATACTCTTTCACATCATTAGAAAACCTCAAAAATCTCAAAAGTGGGGTTATTGCTCATTATGCTGTGCCGGGTCACATATAATATATAGTAAGTGCATTGCATGCACTGCAATCTAAAGCAGCATTGAGTTTCTCAAAGCTAGCCATCAGTTGCACCGCGTGCGCAGTAAGGTAAAGGGCATAATAGTCCTAACTTAAGATTAAGGAGTTTTCCAAGCTTCTGGTCCGAGACTCCGAGTGTGATTCGGACCAGCAACCTTCTTCCCTGCAGATGAGCGTTCTACCCGTTCGACCACGGTGCCTATAATAGCTCCCTACGTAATCCTACGTAATAATGCGTGAATCCTTGTGAATAATTATGGGCGATTCACAATATAGTGCGCCCTCAAGAGTTTGCAACGCGTTGGCCAACCACCATGCCCGGAAGCGTATTTTTGTTTATACGAAAGCCTGTGGCTTTTCGCTTTTTTAGTCAATTTAACGGCTTGTTATGCGTCAACGCTCACTCTGCTTGTGACGATTCATGCCTGTATGTGTGCACGCGCTGTGCATGTGAAAGGTCATGCCATGTTGCCGTAGGCCTATATCACACGTTGCATCGATCAGCGTAGATGGAAATAGTACCCTAACACTATAACCCTAACCCTAACCCTAACCCTAAACCTAAACACATCTACCGCGGGGGTTTTTGGAGTGAGCGTAGACGCATTTACCAGCCGTTAAATGGACTAGAAATGCGAAAAGCCACAGGCTTTCGTGTGACAAAAATTACGCTGCCCGGAATCTGCCGACCCTTTCCAGACGTGCATTTGGTGTCGTTGTGCGCTCTGTCCGTCGTCACGTCAGGAGATAATAATATTCGTACACAGTGGTACAACTATAATGGTCTTGGCTCGCAATCTTTACCTTGAACAGCCTTAAATCCGGCCACCCGCTTCAAACACTTCAAATGTGCATGACCGTAATCTATAGCACACAACATGCAGCCGTTTCACTTTCAAAACACCAGAGTGCATGGGGAGACCTTTTCAACATATACATTTGTTTCTTCCTATATACTGATGACTGCTCTCTCGATGATCTCTCCTCTCTCTCCAGGTCCTGACGTCACACCGCCCACTGCAGCGAACCGGCTCCATCCGGAAGCAGTTCCAGAAGTTCCTTACACGCTGACGGGAGGGAGTTCACGGGGACGTGACGAACGAGTGTCATTGCGCACGCTTCCACGCCTTATTAGTTTCACCTACCCGTCAACCGAGGTAGTCTGGCCACGCAACAGGTACTCGGTGGAAGTTCTGTGGACGTGGCGACGGACGCAGCGTATCGTGTGTGGGTTTTTTTTAACAAGTGCGAAACGCTGCACGGTTGAACGGACAACCTCGTCGACACTCGGTAACTATATACTATGCGTCTGGACGTGCGCTGCAACCTCGTCCCCCGAATGTCAAAACCAGAGGAAGGTGCAACCTTGGAAGTAAAGGAGTCTGCACTAAAACGCAGAAGAACATATAATTATAAATCAGCCCACGACCACGAATTCCACGACCCCAAAGGTGCGACCGTGCAACTGGAGAAGGCTGTATGCCTAATTACACCCATCCGGATCTGCGCACGCACTGACGTCATAACCCGGACTTGCCCCGAACTCGGTGTAAACCACAAGCCTAAACAAACTCTGTGCGGAGACCGGGCTATTGTGGTCTTAATACAGGCACGGCCTGTAGCCCATACAAGACGTGTGTCGTCGGATTTTGTGCGTGTGCAAAGTGCAGGTTATTTTTGGCGTCGTGAAATTGAAGAAAACACCTCCGCCGGCGGAACACTTACTGGGTAATTGCAGCATTAGCTATACATAAACCGGCAAAGTACCACCTATTTGACTGCATTGTGAGCATGTTTAATTGTTAGCGTTTAACATCCAACCCCCCCCCCCCCCATAGCTAAGTAGTCAAAAAGGTGGTAAAAACACGGAGCTACATGTAGTTCCATCGCGGTGAATGTGTCAACCAAAAATTGACTTACTTAACGAACATGATTCAGTGGCACTTCGTGCAGTACATGGAGGATGGCGATCATCATCGAAGAGAACGGCTTTCATCAATCATCGGAGGTTAACTTGGATAAGATTTGGAGGTTTGCATGGTGGAAATACCAAGTAGGAGGTTTGTGTCGACACCGTGTACTGTATATAAATTATACATAATCTCTTTAGGAGATGGAGTATGGCTCTGAAAAGAGGCGATAAATCAACGTTTCGGGTAGTGTGTACTCTGATCTGCATTGGTGTACAGTAGGTGTCACAGCAAACCTCCTACTTGGGAGGTTCCTGGATTTTTGAATAAAAGTAACTTGATACAGTAGCACGCTTTGGCAATCGTTGTGGCAATCGGTGCCAATATGAACGTATAGTGCTGCCGATACTCCCCCTCGCTAGCACCCAAGAATACCATCACCTATAAAGCTGCATATGTATTTTTATTAAAATTGCACTACGTTATTTCTCGGTTTGCACAAGTTACGATCAACCATGCTGTGGCGGTAGCCTTTTCTTTCGGAAATCAAGAGGTCACATTCGGTATAGTCACTACATTGGTCGACCAAAATTATGTTAATCGAACGAAGTTGCTCCACTCTCGTTAATAAAGTCGTTTCTTGAGTAATCGTTACTCTTTGGAATTTTGAAAAAGTTTGAAAATTTGCGATGATAATTGAAAAACGTTCCTATGACGTGCACCTAAAGCTGCGGCCATCTTAAAAGAGTGCATTGTGGGATATACTTACCCTGGTATCCGGCTCGGAGTGGTCGCTCCCTTGGTTCTGCAGTTACGGGCCTACAAGCGACCAGAAGTGCATCTGGTGTTGGAAAGAAGACGGTAACCCGCATTCGGGAAAGTGACAGGAAGGTGTATTGGAACGCACTGCAAGTCATGTAGATGACATTCCTGCAATTGTCAGGGTGGTGCAAATGCCGCTTTAACAAGATTTTTAGTTCAATACCCACACCGAAAAAGGGTGGGAGAAAACCTAAATCCACAATAGACCGCCTATTGTTATGCTGTCAATAGCCATTGTCTTGCATACCCTCTAGCTGGAAAAAAAATAGACTTTAGTTTTTCCCCAAAACCATGATTTTGTCCCTGCGACGGATAGTAAGCGGCTGTCTTCAAAACATGCACTTCACTATTCATACTAATGCGCCACGCATTCGCATCACAGCATAATAAGGGGGAGAGGAACTGTATTTTTTTCGGCAACTGGTTGTGCCAGACAATTGCTATTGTCTACCTAACGATATCATGTGGTCCTTTGTAAATTTAGTTTTTCCCCACCCTTTTACGTATTAAACGGAAATCTTCCCGCCGTTTTTGCTAATAATAGGATGAGTTTTGTGGTCACAACCAGGAACTGTTTCGACTGTTATTCCACTGCGGTTTGTCCATGGCAATATTTAAGATGGGCCAGAGTTGCGCTTGGTGATGACGTGGGCACACGGTCCACAGCGCTATTAAAACCAAATGGAAACAGCTGCAACGATTCCTGGCTGTGCACACGTACCCCAATTTGTGACCCGGTACAGCGACATGAGGTATATCCCACCAAAACACTTTTCGTGTAAACAACGCCTAAAGTCAAAGTATCTTCTCAATTCGATTAAAATTTTTTTTATTTTTTTTTCGGAAAGTTAATGTATTGGAGGATATTATGTCCGAAGGATTTTTCTGAAATCCATCTCTAAATGTTGAAAAAACGAGGATTTCGGGGGAGTGTTTGTGTACTGTTTTCATGAAAATATAAAGTTCCTGCCTTTTTGAATGGCCGCTTTTGAGGAGTTAAAATGGTGCTGCTATATTGTGTCTGGTACCAAATGAACGAGCGAAGTCCCCTTGTACTATTTACAACAAAGGTCACATGGAAATAATGTTGATATCATTTGAAAGCTAATGGTATACTCTTTCACACCATTAGAAAATCTCAAAATCTCAAAAGTGGGGGTTATTCCTCATTATGCTGTGCCGGGTCACATTTTATTAAAAAGCGCGGTTTTCCTATGGGGAAAATTGATCGTACTCAAAATCATGTGTCTGTGTGATGTTACCACTGACGAGTCCTGGTACCCGCCATCCGCAGTGTGTACGAGAATGATCTTGATCCCTCCCGTTGCCTAGGGCTCCCGGCTTAAGTTGGGTAATCTTTTCTCTACTTTAAAAACCATGTCATGTAAATAATCATAAGCATGCTAATGATCCTGACGACAAGTGAATAAAATATATATTGTGATGAAAAGTGATTGCGTAATAGACTCAGTGATTCCCCTCCTAATACGCCGATCCAGTTGGTCAAGCCCCTTGACAAATAAACCAATCACAACGCGCCTTTTAAGGTCCGACAAATTGCCGCCATTTTATCCGATCCGACATACATTTTTAGAATTTATATTCTTTACTGTTACACACTTGTCATTGTGTTTCGTATAAATTATGTAGCAGGCAATTCCTTTGCAAACCTGTGAGTTTTATCCTTAACCATGGTCAAGCGGTGTTTATATTTGCATTGCAATTCTGACTCTCGATACCCTGGCAAGGGAGGAAATGTACTTTTTTGGCCTTTTCCAAAACCAAATTCCAACGGAGAGAAGTGCTTTCGGTGGTTGCGGGCCGGCAGCGGATGCGAAAGTAACGGCATGTGGGCGATCGTGACGCGTTGTGTGCATGCGCGGTTGCGTGGTCGTTGCTATGGTGGGCGTGGCCTACTGGGTCGGTGTACATGTATTAGAACGAGATGAGTGATTGAGTTAGCAGATTTGTTTCTCCGATGTTTGAGTGAAGATTTCTCGAAACGTACAGCATCCTAGACCGTAAGATTTCAACATGAGGATTCCATCATGACTATCTACAAACTGTGTAAATCTATTTGCCAATCTTCCCAATGTTGTATTGGGCCTTTAAATAATACTGTATTCGAAATAATGTTACCGCAGTTTTCTCGAAAAACATTAACTGGCATGGTAATATGCATATTTTGCACAGTTTAATAGCCCTATAGGCCTATAAAAAAAACGCAGTGGCTGTTGTTACGGCAGTGGTCCGTGTGGTTCCCAGACTTCACAGTATTTGTCAGGATGTTTAGCTCTTGGAACCAGACTATCAGCTAATAGACTGGTTCAACCAGCCTGCAATGCTGACGAAATACAATCAAGTCTGGGAACCACACGGACGACTGCCGTAACAACAGCCACTGCGATAACAAAAATGTCAAGTCAACCACCAAACGGTATTCTTTTTATTTATGTAGAATTGGATTGGAATTGGGTCCGAGTCCGAATCCGAGTCATTCCGTCTTCTTGACCCGAGTCGGGGTCCGGGTCACGAGTCATTATAGGGCCTATAATGATATACGTAGTCTGCTTGAAGCACCTCGTCCCGGGTACCGGCTCGAAGATCGTCGAACGACGACGTCGGACGGCGGCGGGCTGCGATCAGCTGCATGCGATGCAGTCTGCAGACGAATGGACACCTTTCGAAGACATCAGTAATCTGTGCGATACATCGGGGGGAGGAGTGGGTGGGGGTCTTCCTCGCCGTCACCCGAGCCCCGCATTAAGGACCCATCAGTGTCGCACATTCTTGACGTGACAGTAATTAAGTCAAGCGCATGACCGTACCAGCCCGGGGAGGTTTTTTTCTGTTATCCCCAGCGAAGTCTCGTCGAGGATCCTTGCCTCTTCTTCTTCTTCTTCTTCTTCTTCTTCTTCTTCTTCTTCTTCTTCTTCTTCTTCTTCTTCTTCTTCTTCTTCTTCTTCTTCTTCTTCTTCTTCTTCTTCTTCTTCTTCTTCTTTGTCTTTCAAATGTTGCCTTCCCTTTCATTGAATGTTTTCGTTTTCATTTAGTAATATACCGTGGTGTATACCTCTGTCTTCGGTTAAAATCCCAAATCTTCCATTTCAAACACAATTCTTTTACTTGCTTAAATTTGTACATTTCTGTTTATTCTGTTTATTGTAATGTTTATCCATTATTTGTTTACTTCCATGTAAGTTAATGTACTTCAAATGGATTTGGAATAAAGTTTCCATTTGAAAAAAAGTCTTCTTCTTCTTCTTCTTCTTCTTCTTCTTCTTTTTCTTCTTCTTCTTCTACTGTAATTTATAATTACCTACTGATTTAATTTAATTTTGGTGCGGGACCTTTGCCGGAGACAGCAGCTCGCTCTTGCGAGACATGGTGTAATACCTCTGTGTTCAGCTAAAACCCCCAAACCTCCTTTATTTCAAACACAACTCTTTTACTGGTTTAAACTTGTATATTTCTGTTTATTCTGTTCATTGTCATGTATATTCATTATGTATATTCATTATTTATTTCCATGTATGTTGATTCATGTCAAATGGATTGCAATACATTTTTCATTTGAAAAGTCAAAAAAGTCTTCTTCTTCTTCTTCTTCTTCTTCTCCTTCTTCTTCTTCAAACTCTGTTTTACAAGAAATGGTATATTAATAATTCTATCTTCACAATAGTTAATAACCAAATAACGTGGCTGATCTAATCTCTGATCTAATTTCCTCTGAACTCTTACATTTAAAGTCCGAGCAGCTGCTCGCTTCGGCGAGACATGGGGTATCCCTCTGTTCCGTGACTTAATCTACCTTTCCTCCCTCTCCTATCCTTTCCCCTCTCTCCCATCTTTACATTTGTACTTTCTGTTTATTCTGTTCATACATGTATATTCATTATTTGTTTACTTCCATGTACTGTATGTTAATTCGTATCTTCTTCATTGAATGTTATCTATATCATTTAATGTTATACACCTATTTCATTTTATGTTATCCCACACCTATTTCATTTTATGTTATCCCTATAACACTGAAAGTGTTTCCTTATATCATTGAATGTTTTCTCTTTCATTGAATGTTATCCCTATCATTTAAAAAAAAATTTGAATCGTTATTTTTTCACATCATTGAATGTGACTCTTATCATTTACCCTATCATCTATTGTCATTAGCATCAATTAATGATATGTTTATCATTGAATGCATTTGTATCATCAGAGTCTTTCAAATGTTGCTTTCCCTTTCATTGAATGTTTTCTCTATCATATTTTGTAATTTGAATCATTGTTTTTTCACATCATTGAATGTGACTCTTATCATTTACCCTATCATCTATTGTCATTACCATCAATTAATGATATGTTTATCATTGAACGCATTTATATCATTAATTTTAGTAATATACCGTATTTTTTGTTTTTCCAATTGTATGATTGTTTTTCCCCTTTTCTTGTATTATTTGTTCTTGTATTATATTTGTCAACAGTATTTTTGGTTTAATTTGAAAAAAAAAGTTTTTCTTTAAAAAGTCAAAAAAATAGTCTTCTTCTTGTTCTTCTTCTTCTTCTTCCTCTTCTGTTTATTGTCATGTATAATTGTTTACTTTCATGTATGTTGATTCATGTCAAATGGATTGAAATAAAGTTTCCATTTTGAGAAGTCTCCTTGTACTTGTTCTTGTTTGACGTGCATGTAATTACGGTACGTAATTGCTTTCCGTGTCCTAGCTATGAGGGACCTCGCAATCTCTCGAGTAGTCTACCTTCTGTCTGGAAGAGGCTGTCATACACGAGTACGCTGTACATGTACAGTTGTACGTGCACGTATACTGTACGTTCACACACCAAAAATAACGATAACAAACATCATGAGGGCTGAGAGCACTCATTTCAATGTGCCCTTGATGGCCGTACCTGAACAGATAACGGTTTTGCTATTTTTGGTGTTTGTTTGGTGTTGTTGTTGTTTTTTGGAAAATCGCCGGCTGACATAATCATGTTCCCATGCACCTGATGACTATTTACCTGGACCTCGTCAAGTCATCATTTCTCCATCGAATTAGCCTTGGCTGCTTGATCGGGGCAGGGGGAAATTATGAAAACTGAAACCCATTGTGATTTTCTATTTTCAGATCGGTATAATTATGTTGGGCCCGCCAGGGTCGCTTTCCCCGGCCCGCTCACTTGTCTTGGCGGCAGTGAACACGCTGATGAGTCGGCGGACAAACGCCCGTGACTGCATGTGACGGCTGACCGCGCAGCAACCAGCCCACTTTGATTCATGGCACTATCGATTCAGTATCACGCACACAATCTGCACAGAGATCAATGATTGTATTCTGTACACAACGCACCGATCCGACGAAAACTTGTCAGGCGTTTCTGTTTCAATCAAACGCATTACCACTTCAATAATATTGCGAGAAAACGTTAGGTAGGCCTACAGAGGGCGCCCTTCGGTATAAACAGGCCTAACTGTAAGGCCGTTTACGAAAATAATGGAGGCTTAGGTTCGGGCTCAGGCTTCGTCTCCGTCTGACCAATCCTGAAAATCCAGGTCGTGGTGTGTTTCCGAATTTTAAGGTTTGTTGGCTTGAAATATACAGAGTATTCACCAAGAAACTGGGGCCAAACAGGGACAAACTACGAGGCTATAATAGGGACCATGGATTATAAAAAGAAATGTAAAATGGAGTCACTCGTGTCTCGTTGTCCCTCATTGTACGCATTTAAAGCTTTCAAACAAATAAAGGAAAAGCGGATTTTTTTTTATTGTGTGTCAAGATTTGGTCGACAGCCCCTTTAACGTGTTTATGAGTGTGATTTATCAGACACCCCCAATTGGAGAGTGGACCGACCCAAGCTCCCCCAGGATATGCTGTGATTAAAGATCACGTTGCATGCCCTGCATAATACTCAATCGCTGTCTCAACCTTGATCCTGACTGCTGCCCTCATTCCACATCTTTCAAGCTCGTATCGAAGAACCACAACACCCCCAAGCCAATCGCTTATCCCACCCCACTCCCTGCCGCACTGAGGCGACACACTGTGTTGTGACGTGGCCAAACAGGCAATTCGATGAAGCGCCTTGGGCACATGCCCACAGACTCAAGTGTAAGCTCAAGCCGTGGATGTAGCCTATCCGAAGTGGGGGTTACGGAGCGGCGAAGCTTTACGGCCCTCTTGTCAGCTGTCCCTAGTGTTTCCATTAGGTCACTATCCTATGATGTGCATGTACATGTATAAACATGGAGGCCTCCTTCCTCCATGATGTATATATAGCTGCATTAATCGACTACGAACGTTCATGCCTCATTCTTGCTTTATGAGTGTACGCCATTTGCAAAGTGCCCAATTTCCGGACATAATTAATTAATTTTGAGAAATCACTTTACTCAACAGGAACTTTTTAATGGTTTAATTTAACAGGCATTCCCTTATATTTCAGCGCTCGAAAACACACCGTTTTCGAGAAAAGAGGAAATTTGTTGAATTTTCAACGATCGGTCTGTTTACAAAATACCGCCCTCTATGTCTGAAAAAGGGTTAGCATTTAATTTCGTTTCCACGGTTTTTCTCGTGGCATGGTCGACGGATTGAGTCGAAACTTACGCAGGTGTGTTATTTTATGTATACATTGAGTTTGACAAAGTACGGGAGCGATTCTTTGTTCTTTAATTGCCAGTGCTAGCACGCAGTACTTTGTCATTATCCATAAATATTATAGAGAGGCACGTTCGAAGTACCAACCGCTAGAGCGGCCGGTTATTCTTGGATCGCTGGTCGAGTGTCACATCATGCAATAGCCAAACGGAGCCTGGTTTTTGTATGCTTTCGATAGGCTTCCCGGGTAGTGGTCTCGACTTTCCGGTGAGCGATTTTCGTTCCGCACCACTAACGAGTCGGGTTGGCCCCTTAATTGCAATTGTCCGACTTGAATGAAGACCAACGCGATTTCCGCGGCTCGTTGGCAAGGGGCAAGTAGACTAGTGGGCGATCGAGTTGGCAAGGGGCAAGTAGACTAGTGGGCGAGTTGGCAACGAGCCGCGGAAATCGCGTTGGTCTTCATTCAAGTCGCACAATTGCAATTAATTGGCCAACTTGACGCGTTAGTGGTACGGAAAAAATAATCGCGTCCGGTGATCGTAATAACATAGTATCACGTCAGAGCCACCCTCCTTTTTAAAAGAGAAGTGCTACGTGGTGTCACCACATGGTGGCCTTCCATCCACTGAGCCGAGCATGCATGGGGATGCACTTTTACACGACATGGTATTCGTGCGTTGTTCATCTTGACATGGTTTGATGTTGTTGGTACGGGCCCTCATTTTCTTGTGTACAAAACTGGTCTACCGAGGTAAAATTATGACATCATCAGAGCCCGTACCGGGAATGACCGGGGTAGACCATGGAGGACCCTTCATGGGTAGACCCCATAATAATGGTTGGCTGATTGAAAGCACCCTGTTAACCAATAATACTCTTATTTTCCTGTGCATGCGTCCTGCCCGCACAACAATAAATTATTAGTGACACCAAAAGCCGCACTGTTGGTTCATCCCTGTTTTAGCCATTGTACCTCATAATTATTATACCATGCTCATGCACGAGACGCCGTGGTCGAATGCTAGGAGTGTTTAAGCCGCGTCCGCACTGGACTTATTTTTTACCGAGCCCGTGGGTAACATTCCAATGGGTAAATCTTCCCGGCGTCCGCACTTGGACTTTCGACTCGGGTAAACTAACCGAGACGACGCAGTAAAACAAACCGACTGGCGCGTATAAACGCAAGAGGGCGCTATGGTGGTGACCTTTCACCGGATGTAAATACCATAAAACTACGACACGTCGACCCTGCTCGAAAAGTAAACAACATTGTTGTATTGGGACCATGGCACGTCACGTGGTATTTAGGGCCTCTGGCAATGCGGGGCGCCGGATGTGGTTTTTTACCGAGTCGTTTACCGAGACGTCGTGTCCGGATTGGACTTTTCGGCTCGGTTAAACTGACCTGGTCAATTTAACCGGGCAGAAGTTGGTCGGTTAAACTACCCACTGGAGTCGGGTAAGTTACCTGGGAGGAAAACTTTCTGGCTGTCCGCACTGGACTTAAAATGGTCAATTTACCCATTTGCTCGGTTAGTTTACCCATTTTAAGTCCAGTGCGGACGCGGCTAAATTTGTCTGCGGTGCGTGCAGAGGGTTGCTGGTGGTCCGGACCCCATTCGGACCAGAACTATAAACAATCTGTCCGTCCGGCAGTGAATGTGTATACCTGTGTCTCTTTCGGGGACACTGAACCACTATTCTATGTGAAACACCAATCATGATATAAAACATTAAACACACATTGGGACGCCCCACCCCCGGCAAAGAGTAGTTCTAGTACTAGAGTAGTAGTTGACAATTTAGAAAGGAAGGCCATACCGACCATCTAAGCTTGGGCTAGATAGCTCAGTTGGGAAAAGATCGCTGAACATTTTAACCAGAGGTCTCGGGTTCAAATCCCGGTCCTGTTTTCTTTGTTTGTCTAGTTTTCAAAGTTTTCTTTGCCATTTAAAAAAAAAAGTTTCAATTTAGGTCAACACACATGTTATTTGGATGCATTAAAAAATACTTTCGTACGTCATTATGTAAACTGTACAGGTACAGATGCGCAGGCATACTACGAGTGCACCTGTACGATAAGCAGTATCCTGCCCGTACACGAACCCTGCGCGCACACGTCCCGGACGTGCGTGCGTATACACGACTACATACAAGTACGTGTACATGTACATGTACACGGACTGTACGTACATCAAAGTCAGTCCGTCCGAGATTCATGCGTGTACGCGTGCGTACACAATAGAGGGCGTGTTCCAAATTTGACGTGGCATTCACGCGTAGGCAATAGTATGGTCCGTTTCAACGGATTTTTACGTGGTGAAGTACACTGGGAACCAGACTGGATATTGACGTCGCGAAACGCTTTCATCATGCACACTGGCCCTATGTGTGTGGCTTGAAACATACTCCAAATTGATTCAGACGTGGGTTAATATTGTCCTATTGAAGTGTCGAGTTTGTTTTTAGCTGTAGAACGTGAGTATTTACGGTTTCATTCTAAAAGTAAAGACTAAAGGCTAGAGCCAGTACTAAATATAGACTAGAGGCAAACCTTGACTGAGTGAGTTGACATTCGATTTTTAAACTAACGCGTAACTCGTAATTCGTATTCGTATTCGTAAACGGTAGGAACTAGGATGACTGAGTCATCGTACCTTGTGCTAGTCCGAGTAACTTGGACCCTTACAATCGCCCTTTTAAAACCTTTTGAGGGGTCGGGCGATAATACTAATAGGGTCCAAGGAATCCTGCTGGGAAACCCGGTAAGCAACTTGAACTAGTCCGAGTAACTTGGACCCGACAAATCACCCTTTTTATAATCGAATTTTGAAATTTTGAGATTCAGGTGACTTGAGGGTCCAAGGATTGTGGCTGTGCATATGCTACTTCATCATCTGAAATTTCTGTAATGTCATCTTTGAAAAATACCCCCGACCGAAATTCCCAGATTTACCCCCCAAAACACCCGTGAAACCGTCCCACGCGCCCATTGTGGATTCACTGAGAATTACAGATTCCAATACTGGTCATTTTCTTTTACTCACGTTTGATCTCTCTCTACCAGCTTCACTCTTTGTCCTTTGTTTCTCATCCGTGTCCTATTCACTCTCTCCCCCTTCCTTCGTGTACATGTATCTGTTTTGTCCTTGTCACTCTGCCTTTGAGAAAGGTCATCTTTGATTTCAAATTGAAACGGTATACACGCAAATCGATGACCTTTTTCGCGTGCCAGTAGAGGAGTCAACGCGACCAAAGGAGTCAACTCGTCTGACGTTTCGATCCTAGCAGGACCTTTCTCAAAGGAAACTTGACAAGGACGTACTACACATGAACACAGATAGGTCTGTGTACATGTCCTTGTTTTGCCTTTGAGAATCTGTCTATAGAATAGATGTCCTTGTCACTTTGCCTTTGACTTTGAGAATCTGTCCATGTCCTTGTGACTTTGCCTTTGAGAAAGGTCCTGCTAGGATCAAAACGTCAGTGCCTCTCTATCTTCTGAGATTTTTGTATTTTCCAGGTCATTTTAGTCAGTGAGCAGTTTTGTTTATTTACTTTTTTTTTTATTCAATGAGGTTTCGCCCTTGCTCGACGTAATAAACACTGAATGCTCAGTGCTTTGCCTGATACCTGATGAAAAAAAAATAGGCAGCTCGGGCGGGATTCGTACATACCGGTACTTCAATTGCTGTATAACAGTTTGTATCGCTTTCTATATGTGTGTGTGTCGATCTGGTTGGTGCCGGGCATTGAGCTGCGCAGCCGTGGAGCAGTGGCCATGACGACGTACCAGGACTACATCCAGCAGAATGAGGACCGTGACGGGGTGCGGTTCAGCTGGAATGTCTGGCCCTCCAGCCGTCTGGAGGCCACCCGTATGGTGGTGCCGCTGGCCGCCATGTACACGCCGCTGAAGGAGCGGCCCGACCTGCCGCCGGTCAAGTACGAGCCGGTCCTGTGCTCCAGGACCACCTGCCGAGCCATCCTCAATCCCTTCTGGTGAGTCGGAACCAGGGCTCCATTTACCCGGGTGAAACACAGGCGCCGGTGCATGTGGATTTTTTTGCTTGTGCATGCATGTACCTTCTATTTTTTTCCAGCATGCACGATGTGCATGGCACTTTTTAACCAGCAGAATACTCCGGTGAGCCGGACCCCGTTTATGAAATTCAATGATGAAGATAATAGAACGTTCAAGATAATTCAGGGTTAAAGATCTAGGCAATTGAATTAATGGTGTTTAAAGTAAGTTACTTCACCATTAATTATAGTAGTATTATCTTTAACACAAAAGAATGACACTCCCATGCAACCAAGTATGATTCTCACATATTTACTTAAATATACAGGGATACCAGACTTCCGGCAATTGCCGGAATTCCGGCTTTTTCATTTCTTCGGAAAAAAACCTCCGGCCGTCGGCATTTGTGGTTCGGAACGACAATAAATACATGGGACATTACCGCAGTACCATTCATTCATACAGCGCTCTCCTACATGCCTGCTGCGCAATGTGTACAACGACTCGATTTACACACATCACATGCGGAGGGCCATGGCATGCACTAGACTTACATGTAAATTCCAGTCTGTGATAAGGTTCACAATTTGTATGTACGATGTACAGGTACATGTAAAACAAAAAACAATCAACGACTTGGACAAATCTAGTTCATACAGTTCGTGGGTCTCTACCTCCATGCCTCCATGGCTATACTACGCTGGTCACGTCGGCGGTGGACGGGGCCGACCACCACGGGTAATTTCCGTGAACAAACCTGTGGCGGTCTCGGGCACTGACATGGCCCAGTGCGAAGTGGTTAACTTTTTTTTTTTTTAACTGAGAGGTACCTGGGATCAAAATGATATATGTATTGCTGGTCATTTTAGTCAGTGAGCAGTTTGCAACAGTTTTTTTATTTCCTTTTTTTTTTTTTTATTCAATGAGGTTTTGCCCTTGCTCTACGTGATAAACACTGAATGCTCAGTGCTTTGCCCGATACCCAACGAAACAGATTTAGGCAGCTCGGCCGGGATTCGAACTCGCAACGCCTGATGCTAGTGCAGACTTAACCACTTGACCACCGAGCTGGACTATGTCGTGTGGTGGATTCGAATATTGTACAGCGGCAGGTACCGCGTTGCATCACAGATTTAACTCTTTTTTTTTGGGACAACTGTGAATTGCCACACAGGAAAGAGTCTCACTCTGCTTTAGATAAAATAAATTCATAAAATATCTCAAGCGTCAGTGTAGGCCTACTTTGTAATCCTTACTCCTTGTGCTTTTCACACCCTCAGCTTGGTTGACTACAACGCCAAACTCTGGACATGCAATTTCTGTTTTCAAAGGAATCAGGTGAGTGCACGCGCAGTGATTGCACAGCGCTGCTTGTCCCGTAGTCTAAGAATGGGTCAGGTGAGGTGTCGCTTGGTTTGCGGGAAACAGAAGCAGAGGGCACCAAGGGCTTCATGAGCTGGGCTCCTCAGCTTCATGAGCTGGGCTCCACAGCTTCATGAGCTGAGCTCCACAGCCTTATGAGCTGGGCTCCACAGCTTCATGAGCTGGGATCCACAGCTTCATGGGCTGGGCTCCTCAGCTTCATGAGCTGGGCTCCACAGTTTCATGAGCTGGGCTCCTCAGCTTCATGAGCTGGGCTCCACAGTTTCATGGGCTGGGCTCCACAGCTTCATGAGCTGGGCTCCACAGCTTCATGAGCTGGGCTCCACAGCTTCAGGAGCTGGGCTCCACAGCTTCATGAGCTGGGCTCCACAGCTTCATGAGCTGGGCTCCACAGCTTCATGAACTGGGCTCCACAGCTTCATGAGCTGGGCTCCTCAGCTTCATGGGCTGGGCTCCTCAGCTTCATGAGCTGGGCTCCACAGCTTCATGAGCTGGGCTCCTCAGCTTCATGAGCTGGGCTCCTCAGCTTCATGAGCTGGGCTCCACAGCTTCATGAGCTGGGCTCCACAGCTTCATGAGCCGGGCTCCTCAGCTTCATGAGCTGTGATTGGTGATCGCTAGCATTAAGTCTAAACCCTTTTAAGGGGTTGATAGCTCAGATGGTAAGAGCGCTGGTGTGCAAAAGCAGAGGTCTCGGGTTCAAGGCCCCGGTCCAGTCAAAGATTTCTTTGCCCTTTTTTTTCAAAAAATGTTTGAAAGGTTCCAGTCAGTGTGTCCTTGTATGAATCGATGCATCCACTTTGATAAGACTTGATCCACTTTGCATCCACTTTGCTGTGGCCTGTGACCAGGTTCATACAATGATTGGTTGTTTGCATCTGAATGAAAGCGGGGACGTAATCCCCGGAGATATATGATGATTAAATGATTTGACTGGTGCCCCCACCCCAGCAAAGATACAAGTAGATGACTTGTTGGGAAGGCCACCATCTAAGGGCTGGATAGCTCAAATAGTAAAAGCCCTGGTACACAAAACCAGAGGTCTCAAGTTTTCTTTGATAGTAAGTTTTCTATGATAATAACCTTGCTTCTCACTCGCTGATACGCAGATGAGTTGCAAGCTCATTACCAAAAGAAAATCTAAACTCTTCCTAGATTCAGCGAAAGCCATCTGTTTTGGTTTTGTCTCATCAAACTCTTGCCTGAATTGTCCGTGGTTTGCAGTTCCCGCCACAGTACCGAGGGATCTGCGAGCAGCATCAGCCGGCCGAGTTGATCCCAGCCTTCTCCACCATAGAATACACCCTCAGCGTGAGTAGCCTGAGATTTTGAGTCCGGTCGTCTCTGGGGAAGAAAGGGAGGGAGGGAGGGAGGGAGGGGGAACCGAGGGAAGGGAGCGAAGCTTCTCAGCTGAAGTCAGAGTGAGGGGGGGGGGGGTGGGTGAGTTTGTGTGCTGGCATGCAGCTTGTTCTTACGCAGATGAGCCAACTTCTGAACTTGTCTGCACTTCGCACTCTCCCCTGACAATTTATCAAGAGTTTTAAGAATCAAGAGCGTGGAGGATAGGTTTACAAAGGAAATTGGGGCAAGTGGAATCTGTTGGCACGGGATAGTGCTCAGGTTTGCTGCTGTAAAGCTCAGACACCAGCCCTGACAAGCTGGAGGCGGATCAGATCCTCTCTCGCCAATATGTAAGCTGTAGACGCGCCCTACCTATTGCAAGAAAACTGCTGCAAACAAAAACTACAAGGGAATCTGCTATCTGCTGTGGTCACTTTTGATTTGATGGTTTGGAAAGTTTGTGGTGCCACCATGTAAGTCATCTCTTGTGTGATGGAGTGCGGCTCTAAAAAGACTATTCAACAATTCAGGAGACTTTTGTTCTTTTCACTTGTGTCTTTTATTGTCTCCCAAAATTTGGCGGGCCCGATGTTTGCCATCATAGCAGGACCTTTCAAGGTCCTTCTAGAATCGAAACGTCGGGCCCTCCACTTTGTGATTATTCGCCTCTTTGTCAGTTTAGTCAGTAAGCAGTTTGCAGCATGTTTTGCATATTACTTTGTCACATTCCCCTAGCGTTTCGATCCTAGCAGGACCTCATTCTGCCTTTGAGAAAGGTCCTGCTAGGATTGATATGTCAGTCCCTCCAATTTTTTATTATTCGCCTCTTGGTCAGTTTAGTCAGTAAGCAGTTTGCAGCATGTTAGTACTTTGTCGCGTTCCCCCCTTCCTTCCAGCGAGCCCCCTCCTGCCCCTTGATCTACCTTCTGGTCCTGGACACCTGCATGGACGATGAGGACCTGCAGGCGCTCAAGGAGTCCCTCCAGATGTCCCTCAGCCTCCTGCCCACCAACGCCCTGATCGGGCTCATCACCTTTGGCCGCATGGTGCAGGTGCACGAGCTGGGCTGCGAGGGCTGCTCCAAGAGCTACGTCTTCCGCGGCACCAAGGACCTGAGCGCCAAGCAGATACAGGTGAGAGAGCCCCCCCCCCACCCCCGGTCGGGACCCTACAGAGATAGTGCTGCCGTTGCTCGAGTAGGGAGGACTGGCCGGGCCACGCCTGGCCTTTGATCGAGGCGCACGCCGCAAAACCGACAGTCGCGATTGCTCAAGAGCAAGGGCAGAAGGGGACTAGTCTACCAAACCAACGAAGACAGACTACACGATGAACAGTTCGGATCGGAACAATTAAGACAATGCAGGGCTGGTGCAGGGGTCGCTACACTGATTTTTCATCCCTAAAGTGGTGGGGGGGGCACAATTTTGGGGCCAAAATACCATTTTATTTGCTAAATTGAGGATTTTTAGCCCAAAAAGTGATAGACGTGTTGAGTTTCTTATTTCTTATTTCTTATTTATTAATCTCATCCAACAGCAAACAAAATGCCAGTTACAGGGAGATATATAAAAATAAATGAAACACTAATTTGATAAATTAATTTACAATGAAATAGTAAAATAAATAATGGATATATCATTCATAGAACATTGAAACAAACAGACAGACAAAAAAACAAAAAAACAAGCAAACAAGTACAACTATGCAAGAAGCAGAGATTCAAACCACAATACCTATTTATAAACCCCATATGAGTTTTGATTTCTGTAGACCTTTAATGAGATCACTCCTTTGTATTCCGCTTGGGAGAGTTCTTACTGCGTGGCCCTGCCGTTCAGTGTATCCGTGTCTGTGTCGTTGTGCCTTCTCTAGGAGATGCTGGGCATCAGCAGGGCGTCCTCACAGCCGCAGATGAGGGGACAGCAGCAGCAGCAACAGCAGCAGCAGCAGCAGCCTCCCATGAACAGGTGAGCGGCGGCGGGCGTTGCCGCTGAATTGTCACCGACCGGGGCCATGGCGGGAAGGAGGACGTCCGAAGCCTCGTCTTTCGGTGCCGGGCGGGGAAGCCTCTCTCGCTTTTTTTTGTCATTCTCCGGCCAAAAAAAAGAGCTGTCAGTTCTGTCTTTCGGAAATGTTGGGTTCGTGGTCGGCCAACCAGAGGTATTGCCAGAGCTGTCTAATGCGTCATTTGCATGTGGCATGCAGCTCCTACATTGGCCGGTCTGAGGTTCTTGACTCCAGTAAATCCATGGCCTCCATGTTCTCCTTTCCTTCCGTGATTTTTCGACCTTCCTTCTTGCCTCTTAGCTGGATTTTTTATTATTTTTTTTTTTTTTTAAACTGATTCCATTTTCCATTTGAAACACTAATCACTCCTTTCGCTCATTGCCTGCCTGCCTGCCCGCAAAATCCCAGTTCTCAGTCTGCCGAGGTCGAGGCAGAAGGCATCAGAGAGTGAGTAAACTAAAGAGACCAAAAAGCGAAAAAAAAATACCATTTTTGGTGGGTTTTTGTTTGTACCAACCTGATTGAGATGCCCCGAGCCCCTGGTCTTGCCTCTATCAAACCTTCCCTCCCCCCTTCCCCCAGTTGGGCTTGCCATTGTCTGCTGTATTTGTTGGGCCACTTGGCTGAATCACCGGGAGAGATTTTTGGTGTCGGCGTTCGAGGAAGGAAAGAAGACGGGGTTGCCCCTAACTTGAGACTGTCGTAGGCCCATAGCACTGCGATTGCAAAGCCCGCTGCCCACTCCATGCTCTGACCACGTCCGGACCGGTTTTGGCATCTACACTGTACAGGGGCAGTCGCTTTGCAAAGCGTGGTGGTAGACTTTGCCGTTGGCGTTCCTCAGTTGCAAAGGCCGTGTTGGACGCCAGATAGCAGAGACCCGAGCAAAGTCCGAGCATCTGTGAGGGAGCTTGGCCGGTCGGTCGGGTCCCAGTCGGATCTCAGTCGGATTGTGTGGCGTCTAATGGGCGTCCGTGGTCACAGCTTCATGTCGAGAGCCACTCCCCAGTCTTCGTGCCGTTTGGTGCGCGCAACAGTCCGAGTGAGCCAAGGCAGACACAGTGACAGAGTCTCTCCAGAGGTGGCGGTGTTCGGGTGCCGGTTTAGGTCGGAATGCCTGGTGTGTAGCTGCATACATGTACATACACACTTGGACATACACTGGGCTTTACAAGACAGGGGACCAATTTCATATGGAGGCGTTTCAGCACCAGGATTTGCACAAACAGCTCATAGTTTTAGTTTGCCAATCAAAAGTTCAGTTTGGTTACTGAGTAAAGAATAGTGGAATACGAGTCAAAAGCAATTGTACTCTTACGACAATGCGGATTGTAATCCTATTTACCGTGGCCAGACTTTCATGCGTAGCAGTTTGGTCAAGCTTTGAGCAGCTCCACAGCTAAACCCGCTGAGCATGGCGAGTCGTCCCCGATTAGAACAAGTCCAACCGTTAGTCCGCATGACGAATGCATTTGGTCCGCATTTCCAATCTTTACCCGCTCTGCGCCGTGAAATACGGGCGGGACTCCGGCTGGCAGCCCTATTCTTTGTACAGCAAGGCTTTTGATTCTGACTCCAGTACCTCTGGACGCCGGAGCCCCTCCAGGAAGTTGGTCCCTGAGAGGTGGTGGGGGATGGAGCCACTGGTTGACTCTATCTCTGCGTAGTTGATCGATGACTTCAGGGTTGACGGAATTTATTTGCCGGCCGGACGTGGGCTCGTTGCTGGAGCCGCTGGCAGCGGCTCGTCATAGGGAAAGAGTTAAGGTCCGAATTTCCCGATGCGTGTGGACTCAAGGTGATGGGGTCATCAGTGGTTGGTTTTTTCTTTTGTGTGGTTTTGATTTGGTTACATTCCCCCTATTTGTAGGAGACTCCCTTCAGGGTGATGGGGAGCTGTAGCTCTCTCTTCTCTCTTCTTTCTTCGTCATCTCTCTCTCCTCTCTCCTCTCTCTCTCTCTCTCTCTCTACCCCCCCCCCCCTCTCTCTCCCTCTCCGTCTTTCTCTTTCTTTCTCTCTCCCTCTCCCCTTTCTCTCTCTCTCTCTCTCTCCGTCTTTCTCTTTCTTTCTCTCTCCCTCTCCCCTTTCTCTCTCTCTCTCTCTCTCTCCGTCTTTCTCTTTCTTTCTCTCTCCCTCTCCCCTTTCTCTCTCTCTCTCTCTCTCTCTCCGTCTTTCTCTTTCTTTCTCTCTCCCTCTCCCCTTTCTCTCTCTCTCTCTTTCTTTTTTTCTTTCTTTCTCTCTCCCTCTTCCCCCCCTCTCTCTCTCTCTTTCTCTCTCCCTCTCCCCCTTTCTCTCTCTCTACCCCCCTCTCTCTCTCTTTCTACCCTCTCTCTCTATCTACCCCCTCTCTCTCTCTCTTTTTTTTTCTCTTTCTTTTGATTGCTCCAATGACAAGAGCAGTGGGAAGGCAAAATCTGAGGTCTTGGGTTCAAGTCTCAGTCCAGTCCAAGTTGTTGTAGGTGGCATAAAGTTTTGGGCGTTCTATTTGGCTCCCCGGGTCTGCCCCTGGTTGTTCCAGCCTCATTACCCCCCAAAGTTACCCAGCGTGAAAGCAGGGGGACTCGGGGGGCTACCCTGGTCTCCCAAGGTTGCACAGAACCCTAGCTTCCCTGATACTATCCACCTCCAACGTCCTAGAAAAAGACGGGACCCCTGAACAAAACCAAACACCCCCAAAAACAATTGTCGGACTTCTCGCCAACTGGGTCATCTCTATCGTTTTCCCCGCCTGGCAGGTTTCTGCAGCCCGTCCACAAGTGCGACATGAACCTGACGGACCTCTTGGGAGAGCTGCAGCGCGACCCGTGGCCTGTGGGGGCCGGAAAGCGCCCTCTACGGTCAACGGGGGTGGCGCTGTCGATTGCCACCGGACTACTTGAGGTAATTCTAGACACTTTCTGGCTGGCTAACTCAACAATCAAGCGTTCTGGTGTACATGTATGCGTATCCAAGAAGGAAATGCCGAATACTATTTAATTTTAAAATTTAGTGGGCCTGACGTTTCGATCCTAGCAGGACCTTTCTCAAAGGCAGAGTGACAAGGACTGTTTTGTCCTTGTCACTCTGCCTTTGAGAAAGGTCCTGCTAGGATCGAAACGTCAGGCCCACTAAATTTTAAGATTTACATTTTGGTAATTTTAGTCAGTAAGCAGTTTGCAACATTTTTGTACATCACCTTAATACTATTTAATTTGTTGGAACTTCCTTTCTCTCTTTCTCTCTCCTCCTCTTCCTGGATTAACACTTCTCCTTTTCCTCTCCTCTCCTCTCTCCTCCTCTCCTTTCCCTCTTCCTCTCTCTTCCTCTCTCCTCATCTTCCTCTCCCCTTTTCCTCTTTCTCCTTTCTCTTCCTCTCCTCTTCCTCCCTCTTCCTCTCTTTTTCTCATCTTCCTCTCCTCTCTCCCCTCCTCCTCTCTCTCTTCCTCTCTCCTCATCTTTCTCTCCCCTTTTCCTCTTTCTCCTTTCTCTTCCTGCCTCTTCCTCCCTCTTCCTCTCTCTTTCTCATCTTCCTCTCCTCTCTCCCCTCCTCCTCCCCTCTCTCTCTCTGTCTCTCTTCATTTCTGGTCCTGCAGTGCTCCTTCCCCAACACCGGTGCCCGCATCATGCTGTTCATAGGCGGACCAGCCACCCAGGGTCCCGGCATGGTGGTGGGCGACGAGTTGAAGACTCCCATCCGATCCCACCATGACATTGAGCAGGACAACGCCAAGTTCATGCGCAAGGCCATGAAGGTGAGTCCTTCTTTTGAAAAAAAAAGCAACCCAGAAATTCACAGAGTTTGTACACGTAGATTTGCTTTTTCCCGGCCTGAACAAATCGTGGAAAATTGAAATACAAAGTCATTGAAAATAATGATATTTCAATTTTTGTCCATTTATGATGTATTCTAATTATTTGCATTTTCAAATTGAGACGCATCGGACTAGCATGATATGGTAATATCACATACATTTAGAGGGAAGTTGGCGAGGGAAAGGTCCTGGATTTATTTATTTTTTAAATAGCCATGGAAAAGTCATGGGATTGATTTTTGGAGCAGGTGCAGGAGCCCTGTCACCACCTAGCCACAAACTATGGCTTTGGCTCTGGCTTTGGCTCTGGCTCTGGCTTTGGCTCCGGCTCTGGCTCTGGCTTTGGCTCTGGCTTTGGCTTTGGCTCTGGCTTTGGCTTTGGCTTTGGCTTTGGCTCTGGCTCTGGCTCTGGCTCTGGCTTTGGCTTTGGCTCTGGCTTTGGCTCTGGCTTTGGCTCTGGCTTTGGCTCTGGCTTTGGCTTTGGCTCTGGCTCTGGCTCTGGCTCTGGCTCTGGCTTTGGCTCTGGCTTTGGCTTTGGCCCTGGCTTTGGCTCTGGCTCTGGCTCTGGCTTTGGCTCTGGCTTTGGCTCTGGCTTTGGCTTTAGGGCGCTGGTGCAATGACCATACCCCATGTTGGTTTGAAAGCTGTAACGGTAGAATCTCATAAAAGCCACGTCTCACGGGACATTGACCTGGAGATATACTACACAACCATTAGTTGCTTCAGACTGAGCCTCCCCCCCCCCCCAAGGACAGTTCACAATTCAGTAGGCCCCATCAAGTTCTAGATAGCTCAGTTCGTAGTGTGTTGGCACATTGAGCCAGGGGCCTTGGTTTGAATCCTGGTACAAGCAAAATTAGCGTTAATGGTTTAGACTCGCTGCACTTTAGAAGGGAACAATATTCCATATTATCAGGCTGGGCTCAGTGGGATGGAGACTTTAAGGTCAACTTGCCGGAGGCTAATTTCACCCCGCAATGGTCCTTGTTAACAATGACGCTGTGTGGTCAAGATTGAAGTCGGACGAGGTTCACTGGCTCCTCCCGTGTGCCGCATGGACATGGCTAGCGTGCCCTTTGCTGTTTCGTCGCGGCTGTTGGGGCCTGCTGAGGCTGCGGCGCGACGACGCCCACGGGACAGGTCTGTCGGACGGCCTGCGTTCCGCTGTCCCCCGGGCCAATCTCACGTTGCCCTCCCTTCCCCCCCCCTCCATCTCTCCACTTTGCAGCACTACGAGGGACTGTCCACCAGGGCAAGTAACAACGGTCACACCATTGACATCTACTCCTGCGCCTTGGATCAGACAGGCTTGCATGAGATGAAGACATGCTGTAACTATACAGGGTGAGAAATCAGGAAGTGGAAGAACCAAAGAAAGAATGTTTTGTAACGGGGAGGAGGGTGAACCTGCACTGGCTTTTCATTCATTCATTCATTCATTCATTTATTTTCACAGTAGAGAATCACTCTTAAGCTTATACATTTCTGTTTATAAGATATAGGATATACTGTGAAGGCACCCACGAAGAAGCAGAGCTTATAAGTGTGGGCCCTTGTACAAATATAGGAATACTTAATTATAGGTTACACATTAGAACACAATAGGTTACAAAACACTAAACAAATACAAGACTACCACAGAGACAAGACATAATGTAAATTTAAATAAGTCAAAGGAGAAGATCATTGTTTTCACAGATGAAATGTTCAGTTAAGTTCCACAAGGCAGGACCTTGCAATAATTGATAGTTATTAGTAATTCATTTATATGCACAAAAAACAAACCCAAAACACAAAATGGAGATAAATCGATTCATCATCTTCATCGTCTCTTGCCAATGGTTTTTTTCCCATTGGTCCACTTGGTTGGTGTTGGACTTGTTGTCAGGGATACTGCTTGGCAGCTGAAGGGCCGATGATAGTGTTGCCATTGATGTTATAGGTTAAGGGATTAAGGGATTAAGATAAAGGGCCGACTAATTGTGTGCTTCACTCAGAGATGGATGCACTCTGGAAAGAGATTTCACTGTGTTGCCGTGAATTGTTCCACAGTGCGCAACCTGCGATGCAAACCTTCAAATCTCAATGGCGTTCTTATTACAACAAAAAAAGGCTGTGGAGAAAGGTCGTGCTAGGATCGAAACGTCAGGCCCTCTAACTTTTGAACAAAGAAGATTAGAAGTGGACTGCTGTCTTTAGACTGGAGTGGGGCCCGCGGAACGCTGAATTTGAAACTGGGCAATGCGAACATTGGAATCATGGGAGATTTGTGGTCTCGTCGGTTAGGTTGTGTCAATCGCAGCAGTCAAAATTGGCGGTTGCTGAGGTACAGTAGGTGACCAGGACTGGATTTCACAAAAAGCCTTACGACGCATCGTAACTCAACTTACGATGGATGACCCATCGTAAGTTGTGATCGACCGTATGGCTTCTGTGCATCGCTCATCGCCTTGCGATTGATCGTAAGTTACGATGAGCTTGGTGAAATCGACCACAGTTCTGGTTTCTCTGCTTCTGTGAGTGGGCATGGGGGTCCCATCACGGGGCAGCTCGTTAATGAGGTGCTCATGGGTTTGTATTTGTCCACACGGACAGAGGTCATGAGTCCTTGATTCCCCAGATTTTCTTCACGGTTGCTGCTTAGCGCCCATGCCCCAGACCGTAGTCTGTTCAGTTGTATACCCAGGGCTTTCTTGGGTAGATGGCTACTTTGGGGAAGGGCGGTCCAGGCCTCAAAGTATGGCTGGTTCTACTTATCGGTTGATAACATGATGGTTTGCTTTGTTATGTTGTAATTTTTTTTGTTCGTACCGTTTTCCTTTGGGCCTTTTCTTGCGCGGACCAGTGGCCACTTGGTCATGGCCGACTCCTTCAACACCTCCCTCTTCAAGCAGACCTTCCAGCGAGTCTTCGCCAAGGACCAGAAGGAGGAGTTCCAGATGGCCTTCGGCGCCGTCCTGGAGGTTAAGGTGAGCAGTAGTTCCCTCTCGCCAAGGCGCCGACCATTTTGTCACCGGATGTGCGGCACCTGCGATAGCCTCTTTTTTTTGGGGGGGGGAGACCAGGGGTGGATTTCACAAAGCCTTACGATCCATCGTAACTCAACTTACGATGGATAACCCTTCGTAAGTTGTGATAGGTTTCTGTGCATCGCTAATCGTCTTGTGATTAATCGTAAGTTACGACGAATTTGGTGAAATCGACCACAGAGCTCATTGCTCTGGCGTTGGCTCGGGGTTCTGACTCCCTGTCCGGGCCCTGTGTTCCTCACCGAGAGGGCAGAGAGAAACGCAGCCAGAGCCAGAGCCGCAGAGAAAAACCCAAGCCATTGGTTATTAAGGCGGCCTTTAGGTTTGCTGTCCTGTCTCAGCGAGAGTTTCAAGTGAGACGGTACTGTAGATGTGGCCCCCTTCGAGAGAACTCTCACCGACAGCAGTCAGCTACCAAATAGTCCATAGAACCGCCTATGTGCCCAAACCTGCTCAAAACACCAAAAGCTTTGCCGAATGAACTTGGGTTGTCAGCCAAATCATTGTGATATCTACGTACGATGCAAGGCGGTATCCGCAGCCATTCAAATCCAGCGCACGACCCTCGACCAGCTCGAGGGTCCAGTGGTCCAGACGTCTGCACCAGAAAGCTGGAGTTGCGGGTTTGAATCCCGCCCGAGCTGCTTGAAGTTTGTTAGCAGACCGATCGAGCAAAGCACATAGCATGCATTGTATGATTGCACATAGAGTAGTGCAAGCAGACAATAGTCAACTATTTGATGGATTCAAACATAACGTGAAGATCTGGTCAGTAATCATCTTAAATACAAGCCAAGGAATTGTTATAAATGCTGAGCAGATCTTCACCCTCAAGCGGCGTTGTGAGATTGGCGCCTGGTGTTTCAGACTCCAGATCTTTTGGACAAGTCTACAGATTGTCTTTTCAATCCAACCTCGGGGGAATTTTGTTCATTTTCTGGGCCACTCCCCTTTGGTCTCGAGGCTGCCACTGTCAAAAGGCATGCAACTTCTCCTGGGATCAGTCCGATTTTCTCATCTCTTGCATCACAGTCGGACCTATGCGAATGGAAGAAAAAAAAGGGAAAAGAGATTTTCTCCATTTTTGGTTCGGTGTAGCTTGCACTCACAATTCGGCCAGTAAATTGTGTAGCCACATTTCCAAACCTCCAATGAAAATCTCTCTGACTACTCTCATGTACTGTTCTCTACACCGCCATCAGTTTCGGACAATGTCTATCTGACCACTGACCTCCATTTGACCCTTCGCAGACCTCTCGTGAGCTGAAGGTCTCTGGGGCCATTGGTCCCTGCATCTCCACGAACGTCAAGGGGCCCTGCGTCTCGGACACGGAGGTCGGCATGGGAGGCACTACGCAGTGGCGCTTCTGCGGCCTGTCGCCGCAAACCACGGTGGCGCTGTTCTTTGAAGTCGTCAACCAGGTAATGCTCTTTCGTTGTTGTTGTTGTTGGCACGCTGAAACCGAAACTGGAAAAACCCGTCCGCTATTTGCTCTGCGCCTCTTTCCCTCATTGACTGGACGAAACTTTGAAGGTCGCCTGATGGAAATGAATGGGGGTGCGATCCCTGGAAATAATGGCTGCCTTTGATTACCCATTGCAAAGGATTGCAAAGCTCCGATGGTAGAGCACAGGGTCCCGACCTTAAATCCCAGCCATGTCCAATTTTCTTTGCTTTTTTTCATAAGATGTTAAATGTAAAGACATTTTTAAGGCTAGAGAGTCTTTTTGAGTCATCACGTTGCCGTTTTTTTTTGTAAACCAGTAGAAAGAATGATTGTCGTGAAACCTGGTGTGAAACCTGGCTTGTCTATTAATGACTTCCCAAGAGAAATGACTTGTTCATGGGAGATCTACATGGAAATGTATTTGTAGGAACTTCCCAGAATATGTCAGAGCCTTTGAGATAATGCCTGTTTTTCTTTCTTATTCTGAGAACCCCCTACTTTTGTGATTATTACAACTGAAAGCAGGACTACATGCACATGCACAACATGTACTGAGAATGGAATCTACATGGAAATTATTCTCTGTATTTGTAGGAACTTCCCAGAATATGTCAGAGCCTTTGAGATAATGCATGGTTTTTTTCTTATTCTGAGAATTATTCTGTGATTATTACAACTGAAAGCAGGACTACATGTACATGCACAACATGTACTTTTAATTGAATTTGGTGGATTTGTTTTTATTTGAATTTGGTGGATTTTCTTTTCCCCCATGTTCCTGGCTTTTACCAAACTCATGGCCACCAGATTAATTTGAGCAAAGCCGTCTTCACAAGCTGTTATGGACCAATCCATCATCTGATTACGTTTCCAATTGCAGAGCAAACAAATCTTGTTTGACCGCTTGACCTGAAATATCAAGAAGTTTCTTTTCGAGAAAACAAATATGCGTCGATTAACTCAGGAAAACCAATGGCAACAGTTTGACAACATTGTGCAGAATGTACGTGAGTGTGCATGTACATGGTATACTTTCACTCAAGCGTTGGGCCTGGAAGATCGGCAGCATGCGAACAAGTGTACATGCTATTACATCATCATCATAGCAACGGGATAAAATTCGGGATAAAATTCACTTGGTTTTGCTCATGAAATTAAAGCCGCGTCCGCACTGGACTTAAAATGGGTAAACTAACCGAGCAAATGGGTAAATTGACCATTTTAAGTCCAGTGCGGACAGCCCAGGAAGTTTTCCTCCCAGGTAACTTACCCGACTCCAGTGGGTAGGTTAACCGACCAACTTCTGCCCGGTTAAATTGACCAGGTCAGTTTAACCGAGTCGATAAGTCCAATCCGGACACGACCTCTCGGTAAACGACTCGGTAAAAAACCACATCCGGCGCCCCGCACGTTACGTTACTGTATGCAAGACTCATGCGGACGCAGGGTAACAACGTGTTTGTGTACCTAGAGTACATGCACATGTACACGAGTCGGTTAGTTTTACCCATCGTCTCGGTTAGTTCGTCCGAGTCGAAAAGTCCAAGTGCGGACGCCGGGAAGATTTACCCATTGGAATGTTACCCATTGGCTCGGTAAAAAATAAGTCCAATGCGGACACGGCTTTAGTGAAAAAAGCGGAATGTTTTCGTGTACAACCGGGAATTAACTCAGATATGTCATTCTGATATCAATTGTACTTACCCTTTAAGATTAGACTCCTGTGCCCGCGTGAGTCTTTATTCCCTAACATTCTTGGATAATATTACAATTGCTTGCACCTCATCTTCAGATTTGGAAGATGACAGGTACTGCACGGCTTTATCAGGCATGCAACTTGTCCGCGGATTTCCGCGTTTTATTTAATTCGGCCATTAAAAAAAAAAAAAAAAAAAAAAAAAAAAATTTTAAATCAAAGTTTTAAGTTGTCACAAACTACTCAGAATGCACCACAGAGCATCTAGAATTCAAAATTTTCCCGGGTCCTTAAGCAGGCCCCAAACCACACACCGTAAGGGCTTCGTGCTTCGCGCTCGCAGTTTCATTCGGACATTTTCCTCTTTTTTTACAATTCAAGATTTTGCATGCCTGCTTTATGTGAATAGCGGAGAATCAGGAGGGATGTCCAACTGTCCATATGGGAAATGCATGCAATGCATTTGTGGTCAAGTGGGTTGATGGAATGATACATTAGTTCTACCTTGTCACCACCAGATGGTGGTACATGCTTTGCACACATGTGTGCGCATCAGTAGTTAGTTATTGCCCGCTGCTGTGTGTGACCCCTGCCACCATGGTGACCTTTGGCAGCCGAAGAAGAGTGAGTTACAGACACTCCCCTCTAATAACGGTCTTCAGTGGTGCGGCACTCTCTGTCACTCGCTGTTGCCAATCGACCTTGAACATGCTGTCTTTCCACCGGCAACATTCCGTGCTGGAAGCAGCGTCATCAAAATTGGCAATTGTCAGTTAGTCACCCATGAGTCGGCCCCCGTAAATCATTCGATGGTGCGAAGGGATGTTTAAGATCACCTCAGTGTCCCCTTTCTTTCTTTTCCTCTCTCACTCTACCTCCCCCGTCTCTCCCCCTCTCTCTCTCTCTCTCTCTCCTTCACTCTCCCTTTCTCTCTCTTCTTCCCTCTCCATTCCTCTCTCTCTCCCCCTCTCTCTCTTCCTCTCTCCAGCTCTCCCTCTCACCTCTCTTCTCTCTCCCTCTCTCCTCTCTCCTCTCCCTCTCTCTCCTCTCTCCGGCCTCTCTCCTCTCTCCCTCTCTCCCTCTCACCTCTCTCTCTCCCTTTCTCTTTCCTTTCTCATTCCCCTCCCTCTCTCTTCCTCTCTCTCCCTCTCTCCTTGTCTCCTCTCTCTCCTTGACTCTCCCTTTCTCTTACTCTCCCTCCCCCTCCTCTCTCTTTCTCTCTCTCCTCTCTCTCTCCCTTTCTCTTTCCTTTCTCATTCCCCTCCCTCTCTCTTCCTCTCTCTTCCTCTCTCCTTGTCTCCTCTCTCTCCTTCACTCTATCTTTCTCTTACTCTCCCTCCCCCTTCTCTCTCTTACTCTCCTTCTCTCTCTCTCTTTCTCTCTCTCCTCTTTCTCTCTCTCTCTCTGTCTCTCTCTCTCTCTCTCTCTGTCTATATCTCTCTCACTCTCTCGATGTGCTGCATGTACGTATGTTGATGACTTCAGTATTTTCTCCCTCTCTCTCTCCCCTCTCTCTATCTTTCCCTTCTCCCTCTCTCTCTCCCCTCTCTCTATCTTTCCCTTCTCCCCCCTCTCTCTCTCTCCTCTCTCTATCTTTCCCTTCTCCCCCCTCTCTCTCTCTTTCTATCTTTCCCTTCTCCCCCCTCTCTCTCTCTCCTCTCTCTATCTTTCCCTTCTCCCCCCCCCCCTCTCTCTCTCACTCTCTCAATGTGCTGCATGTACGTATGTTGATGACTACAATATTTTCAAGACCGTTTGATAAGCTTGTTCCAAAGATACCTGCCTGTTTGCTTGTGCACCTGGAATAAGAAGTCCACAGGCCGCTCAATCACTGTCTGGAATTGACAGACTGCAGGGTTTGGGTTTGAGTCCAGCCACCCTGCCGCAGGGATTTCTGTGGTGCGTTTCTCGTCTCCATGCGTGGGACGTCTCGCTAAAATGTTGCTCATATCCTCTGGGGAATGGGTTACCACCGAACATACAATATGTGTAGATTTCCAATCATGTACAGTACATGTGCTTTTACAATCATGTACACATACATGTACATGTACATGTACTATGATGTACATGTATTTATAACATGCATGTACATGTACATGTACTGTACATGTTATGTACTGTACACACACAATGTACATGCCATCAATTATAACGTGCTTGTACTGTAGTCTGTACATGCAATCAATCATACATATGTGTACATGTACATGTACGTATACATGTACATGTACATGTAGTACAGTAGGCCCAAATGTAATGTACATGTACAAATGTACATGTACTGTACATGTACATGTCCATGTACATGCAGTATATATACCTGTACAGTGTTATCTTGCTATAATGAACATCCTGGGATCCATGAAAATCGTTCAGAATAGCAGTCGTTCATTATACATGTACATGTACATGTAGCAGTTGCGGCCACATACACATGTACACGTGTATTTTGTACACATACAATGTAAATCGGGAGCCAAAGGGCATGTTAGTACTGGTAATAGCTGAATGTTCGGTAGCCTATAATATCAGCGTTTGTTATAGCAATGTTTCACTGTACATGTACATGTAATGGTATGTACAACTACTTGTAAGAGGCTAGTGGTGAGTCTGTTGCAGGCACACATTGCACTTGCATGTGTGCACAGCAGACTGATTGACTTTGCCTTGCCCATAATATGCCAGCCATTGCTTGAAATGGCCGGGCTGGCGGCTGTGTTGCAGAAGATCTCCCTGAAAGTCCCCTGCCTGATTTGCTTCCAATCCACTTGCCCCTCCACTGGAGAGTGAACACCCTCGCCAGCAAATGGTAAATGGTACGAGTGATTGCTTCTCCTTTAGCGACATCAGATTTATGTTGCTTTTTCTTTGCCCTGAGCAATCAGCTTAGGTCTGCGATTACATACTGGGGGGGGGAGAAAGAGGAAGAAAGGATGAAAGAAATGTACCTTGGCCGTTGGGCAAGCTTTGGGTCTCTCCATGAAGTGTAATTCAATTGCCATCAGTCATCGGGCAAAGCACTGGGCAATGGGCATTCAGTGCTTATAAGTAACATCCAAGCAGAATTCCATTCTCCTTGAAGTAAACATCTTGTTATACATGTATCATGTATGATCCATGCTGTGTCTTTGGAGGGCAGCCACCCAAGCTTCACACACTATCATACTGCATGTTTCATTATTGCAAAGCCAAATAAATATTCTCCTGATGACGGCCAGAGCATACTGGTCGAAACGTCGAGTTACCACTCGGGTTCTTTTCAGAACCACTCCTCTTCCTTTATTCCTGATACATGATGTCACCGCAAACCTTCCTATATTATTGCAAAGCCACAAAACTGCATGTATCTTGTGGTTTCTAAGATTTTCTTTAATAGGATGACCACATTGCACTAGGCATTGGGAAGACATCTACACGTTCATGTACCTCCATGCATACATGTACATGTACATGTACATGATGTATGGTGACGAGGAATGTGAGTTTACTTTGTGATTCCTCAGTGGGATTGTATTCAAAAGCGAGGTTGGGAAATTCAAACGAGACACTGGTTAAATGGAAATCAAATTCTCACTCAGACCTTTTTTGGGGGGGGGGGAGTTGGGGAAATTTAAGTGAGGCCACGGTTAAAGTAACCGAGCTTGCACCATCTGCTTGTGGCTACCATCACGAAGACTTTGCGCAAGACATAAACGCCGAGACTGTGCAAAGCACTTTTGTGTCATCATTCATCAAGGCACTTGATTTTTGAATTTGCAGTCAGCTACTCAAACCCCCGCTAAAAAAAAGACTACTATACGTTGTACAATGTAGTAACCACAAACTAACACTCATCCCTCATCTAAACATACCCGTAGAGTTCTTCACTTCTAACACAATCACCTATCACATAAGTTGACGTAACTCACGTCTGATCACTGGGAAATCAGCCCAAATTCTTAGGCGCTCCCCCCCGGGAGTCAGACTTTAATAGAAGTTTGCAACTCCGGTGTTCACTGTGCCTGTACTGTCAGCACTCAACAGTCTTCAAGTCGTGGAAAGCTGGGGCTAACGATTGAAATGATTCACCCCCCTCCCCCTCCCCCCCCCCTACTCTGGTAACGATTCAATCCTCCTGCCCCACCTGAAACGCCATGTGCTCGCTAACAAGAGGAAGTTCTCTTGAAGTGGCTCTCATCCTAATGGATGGTTGCTGTCTCCCTCGATTTTAAACGATTCCGGAGAGAGGGGCAACGCCGGATGGCGCAGAAGCCTCGCCCTTGTGTGGCGGGTTGACTCCCTCCTCTGGTGAATGGACTCAATAGAGCAGCCCTTGAGGATATAAGCAGTGTGTGCATTGCTTGCCATTATTTGCGACACAAGAACGGTCAAACCGAGGGGCATTTCTTGCCGGGGCTCTGAAGAGGTCTTTCCTCGTCCCCCCTTTGCTTTCAATACATGTAATTGCTGAATTGATTAAAGGTACTTAATGGTTGCATCAGTCGAGGGTGATCTGCCTACCACTAAAAAAAGACCCTTGTACATGTACGTGTTCACGTACGCAGTCGGAGCTCCTTTGATGCTTCAAACTTTTGCCTGTCTTTTGGATTTTGCTGTTGGGATGTGGATGGTAGCCTCGTCATGTCGGAACTCTTGGGTCATTGGCACATCAAGCCATTCAATTGCTTCCTGATTGATTAGTGCATAATGGATTGGTGCACAATGGATTGCGCGGTGGTCATAAAGTGTGCAGTGCCTCAGAAGCAACCGCTTGAATTGCCCGTTAGCAGGCATGCAACTTTTCCGCGGATCCGCGGATTTCTGCGTTTTTTTTAATTCGGCAGTAAAAAAAATAAAATTAGTAAAAAAAAAAAAAAAAAAAGGATATTTCTTCTACCCTAACTATTATTTAAAACACATGCTGTGATCAGGTTAAAAACTTTGATATTTACTTTTCATTTTGTGTAAACAAATTCAATTTTCTGGGTGTATGCCTTGAAAAAGGTTAAAATCTGTCACTCAGCTTAAAGTCATAAGTGGTCCCAAACTGCTCAGAATGCACCACAGAGCATCTTGAGGAGGGGGGAGGGGGAGGGGAATTGCCGTAAAGGGCTTCGTGCTTCGCGCTCACAGTTTCATTCGGACATTTTCCTCTTTTTTTTACAATTCAAGAGTTGCATGCCTGAGTTAAGCTTGGGCACTGCACATGTCCATGTACAGTCATTGTAGTAGTTTCTACAGTACAATTACATACATGTACGCCCTGTATAAGCACCGATGTACATGTACCGTACATATGTATGTATGTAGTTGGATTCCAGGGCCCTTTTCCAAAACCCGGCTTAGGCTTCGGCTCCGGCTCCGGCTTTGGCTCCGGCTTTGTCTATCTGTTAATTATCCAAAAGCTGAAAACACAGGTTGGAGTTCTTTGTTGAAGTTGAAGCTTTGGATTCTTTTTCAAAACGCAGTGTAACATTAAAAGGCTTCCCGTTGTCATGCCTTGTACTTCAAAATGGACGAAAATAGGAAAGACGAAGCCGGAGCCTGAGCCTAAGCCGTGTTTTGGAAAAGGGCCCTTGAGTCTTCTGACGACAGGCCACGCTTCTTCTCTTAACAGCCCAATACAACATTGGGAAGATCGGATATCATCGATGTGCGCAGTTTTCCTCCTAATTTTATACACAGTTTGTAGATGTCCATGATATACGGTACATGTAATCCTCATGTTGAAATCTTACAGTCTGAGATGCTATACGTTTTGAGAAATCTTCACTCAGGCATTGACAAAATACAGTACATGTAGTTTGAATATTACTCACGAGTGGTGAACAATTTCTTACACTATTGAACGGTGCATAAACCATGACTTTTTTGGCATTTTCCTACTTTCTGAGAATACCATTTGAGCTAAAATCTTCGCAGTATTTTGGAATGTTTCATGGTTGAAAGCACAAACTGGCAATCTTTTGACCTTTACCAATGTTGTAATAGGCCTTTAACTAGAGTAGACATGATATAGGCCTACAGTACATGTACCTACCGGTACATGGTGTCACCACAAACCTTCCACACTGTTCTTGGTATTTCCACCATGCATACGCTTATACCTTCAAATCTTATCATTTATTTTGTTTTTATTTTACAAACACCGTCCTTTACATCTCAGGAGTCTGTGAAAGTTGCCTTTTGTCTCCTTCTGTGGGAGGTTGTCTTCTCTCAGACGAATGGATGAGAAATTCCTAGACAAATACACTGAGCTATAGATACAAATAAGGAAAATGCATTATTCTTAATCATGCCGTGCGCCAAATGGGCGCAATAGGGAGGAATGGTTGTTTGGTTTTGGCCAGGACTTGTGAATCGCCACAAAGAAGGGGACATGCACATGTACAGCAACTGCTAATGGCAGTTTTAAATTCATCGTGCAATTAAATCATCGGAGTAGCCTTAGGGCTGTCCTTCGATCATTTCCTTCCGTCAAGAACATCAGTAATAATTCGATTTCTGGGCAAGAAGCATTCGAATACACGTTGTGAAAGAACAGGAAATTGATTCTGCACATTTTTGTTTTGCTCAGAGGAGGAGAGAATTATAAGGGGGGGGGGGGGAGCAGAGGTATTGTTTGCTTAAATTTCAAGTCCAGACCCAGTGGAACATGTACATGTGCGATTGATTTTTTCCATTAACATGATTAACGCCGATGTACAGTAGTTATCGTGATGTTCACTTATTGTGCAGACAATTCCCCTCCCCCCTCCCCCCTCCATAGAATAAGGCTGACACAGCACTCTCTCTGTGATCCACACTGATCAGTTCCTTGGCTCCATTGGGTCATTTGTTCTCCAGTCCCCACGGATGATTGGACTTAGATAACAGACAGGTTGCCTCTGATTCCATTCCCGGGCCAATTTGGCCCAGCGGCCTGAGCTGGTCTTTAGCCGCGTTTCCACTTCAAGACTAGAATTTAACCGAGACGATGGTTAAATTTCCTATGATCAAATTTGACCATCGATCCTGCTTGGACTTTTTGAGTCGGTCAATTTAACCGAGACGATGGTTAAAGAAACCGAGCTGGCAATATGTTTGGCACCGTGCGTGACCTGAAATTACAAAATGATGTCGGTAGCGCTCAAGATTAAGTCAAGGTACATGTACATGTACATTTAGCGCGCAACACAAAGCAGACGTTGTGCGCAGTGCATATACCATATACTGTATGTGTTACGTGATCACGTCATAGGCTGGATGTGGGTTTTTTTACCGAGTCGTGTTTTACCAATTGGTGCGTTTCCACTGGACTAATCGGCTCAGTTAAACTTACATGTACATGTACCTGGTGACTGAGGTCACTTTTACTGGGCAGAGGTTGGCCGGTAACAGTAACTATTCGGCTCGGTTAAAGCCCCTACACAATTGGGAAGATCGAAAAACAGAAATGTTCACAGATTTACATGAAACTTATACAGTTTGAAGATGGTTATATACTGTAGTAGAAACCTCTCATTGAAATATTTCTGCCTAAATGTTGTATTTTGGAAGGAAAAGAGTAAAAGAAATCGTTTACATCTCACCAAGATCTAAAGTATTTTTTTTAACAGTACGGCGTAGAATGCTACATTTTCGCAAAACAAATGAAGCGGTTTTCATGATTTTCTTGAGACTCGGTTGGCGGATTGAGCTGAATTTTTCACAGGTGTGCTATTTCATGCATATGTTGGATCAGACAACGTATGGATGCTATTCTTTGACCTCGACCAATGTTGTGTAGGGGCTTTAAATTAACCGAGAGAAAAATTTAACTGGGCCATTTCCACTGGACTTAAAACGGGAAAAGTAACCATCGTCCCGGTATACATACACTTTGACCAAAATAAATCCAGTGAAAACGCGTCTTGCTATGATCGAAACCTCCGGGCCCTACAAACATTGTGAAAATGGTTGCGATTTGCAGGACCAGCATTCACCCTGCCCCCCCCCCCCCCCAACCAAGAGATTGAACTTGTTCACAATTGAAAGTGTTTACTCACTTTACTGTATGCTGTATGTGTGGCTTACCTCCTGTAATGCACTTCCTCACCGTCCGGACAATAGACTCTACCAATGGGTATAAACTCCACAGCAGTGGGCATAGTCTCAATGATATACAGTAGACATAGAAAGGGATTTTTTTTCCGGGAGTTTTTATTGTCAAAATCTAAGTGTAAATTTGAATCAGTGCAAAGCTTGACAACCTACATGTACCTGTACCATCAGTACCAGTATCCTGAATCCTAGAATTAATCTAGAAACATTTAACTCTGATACTGTACATTATGTAGTATGTACACGTACATATACATGGACACGTACGTGTACAGTAACCATGGTAACTGCAGAACTGGTTCGGATGAGGTTGTGACCAACTTGTGAGTTGTACTCAAATCATTACTTGCGCTACCTAATGATCGTGCTTTCAACACAATTTTATCAAAATGTTGTTTATTTTGTATAAATGAACATGTAGGCCTACTATACGCACATGTACCAGTACGTAGCGTACATGATTCACCATAGACATACACAATGTACCGTACCGGTACCTGTACATCAGTCCTTCATTTCTAGAAAATCCAGGAGAGCTATAAACTGCTCTCCTTAAATTTGCCAGGAGGGCATATCGCTCTCCTCAAAATAAACCCACCATTTTCAAACAGGGTAAATTGAAATGATGCCATGTTAAGACCAAACATTTGCTTTCAATACATTCTTCAGGCCAGTGTTATAGCTAGGGTATTCTGATGCTAAACTCCCAACTGAGGGCAATTATCAAATATTGATTATGATTATCAAAATAGATAACAGGTCAAGTCATTGAATCTGAACTACATACATAAATGTACATGTATGTACAGTTCATTACCGGTACATACATTTTGTGGAGGATTGGGCAAAATTTGCTGTTGGTTTGTCACGAGGCTCGTTTTCTCTCTCCCTCCCTCTTTCTCTCTCTTTCTCTCCCTCTCTTTCTCTCTATTTTTCCCTCTCTCCCTCTTTCTCTCTCTCCCTCCCCCTCTCTTTCTTTTTCTTTCTCTTTCTCTCTCTCCCTCTCTCTCTCTTTCTCTCCCTCTTTCTCTCCCTCTTTCTCTCTCTCTTTCCCTCTCTCCCTCTTTCTCTCTCTCTCTCTCTCTCTCTCTCTCTCTCTCTTTCTCTCTTTCTCTTTCTCTCTTTCTCTTTCTCTCTTTCTCTCTCTCCCTCCCTCTTCCTTTCTCTCTCTGTCTCTCTCTCTCTTTCTCTCTCTTTCCCTCTTTCCCTCTTTCTCTCCCTCTTTCTCTCCCTCTTTCTCTCTCTCTCTTTCTCTCTCTCCCTCTTTCTCTCCCTCTTTCTCTCTCTCCCTCTCTCTCTTTCTCTATCTCTCTCTCTCTTTCTCTCTCTCCCTCCCTCTTCCTTTCTCTCTCTTTCCCTCTCTCTCTTTCTCTCTCTTTCCCTCTCTCCCTCTTTCTCTCCCTCTTTCTCTCTCTCTTTCCCTCTCTCCCTCTTTCTCTCCCTCTTTCTCTCTCTCTCTCTTTCTCTCTCTCTCTCTCTCTCTCTCCTTCTCTATCTCTCTCTCTCTCTTTCTCTCTCTCCCTCCCTCTTCCTTTCTCTCTCTTTCCCTCTCTCTCTTTCTCTCTCTTTCCCTCTCTCCCTCTTTCTCTCCCTCTTTCTCTCTCTCTCTCTTTCTTTCTCTCTCTCTATCTCTGTGTCTTTGGTGTGATGTATGTTCTACATGCACATGAATGTATGTGTACATACAGATCTAGATGTACTAACTGCCTTGTGCAGAGGAACATCAGGAGGCTGATGGAGTAGGTGAATGTGTGCCAGCCCAAAATGCTCCAGTATCAAATGTGCCCTGAACCCCTCACCTTTCACAAAGTTGCGGTGCCCATTTTTATATACCCGTAAGACCTTCAGTGGTCCATGCCAAGATGAATGTGTTTGGCTTCCCTGGCTTCCACGCAGCACAGCTCTGACTTGGAGTCACGTGAGGGGGGTGGAGGCAAAAAGGCTTGGCCTCCCTGTCGATCCTGGTCTCCCCCTTCTGAGCAAGAGAGCGGTTGGGGAAGGGGGGGGATGGGGTCCAGTATTCGCAGAGCTGCGAAAGCACTGGGAACCTCCTTCCTTGCCTCACACACACACACAAAATGGGTTGCTGGCAATACACAACATCCACCGAGCAAATGTAGCCAAAAGGATTCAAATGCAAGCAAGTAACTTGACAATGTGGTCGTTCAATCCGGTATTACTTGTGGGGAGTATTTTTTGTGCTCATCAGATTGTATCAAGTAGTCTGGAATAGCACCCAAATGGATCGGCGGGCTTCCCGCTTCCCAGTCACACGGGCAGGAGTGACTGGTCCCCGTCGCGGTGTAAGAGCGTACCGGGCACGCTGATCGCTGCCAGTGCCATCTGGTCCGGGGTACCGGTGCAGGAGGGGGTCTCCCGGACGTCCAAGGCGTCCCTGTCAGTGGCCGGTTCCCGGCGCTCCAACCTGGTCAGGCTGTCCTCGTGGGAGGCCCTCTCCTGACCGCCGAGGGCAATGCGGCTGGCCGCGGCGGCACGGAAGGTCCGGACCTCCCCGCTGCACCTCCCCCGCCCCCGGCCCCGGCCCCGGCCCCGGCCCTGGCCCCGGCCCCGCAGATGCCGCAGGGAGTGGAGCAGCTGGCCGCCCTGGGTGCGCAGGGCCTGGCAGAACGTCCTGTTCATGAGGGAGTATAGCCACGGGTTGACGGCGGAGCTTAGGAAGGTCAGCCAGAGGGAGGTGGCCGTCAGGTGGACGGGGAAGTCCGTGCCGACGCTGGTCTGCCACAGGCTGAGAACGGTGTACGGGATCCAGCACACCAGGAACACCACTGCATTCCAACGAGATCCAACGGAGAAAACAAATACGTGTGTGTTTAATTCATTAATAATGAAGCCCTGCAGCGCCTAAACAATCTGGCAGCCACAACCAAGACCCATTATACCATTTGACCATTAAACCACTGAGATCTTCCCCGGCAGTTGTACAGTAGTTTAGGTTTTACAGTCACACTTGGCAATGGAAGTTTACACCTTTTCACGGAACCAAGCCAAATGCAAAAGAGCCGAACTGAGTCTTTTGGGTGTGTTGAGGATGCGCTGAATGTTGTGTGATGGATTGTCTATTTACGGGAGTGTGCCTTCTCAATCTCAGTCATCCATTTCATTCTGAGGAAGAAAAGAGATTGGATGCAGACAAAAATGCCGTGGCAACTCACTGCAAAGTTCTGTTTCATGGTTTTCGTAATTGGTTGGATGATGTCAAGGTCACCGTCGATCAATTTTGTCTGATGTGAACTGACAAATGTCCAGTGAGGTCCTCTTATGTGTTAGACATCTTAACATGATTCCTACGCCTGGGTTTGTCTCTAGGCCATTGTTATTACACAAATGGCACTGGTGTTGTTTGTGTCGAGGCAAAGCTCACCTGCGATGACAGCGAGCACCTTAGCCGCCCGGTAGTCCCTGGTCTTGGGTGCCACAAACGCGCAGTGGTCCTTGTTGCACTCCACCACCTTCCTCTTGGCGTGGGAGCAGGCGATCTTGCCGATGGAGACGTACGCGTAGCACATGACGGCCAGCGGAGCGAAGATGGCCACCACGGGGGTGACGATGGCGCTCAGCCTGTGGCCCCTGTAGTCAAGCAGGCAGTAGCCGTACTTGGGCTGGTAGACGTAGGCGTGCTGCCGGTGCTCCAGGAAGGGCAGGGCGGCGTTGAGGGCCCCCAGCAGCCAGACCAGGGCCACCAGGCCGGCCGCCCGGCCCCGGTGGACGCGCCGATGGTACTTGAGCGGGCTGGTGACGGCCACGAAGCGCTCCAGGCTGATGCAGGCCAGCGTCCAGGTGGAGGCGAAGCAGAGGAGGGTGTAGAGGAAGCCCAGCAGGCCGCACAGGGCCCGGCCGTGGGGCCAGCCGCCGCCGCCGCCCCGCAGGCTGGCCTCGGCGGCGAAGGGCAGGAGGAGCAGGCCGGCCGCCATGTCGGCGGCCGCCAGGTTGAGGAGGAAGCCGCTGGTGACCGTGTGGAGGCGCCGGTCCCGGGCGATGACGCCGATGACCAGGAGGTTGCCCGAGACGGTCAGCAGGGCGGTCACTGTGTGCAGGCCGCCCATGGCCTCGGAGAAGCCTCTGCCGTCCTGGGCAGCGGGACTGGCGGAGGTGGCGTTGTCATCCTGCGAGAGATTCATCGCCCTGGAGGGAGGAGGAGCTAGGCCGTGATCATCTCCGGTGTGTCTCTGCTGAGGACCGCCACCTTCTGATAATGAAAGATGAAAAAAAACGTTCCCTCCCATGAAGTCCAGTGTTAATTTCTAAAGACAGTGTGCTATTGCCCAGATTGAGTTAACGTAAACCCTGGCTCCAACCAAAGAACCCAATCTTTGTGAGGACATGTTCAGTGTACATGTACATGTACGACGTCCGCAAACCGGTACACAGGAACCGGCGAAGCGGACATAAACAGATGCTGCAGTGCGCATTCTTCAGTTGCCTGATGAAGGTTAGCAGTTAGCAACCGAAACGTTGATCACCCTCTCCACTTATCTACACCACCGCGATGAACAACCCCTTCATTTCTACATGTACATGTATATTCATCCATGTAACTTTTCTTCCTAAGTCTTACACATATTTTGCCCAGCCCAACCCAACCACTGATACATGTACACTGTGTGGTATGTACATGTACCAGTACCGTACTCATCTGCAATCCAGTAAGAGCATTTAGACAGTGATGAGCATATTTATTTGTCTCTTGTGCATGTCCATGCATACATTAGACAGGTACATTACCTTCCTTTTACTGTCTCTATTACCAGTGGTTTATGATAGCTATAAACATATGGATGCAAAGTACCATCCAAACACAAATGCCATAATGTTATATGCGTATGGTAAATGTACATTGTTGTATAGATACAGTCGTGTGTACATTTATATTCATAGTATTTTCCCAGGACCCTAAGTTAAATCTGTGTTAAACCTTTCCCTTTAATTCAGTGTGGGGTTTGCCCTACTTGACACATACACAATGTATCAGCACTGAAAATGTTATCAGTGCTTTGCCCGATTACCTGCTGAAAGGGATTATAGGCAGCTCAGGCACGATTAGAACCCACAGCTCCTGCTTTCTAGCATGTGTCTAGTGCAGACATCTTAACCACCGACTATGTAGCGATGGGTACATGTACTGTACATGTAAATGTGTACCTTCCTCTAAGTTACTTTATAATATTTATAAAGACTTGTGTCCTTTTCTATGTGAATTGAAATTTGATTTATACAGATGTATGTACATAACATGTAGAATTCAGTTTTGTCATCAAACAAAACTTATTCAAAAATTATTCAAACCGATATCTACAGAAATCACATACCAGTATTTGAATTTAGCACAGCATGGTTGAGACAATGGATTATTTCTCAATTGGAGCTTTCTGCTAGATCCACGATTCATTGTAGGAATAATACATTGAGATACTGTGAAGTTGTGAACCAATCATGAAATGAGTTGAATTGAATGAGGTAAAGGCAAATATACACTGTACATACATGTATCTAGTGCATACACGTGTGTAGATGATGTCATCTGCACTTGTACGTATGTATTACTCAAGGTATCAAGGCTTACGTAAATCTTGACTCTGGAGATGAATCTGGGCCCTCCATTTAGAAAGGGGGAAGGCGGATGGGAAGTCCTGATCCATTTGGCAAACGGCCAGTGGATGTGAATTTGTTTTGTCACATTAAGGCGGTGTCATCCTTGTCACCACCTGTTGTCAGACAAATCCTGGATATCACGCATGTGGTTATAGTTGTACATGTACATGTACATGGAGGCTGCTTGGTGCATCCATCATATCATGCCTGCTACTTACCACTGAGATATTACTGGGTGTCTTCACAATTGTCAAAAATATTGAAAAATGAACTGCAATCGTTAACTGATTTGTGTGTTTGTGTGTGGGCGCAAATCTAGTGCCTTGTGAAGACCTACTCCAATAGGTTGAATACATGTACATGTACATTGTACGTGTTGGTCTCCACAGGGAAATTGTGTTATTTATAAGGGACTTACATGTATGGTCCAAATTTCTACCCAGGAAAGTTAACTTGGTTGACATACATGTACATGTACGTAGGAGCACTTTTAAAACATTGTTTCTCACATGGTTGTACACTGTATAGTGCACGAGAACAAAGCAATGTCTCCAAAAGGATACAAAAATAAGTGCGTCCATGCTCACGCACGGCAACATGTGTTTGTAATCCTGTCTATTCGGAGTTCAAAGATCTCCGTAACCCTCAACATCCGCGAACACTGGAATGGGGAGATTTCCTTACTCCAGAGTGAAAGGGTAACATCCTGCAATAGTGATGCAGCTGTGGCATGTGCACCTACCGTACATGTAGATAGGCATAAGGCAGGGTATTTGGGCCTTGATATTACTGCAGGCAAGGTTTGAAAGTAAACCTCAGTGCTCAGGCTTTATTAAAACAAAAAATGAGGAGAGATGGGATTTCAGCTGTAGGGCATTCCGTACTTAGTTTTTGGTTTGGTAATCAGCCACATGTGTTTGTATCTGATTCCCTGACTCATACGGAATTGGGTTGTCTTGGTAGACCCTTGACTGTTTGTGATTATGGCAGGGATTTGTATAGAAAGCCCAATCAGAAACCTATCTTCAGGCATTTGCAGTAGAAATAGTCACTTTACAATGGGACATTTTCCTCTGCCTTGCTCTTCGTACAAACTTATTTTTTTGTTTATACCGGGGAACCCATTAAGTTCAAAGTTTCAAACTCTTAATCGCCTTCTGATAGAAATGGGGAGGAAAGCTTTTCCCCTGTGAAAGAAATAAGTACGTAAGAAATAAAAAAAGCAGAAATCTGTTTCGTCGTAACAAGGGAGATTGCAAAAGACGCGCTCTGGCTTTGCCTCCTTGACTCGTACGTACCGGTACCGTACGTAGCAGGCAGTGCTTGGGTGGGCGGGCGTCGCGAAACTGGACACTGGCTGTGGTCAGGGAGTGCGTAAACACATACGCGGACGCACCTTTCTGCGGGACTTGGACTCGGCCGTGCGTGGCCACAGCGTTTTTCCTCTTCCCCACTCCCTCCTTTTACGATGCGCGCTATTTCCAGCTAAATACGAGCAAAGCGGAAATTGGGGAATTTTGTTCTTGTTCCTGCCGGAAGCATTTTCAAGTGGACTTCATTGATGCATCTTTGCTCACAGGACGGCATCATGTTTGGAAGTGAATGCAGAATTTCTCATTTTGTTTTTCAGACAAAGCGTTATGGGGTTATTTCGGGGGGTTTTCTTCGCCAGCCACAATGCCCAAAGCAGGCCCCTCAGGGTGATGGCTAAAAAAAGGGGAAAGGGGGAAAAACCAAGAGGAAATTATAGGGAGGAAAGACGTGTCTGTGGGAGTCCATCGGAGGACCTGCCAAAATTATATCTGTAAAAGAGGCTCAGTGAGAACACAGAGTGACAGTGAGATAGGGGTTCCAAAGATGAAGCTACAGTACGTGTAGTTTGTGTTTATTTAGATTTTTAATTTGTCTTTGAATTCTGTCAAGCAGGAGCACCAACCCACTGTTGTGTACATGTCCGTATCTGTGGTTATGGGACTTGATTCTCTTAAATGGGGTCATTGCCCTGAAGTGGCCTTTCAAGGCCTGATAATATTTTCCAGAATTCATTACATGTACACATGTACATGTACATGTACATGAATGTGATAAGCACTGAACACACGTGCACGTACATGTACTGTACGTACACTGTGTGTAATAAGCACTGAACATGTATGCACTTGCCTGAGTGCTTGGGTATTTGAAGATACATGTATTCGACATCACAAAATTGAGCAATTGAGAAATAGAGAGATGAAGAGAGAAGCAATATGGGCCAGTTTCATAGAGCTGGTTATGCGCCCAAATTTGGTTTTTAAGTTTAAAAAGCCTTGGTGAATGAAATCAGGTTGCCAACCAAAGTTCCACTTGTATTTTATGCTAAGCAAACTCGTATTCAAACTTGTATTCCTATCAAAAATTCCATGATAGGAATACAAGTTGAGGGCAGTAATCGTCAAATGAATATCGCGGTCAATCTTGTAATTGAACCAGGACAAATATGCATGCTAAGCGGGTTTTCTTTCTTACCGTAAGCGGCTCTAAGAAATTGGGCCCAGTAACTAAGGTCTGCGAACCCATCACAGAATTAGCAAATCCCTACACAACGGAAATAAGCCTGTTACACGCATGCCCACTCAATGTGTCAAGCCTGTTCACTCTGCTTCATTCACCCTTGCATTTACCATTTAGGTAAAACCATTCAGGTGCGTTGTTAATATTCACAGGCTGACGTTAGAGTACGCGCAGTCGTGTTTGCTCCCCGCTTTCAATTAACTCTAGCACTCTCCGGATATGCAAAGTATTCTAAACAACCAGGACCGGATAATTTGATTTACTCCATCAGAAACCAACAGGCGGATTGTCCTTTGATAATGTAGCGTTGCTTAGATGAATATGATATTTTGTGGCCATTACAGAATTGGTTTTGAGGTTGAGCAATAAAATGGGATAAATTTAGAAGCAGAAATGACTGTCCGTGAGTCGTGACTGAACCTTCAGTGAGTGATTTGTCACTGCTTGTAATTGTATTTTTGCTGGTCGTCATCGCGTTGCCATAGTTACGTACGTGTCATCGTGAGGTCATTAGTGGTGGTGCCCGGCCGACAGGAGGGGCTCATAATTGCTAAAATCAGGGCGAGTTTGCAGCATATACGATGTTGGTCTCTCCCTTAAAACTCTGTGTAGGAACCTATTGTTACCGTCGAAAAAAACACCTCGAAACTATTCAGCAATTATTCCAAAGCTTGAATTTTCTCCAGTGCAACAAAGAAATCAAACAAGATCACCATGTATACATACATGTGTACATGTACAGTACATGTATACATTGTATATATTGTATCTCTAAAATTTAGTGGGCCTGACGTTTCGATCCTAGCAGGACCTTTCTCAAAGGCAGACCTTTGAGAAAGGTCCTGCTAGGATCGAAACGTCAGGCCCACTAAATTTTAGATTTACATTTTGGTAATTTTAGTCAGTAAGCAGTTTGCAACATTTTTGTATATATCACCTTGTATGTATTGTACCGGTACATGTAAGAAACAACTGTACAGTACATTGATTGAATGAGAATGTTAACAACACTTAGCATTAGAAAAATCAAGATAACAATGAAAATGTCAATTGGAACCAGTTTACAATGATACAGGTAAAGATTGAAGAAAGATTGTGTACTGTATGTAAACAAGAGGATCTTACTGGGGAGAGCTTAATAGACACTACCGGTACAGTGAAGAATACTGGACTTCCCAGATAGTGAAAGCAGTGGCTGTACTGGCTGATACTATAGTATACATGTGATGTGAGTTCCCTTCTCAAATTTTGGGGCCATAAACTCCGTCTCGAAAATGACGAGCTTGTGGCAGAATTTGCTCTATATGTTCCACAACATGGGAAGAGGAAACAGGGACGGCCTCGCTCATTGTACTTGCAGTATGTCCAGCACCTCTTGGGAGATACAATGTACTGAAGGGATGCTGCTACCGGACAAAAATGCCTCTCTGGCCCCAGACCGTAGGCGTAGCAGTTGGAGAAAGTTTGTAGTCGCCTGCTCCGCAGCCATATGATGATGAGCGCTCTGAAAAGGGTGCATAGGGGCAACTGCTGGTCTGTTCTTACAGCATGACAGCAGTGCATCAGCAACTTAAGCTTCAGCTGCCCATGCTGGGCTAAGCCTACGGGCCAGCCACTTGTCTTGTATACACGTACAGTATGTGTGGATTGTGGTTTGGACTTTGGACGCTCCAAGCCTCTTCTTAATCCCTCTCTATTCCACACTGATGCCTCCCCCTTCCTCCCTCCGTCTCCCTGCCTGCCTCCCTCCCTTCCTCCCTCCCTCTCTGCCTCCCTAGTCCCTCCCTCTCTCCCTTCCTCCCTCTCTCTCTCCCTTCCTCCCTCCCTCTCTGCCTCCCTCCCTCCCTTCCTCCCTCCGTCTCTCTGCCTCCCTCCCTCCCTCTCTCCCTCCCTCCTTTCCTCCCTCCGTTTCTCTGCCTCCCTCCCTCCCTCTCCCCCTCCCTCCGTCCTTTCCTGCCTCCGTCTCTCTGCCTCCCTCCCTCCCTCTCTCCCTCCCTCCCTCCCTCCGTCTCTCTGCCTCCCTCCCTCCCTACCTCCCTCCCTCCCAGCCTACAGAAAATCCCCCTGGAAATCCTCCCCAATCCTTCATCTGCAATTAGAACCTGTCTTCTTTCTCATGAATGATTAGCGTCGAGTTGACCCACTTCCGCCAAAATCCGTTGCCCCTATCGTACATGTGCAAGGCTGTTGGGTGGTTGGTTTCTTCATGTACATGTAGAACCTCAATGTTTTCAAGTTATCGATGCAAAACCTGGGTTTGTTGTGAGCTTGTCATCCTTCCATCTGACCATAAACAAGGTATAAAAGTGAGAAGCGTGGCAAAAAGTGAAAAGCAAAAATGGGGTCATTGCATACCGGTACATGTATTTTTTTGGCCTGTATGGACACGACCAACAAAAACCCTGGTTTTTGAATCGCGATTCAAATCACGATCATTTTCATAGTCATGATAGTGGGCCCTATACAGTACCGTATGTACACGTATACATGTATCTGAATGAGTTGTATGAATTGACTATTCATTTGATTGACACAAATACATGTACATGTACATGTACGTGCATCCATGTACAGTTATCCCAATTCATTGCACATCATAGGGAGTGTATAAAGTAAGTGTACATGTGCTGTACTGCTGTACACTGTACTGTACAATGTACATTGACAATGACGACAAGACACTTTGGAAATGGTGTATTACACACTGAAAAACCAAAGTGAACGGAAAGAGTTAATTATTACTAACTGAAAAGTTCCCAGTCAGTTTTTTCCTTTATTTGTTTGACTGCAAACTGAAAAGTGCATTATTTTACTTCACTTGATCAAAATTGAGGTCATTGGATCAAGGGGTTATATTCCGGCAATCCTATACGTGTAGCTGTTTTCACTCAACTCTGGTGAGTCTATAGCCCCAAATAACTGCTGTTTGATATTTGTCCACAGTCTGGAGAAAATAAGGGGGGGGGACTTTATTCTTCCCCAATGTGTTGATCCTTACCTTTGACTGCACCATGAAGTCTATTTTCCTAAATAAATCCGGTGACAGCAGCACGTGTGTACTATGAACCTTGAGGATGAGGATTGAGGTTCCTGGTCACTTAAAAATCCTGTTAGAATCTCTGGGGATCTCCATTTCGGACACGGGTAGACATCCTACAGAATGCAACTATCGCACACAGAGCTGTCGAAGTAGTGACAGCCGTGAAACGGGGAGGAGGGACACCGGGGATTTACATGTACATGTATGTCATACAGTCTACAAGTATGCATTATTCATCAGCCGAGCTCTGATTGGCTGGGATCCCCAGAGGGGACTGAATGCAGGTCAGGGATTGGTCGGACTGCCGCTTAATTCATTCATGAGGCCCGGCACGGCTGGGATGGTTTTGCTATTGGTTGGGCGATGTGGAGGGGGGAATCACATGCACAGATATATTTGAGGGCCTGACGTTTCGATCCTTGTGGCGGGACCTTTTGAGATTCACGTATTGCAGGTCATTTTAATCAGTGAGCATTTTGCAACAGTTTTTTTTTTTTTTAGTTTTGAATAAAATAAATCTCAAAGGTTAGAGGGCCCTGACGTTTTGATCCTAGCAGGACCTTTCTCAAAGGTAAGGAGAAAGGTCCTGCTGGGATCGAAACTTCAGGCCCTCTTAACGTTTGAGATTGATGCATTGCAGGTCATTTTAATCCGTGAGCAGTCTGCAACAGTTTTTGTGTTAAACTTTGTATAAAATAGTGCAGTGGAAATGAACTCTTGAGGTCTGAAAGGTGGACAGGCTCAACTTGGGCATGTCAGTGCATTTACCGGTGTGCATCTGTCCATGTATACACTGTACGTGTATCTAAGTCTTAATGTGTATACTGTACGAGAGTGAAGTTAGGTGCATTATATACACTGTGCACTGTACAGTACCATTCCCTTGATTGGCCCCAGTTCACAAATTTCTCCCGGATCACTGGAGTTTGTTATTTTTGATTTATCATGCCCGGTGACTTCTTTTTGTGCCAGTCTGTCCCTGAGCCTACGACGACTTCCCTCATCCCATGATCCCATCTGCTTACATACGTGTACAGGTAGACATGCTCATTGCCCAGTCAGTGGTGGGCTTTGTTTGTGGGAATCGGCATTAACCGTGGCGTGATTTGACGCCGGCCCAGGACTGAGGCATCAGTGCGGGGCAGGGAAGCATCCTGAATCCAATGATGTGACAGACTGGAAATAATTGCTAGGCACACCACTCTACATGTTGACATGCACTCTTTGCTAAACTGGACAGTGTGTTAGTTACATTGTACGTGCATTGCTCAATGCTCATGGTTCATCATGACCCAACATTCACACACCGCTTCCACTCAGTGTGATCCTAGTGCGAGGCGGTCCCTTTATTTTGTTACATTCTCTTTGAGCAGAATTGGAATAAATCCTTTTCGCAATTAAACAGCTGAGAACCTCTGCCTTTCCCCAAATTTAGTTAGTTGCGCAAGATCCACGGTGTGCATACAGCAGCTCCACTGCACCTCGTATCAAAATACGTCCATAACAAATCTATTTTTACCGCAATCGATCTATTAAAAAAATATATTTCTCGGTTGAGATCTTAAATCTATTTCTCGGTTGTAAAACTAGGTTATGTCTTGTTCGTTAGAGATTTTTGTGTGTAGTTGATAAAAAAAAGTTACACTGAGTGAAGATGCTTCAACCTGCAAGGGGAATTGACTGTCTGACCTATAAATGTTCTAGGGTCAATTTCACCAAACTCATCGTTACGTACGATTGCAAGACGATGATCACTGCACCCAAAAATACGACTTAACACAATTTACGCACATGTACTGTAAGTTGAGTTATGATGCATCGCAAGCCTTTATGAAATCCACCCCAGGATCAAGACATTTTGGATCGGTTTGGATAGAAAACCTTGTGAGATGACTATCCATTATCCAAAACCTTGATTTTTATGCACATTCAGCCTCCAGGTGCATGCCCTTAGTGTCATCAAAGCTACCGGTACATGGATTTCTTTGATGTACATGTAACCATGGTAACACAAGGAGACATTTGCACGAAGACTTGAGCAAGCGAAAACGCTCTCAGAGTCTCGAGAAGTGCCCGGCTGTTCCCGTGAGTTGCCGCGTGCGTCGGTCACCTTGGGCCGGTCCGACCAGTTACTCAGCCGATCACAGGGCTCGAATTTCAGAGAAAAGTGTCATCCAGACAACAGGTCTAGTAACTGAAGACTCTTACTGGACCTGAACTACAAGGATTTTTTACAAGACCTGTGCCATGAATCAGGGCGGAAAAACAACCAATTTTGCACGCAGTAATACTGTAGGAATACTATGAGAAAATGCTGTCTACTTCTACAGGTCAAAGTCAAAGTTATATATTTCAGTAGCATTCTGTTCATGGTGCATGAAAGAAAACACTAGACATCCGGTCCAGTGCAGTCACACTCGGCACTAGACCGACGCTGAAATCACTAGACTCGGTCCACGGTCTAGTGGATATTTCGACCCCTGACTGAGACTGAACCTGTGTGTGCAGTGCACTGCGTTAACTCCTGTGCCCTTCTCTTACCTGTGTCTGCAGCACAATGCCCCGATACCTCAGGGAGGCACGGGCTGTCTCCAGTTTGTCACCCAGTACCAGCACTCCAGCGGCCAGCGCCGTATCCGAGTCACGACGCTCGCACGGAAGTAAGTCGCCAAGATTTTTTCGCTTTCCCGCTCTTCCATTTTTATCTAATTTTTTTTATCTAATTTTTTCACTCTCTTCCCCTTCCTTCGTGTACATGTATCTGTGTTGTCCTTGTCACTCTGCCGTTGAGAAAGGTCCTGCTAGGATCAAAACGTCAGGCCCACTAAATTTTAAGATTTAATTTTTTTATTTTTTTATTTTCTTGTTGGGGGGATGGTCACACCCAGCTTGGCTGTTCTACAATGTATACCAAGTGCTTGTTTTATGTTAATTTTTTGTATGTATTGTTTGTTGTATTCTTGGATGATGTAGAATTGCCAGGAGGCAGTTTTGAAGACTGGAAACTATTCTTTCTTTTTTTTAAACGAAGGTTTCTGTTCTTGTTGGGCGGATGGTCCCACACAGCTTGGCTGCTCTATACCAAGTGTTTGTTTTATGTTCAATTGTTGTTGTTTTCTGTTTGTTGTATTCTTGGATGATGTAGAATTGCCAGGAGGTAGTTTTCAATACTTGAAGCTATTCTTTCTTTGTTCAAAGGCAGTATAGCTTTATGGCATCAGTTAGCTCCCTGTCCCCAAATTTGTTTAGATAGTATTTGTACTTTATACAGTACCTGTGCATATCATTTTAGAAGACCTGTTTGACTTAATACATAAGTGCTAAACCTTGAGTTCTTTACATTTTTTTTCTTGCGCACATGTCATTGTTGCTGTCGCTCTTCTTCTACCCTTCCTTCCTTCCCCCCGGCACAGTTGGGCAGATGCGGCCATCAACATCCAGCACATAGCGGCCGGCTTTGACCAGGAGGCGGCCGCCGTCCTGATGGCCCGCATCGCCGTCTACCGGGCGGAGAACGAGGAGGGGCCGGACGTCCTGCGCTGGCTGGACCGCATGCTCATCCGGCTCTGCCAGAAGTTTGGCGAGTACCACAAGGACGACCCCAACTCCTTCCGCTTCCCCGAGAACTTCACCATGTATCCCCAGGTTGGTTGCTGGGTCGGTCGGCGGGGGGCGGGGAGACGGGGACGCTTTCGTAATGTGTGCGCAGACCGCGACATGCGCGAGGCTCGGGCAAGCAAACTGAAGGGCCGTTTCCACTATCAGTATTAAATAAACGCGATTATTTGGAATCGCGATTTGAATCGCGATTCAAGCTGATTTTTTTTGCTTGTGGGGACACAATAAGACACGATTATTAGTGGGATTCGAATCGCGATTCGGATTCCACTAAGAGTGAGACTTTTTTTTTATCCCACAATGCACCCCTCACGCTCTTGACAGGAAGTGCGATGCTTGTTTATACATGTATGTCTCCCTGCGTGGGCCACCCCGAAGGACCCACCCACCATTTGACCACAACTCCTAACCACAGTCCACTCGAGAAAAAAAATTGCGACGTGATTTTTTGGCCTGTGTGGAAAAGACCCCCAAAAAACTTTTTTTTTTTTTTTTAGCACGATTCAAATCGGGATTATTTTCGTGGTGGGAACAGCCCTTATGACGACTCACTCCCAACTCACAGTGTATGTGCTCTCTGTACCTAGCGTTGATTGAGCCTCAGCTGGTCAGTTGGCCTGTCAGTCTGTGGGTTGGTTCATCAGTCGGTTGGTCATTCAATTACCGGTAGTATAAATGTAGTTACTCAGTCGCTAGTCAGTCGCTGCAAATTGTGTGCTGGTCATGAAATGGCAAACCATCCATATTGTACATGTGAATGCTCAATGCTGTTTACATTTTAATGTCCACTGGGCATTAGGAAACAACATGCTACACATTATAACCTTGAAAATACATGCGGTTTTATTTTCTCAGTGAAAAAGAGAGTGCTTCTTATTAGACAAAGCTGTCTGTGAACAACGGATTCATTTGGGCATTTACCCTCAACCACCCCCATTTATTTTGTGCATACCCCTGATTCCGCCCTACATGTACATGTAAATACACCTCAACTAAGAGGTGGGAAGTACAGTACTCCTACACATAATGTGTATGCATCGTTGGAAGAGTGTTAGTTGGGAAAACTATGGAAGGCCAACGGGGGGGGGGGGGGGGGGGGGAAACAAGCAAACAACCAAATCTTCCAATCTTCCAAGAGTGATTAATGTTTACCTTGTAATCCTTTAAGTGGTTTCAGTGGCTGGGTGCGCGACTGTTATTTCTCTGTCTTCCAGGCCATCATTAATGGCTCGAGTAAATAAACGGAAAAGGCTTCCACTCAGCATGCAGCTCTGAGCAAATAAGACAAAGTGAAGATGGGGGAAGGGAAGAGAGTGCCCAAGTTATTCTGAAACTGATACAGCACTGGCCTTTCAGTTGTCATTTCTTTTAGAATCAAACAAACCAAGGAAAAACTGACTGGGAACTTTGGAACAATTTTAAAAATTTGGCAAAGAAAACTTGGACTGGAACCGGGGTTTGAACTCGGGACTAACGTACCAGTGCTCTTCCATCTGAGACCAGTCAGTTTGTTTGACTTGAATTGAAAAGACTGCATCCTTTTTTGTGTCATCCCTGAGCTGCCGTAGCCAGGTTTACAAAAATTAGTTGTTTGCATCTGAATGAAAGCGGGGTCGTGATCCCTGGAGATATACGTCAGTTAATGGTTGAATTCCTTCTGAGTTCTGACTGGCGCCCCCACTCTGGCTAAGACTAGTTGACTATTTGGGAGGCCACCATCTAAGGACTAGATAGCTCAGATGGTAAGAGCACTGGTGTGCCAAAGACTAGTTGACTATTTGGGAGGCCACCATCTAAGGGCTGGATAGCTCAGATGGAAGAGCACTGGTACGTTAGTCCAGAGGCCTTGGGTTCAAGTCCCGGTCCAGGCAAAGTTTTCTTTGCCAATTTTTTTTTTTTAATTCGTTCAGAATGATTGATATTGGAATCATTTGATGTGAAACTTTGAATCCTAACTGTTCAGTCCCAAACCCTTGCCAGTGTGTCAGTTATTTCAACACCGCATGGCATCAGGGCAAGCCTGCCAGGCTTCCGCCCTTGTTCAAAATGTACGTTTTTCTTGTTGCCAGTGCCCGCCGCTGGGATGAGCGAATCTAGCCTTCTTTACAGTAATGCTGACAAGTTTTTTGAGATGATATACAAAAATGTTGCAAACTGCTTACTGACTAAAATTACCAAAATGTAAATCTAAAATTTAGTGGGCCTGACGTTTCGATCCTAGCAGGACCTTTCTCAAAGGCAGAGTGACAAGGACAAAACAGATACATGTACACGAAGGCAGGGGGGAGAGAGTGAATAGGACACAGATGAGAAACAAAGGACAAAGAGTGAAGCTGGTAGGGAGAGATCAAAGGGAAGGGCAAGGGGTAGGGTAGGGATTAGTGAGAGGAGGGGGGAAAGATCAAAGAGAAGGGCAAGGAGTGGGGTAGGGATTAGTGAGAGGAGGGGGAAAGATCAAAGAGAAGGGCAAGGAGTGGGGTAGGGATTAGTGACAATAGGGGGAATTTTTTTGAGACATGGAACCTGTCTACTGACTGGTATCAGTCAGGCTCAGCATGTTCAGTGTGCGGGTAGAAAGAGATGGAGGATTTCTCTACAGGCTATTGATGGGAGTCAATAAGCCCAATACAACATTGGTAAAGGTCAAAAGATTGCCACAGTCTGTGTATTAAACCATTAAACATTCCAAAAAAGCAATCCTGTGAAGGTTTGAGCTCAAATGGTGATCTGAGAAAGTAGAAAAAGGTAAACAATCGTCACGGTTTTTGCACCATTCTGTAGTGACTTGCGAGTAATAAACTATTTGTCGATGTTTGAGTGATGATTTCTAGGGAAGTACAGCATCCCAGACCATAAGATTTCAAAATGAGGATTCTATGATGACCATCTACAAACGGTGTAAATTCGAAGGAAATCTGTGGACATTGATGCTTTCCGATCTCCCCAATGTTGTATTGGTCCTTTAAGTACCCCCCCCCCCCGAAATCAAAATCAAAATCAAAAATAGAGCACCTTGCGTTTCAATCCTAGCAGGATCTTTCTCAAAAGCTTTCTGCCTTTCGGAAGTGTCCTGCTAGGATTGGAACATCAGGCCCTGTGAATCGTTTATGTCTTGCAAGTCAGTAAGCAGCCTGTGCCATTTTGGTACAGGATGATAGATGGTAGTTCAGTGGCCTCACGGTGTTCACTGGAAGGGAGCGGCAGCTGACTGCTAGCTGTTGTCAAGCTGTCAGAAAAACACACTTACCGGGTATGCGGTCTTCAGGGATGTAAGACTTCTGGAAATTTCTGGATTTCCGGAAATGCCGTGATTTTTTTTATTCTTTATTTATTTTTTATTATTTTTTATGCCAAACAGGTATCTGATTTTTATCTGTTAAAAATCCTAACAACTGAAGGGCATCTGCACCCCTGCCGTGAATCTGTCGGTCGCGTAAGCGTTCACTCGCAGTCACACGATTCATTGGCCTTCGGCGATTTTCTTGAAACCGTTTTGTCAAATGGTTATCTCTGTGTTTTCTCTCTCTCCATGCTGCAGTTTATGTTCCACCTGCGCCGCTCCCAGTTCCTGCAGGTGTTCAACAACAGTCCGGACGAGACCTCCTACTACCGTCTGATGCTGATGAGGGAGGACCTGACCCAGAGTCTGATCATGGTGCAGCCTGTGCTCTTCTCCTACTCCTTTGAGAAGACAGAGGTGAGAGAAGCGTGCCCCCCCCCCCCCCCCCCCCCCCCGACCCCTTCCATCCTTCCCAGACTAACCCTAACCCCTACCAATTTTTTGTAGGATATAACCTGAATCCTACAAAATCCTGCTATCCTACCTTGTTCAAAGCTCCATGTGACCTGAATCCTGCCAAACCCTGCAGTACTGGCTACTGTGGACCATTGCCTGAATCCTGCCAAATCCTGCACTGAGTTTATGGAGTTTTAGTCCACATTCTAAACAAAGACTTTTTCCAGCTTAGAACAATGGGCCCTTTTTCGAACGGATAATCTCTTGATAAAAGCCACAACGATGTCCGAATTGTTACCAGCATCCTGCATTTTCCTACTGACAAAATTGCCTTATGCCCTCAATCCTGCACATTCCTACAGTGTGTAAACTCTCATGTGCCCTCAATCCTGCAAAATCCTTCTCCAGCACTTTGATAGCAGTAGCCGGTATCCTGCACAATCCTGCAATGTGTCAACTCTCATTTGCCCTGAATCCTGCAGAATCCTGCAGAAGGCAAATAGGATTCTCCAGGATTTGGGAAGGTTAGGGTTTACAGGCAGAGTACCTGTACACCATTTGCGGAGGTCAAAGAATCGCTGCCATACTCAACCGTAGACATCAAATAACACACCTGCGTACGTTCTGGCACAGTCTGTCGACCGTGTCATGAGAACTCAACCATTTTCCACTTTTCCTTCACACTTCTCTCTTTGATCTTTCCCCCTCTTCTCACTAATCCCTACCCTACTCCTTGCCCTTCCCTTTGATCTCACCCTACCAGCTTTACTCTTTGTCCTTTGTTTCTCATCCGTGTCCTATTCACTCTCTCCCCCCTTCCTTCGTGTACATGTATCTGTGTTGTCCTTGTCACTCTGCCTTTGAGAAAGGTCCTGCTAGGATCGAAACGTCAGGCCCACTAAATTTTAAGATTTTCCACTTTTCTCGAAAACAGCATAATTTTGGATACTAAAATTTCACGAAATCTCGCATTGTCATTGCAAACGTCCCAATGAGTGAGGTAATTTCTGAAATGTGGAATGTCTGGAAAATTTCTCATTGCCAGCCTGTGCTCCTGGACACCAGTAGCATCCTGCCCGACCGCATCCTACTCATGGACACCTTCTTCCAGATTGTCATATTCCACGGAGAGGTGAGTTTTTGAGGAAGGCCCAAATGGAGGCATCTCAAAACAAGAAAGGCCAACTTGGTCGGGGCATGAGATATATTCACGCAATACAGTCCCAGCATCTGCACTGAACAGCACTTCAGTCTCCTCCATTTAAATGAGAACCTGAACGATAATTTCGTCAGTGTGTTCACAAACAGGCCGTCCACTTTCTGTGATCCCCGATGAGCTGCTGTAGCCAGGTTTACAACCATTGGTTGTTTGCATCTGCATGAAATCAGGGCTCTTATCCCTGGAGGTATACTGTACGGCAGTTAACGGTTGAATTGCTTCTGGCTAGTGCCCCCACCCCGGCGAAGACTACTTGACTATTAGGGAAGGCCACCATCTAAGGGCTGGAAAACTCAAATGGGAGAGCATCTGTATCTCAATCCAGAGGTCTCGGGTTCAAGTCCAAGTTTTCTTTGCCAAGTCTTCACTTGATTATTCTTGTGAATTTTTGGCTTTTTATATTTGTGACCCGGCACATCATAATGAGAAATAACCCCCACTTTTGAGATTTTGAGATTTTCTAATGATGTGAAAGAGTGTACCATTAACTTTCAAATGATATCAAAATGTCCTCCAATACATTAACTTTCCGAGAAAAAAAATAAAAAAATATATTTTTAATCAAATTGAGAAGAAACTTTGACTTAAGGCGTTGTTTACTCGAAAAGTGTTTTGGGGGGATATTCCTCATGTTGTTGTGCCGAGTCACATTTATCATTCTTATTCTGCTAGACCATTGCCTCCTGGAAGCGGGAAAACTACCAGGACCAGGCCGAGCACGAGATGTTTCGCCAGTTCCTTAAGGCCCCCAAGGACGACTCGCAGGAGATCCTGCAGAAGCGATTCCCCATGCCGCGCTACATTGACTGCGACCAGGGCAGCAGTCAGGTGAGGGATCAGCCCCTAAAGCCAACCCAACACCACCCCCTTCCTCTTCTCTCCCTCATCCTTTTAGCCACGAGAGGGCGCTGTAGCTACCGTCAATGTTGAGGTGCTGGAGGGAGAAAAGTCCAGAGTCGGGGACCGAAGGACTTTGCGTGAGGGTCCTCTCTTCAGAGTCATCGGCTATGGCTTGAAATTGCACTTGAGAGTCTGTGTAGGCCGCTAGGCAGGGTCCACTGGCTGGTCGCCTCAGACTGTCGGGGGAGTTATTTTTCAGCGGTAGTTGAAGAATTTGGACATGGCCTCTTTGCAAATGAAGCTATTGTGAACCTGATCTCTAGAATTAAAGTGGTGCGCAGTATGCTCGTATGGTTCCTACTGTTGGCATGTTTTACCGCTATCTCATTATCGCTCAAATGTCATGTCCTTGTTGTTCCACTCTGATTTGGATCAGAGTCGGTGACCAAAGCACGGCCTCTCCTGACTCAGATACTGATGAGGAGAAAGTAGAATGATGGCGTTGCCCAATCTCTCTCACAGAAAAACAGGAGCCACCCCAAAAACCTTCCCGATCGGCCGTCTCTGATTGGGATTTAGGGTGGATACCTACAGTACCGCATGCACGAACATGTAGGAACAAAGCCTTCTGGCTTTTACAAAATGCGGTTTGAGATAGTGGATTAGTGGGAAGCACTATCTGGGCTCCAGCCGGGTAGGTCATGAATAGTTCAACATTATGACGTATATGAACAACTTTGGAAGCACTATCTGGGCTCCAGCCGGGTAGGTCATGAATAATTCAACATTATGACGTACATGTAATGAATAATGTACATGTACTGCACAATGTACACTGTACATGTACATATTAAGATATTCACTTCACTTCTACGTCACTTTGTTGAATTATTCATTGACCTACCCGGCTGGAGCCCAGATAGTGCTTCCCTGGATGAGTTGAGCCACTAGCACCCTGTGGCACAACAACACTTCCCAAATCATGTTATCGTTCATGATGAGAATACCCAGTACTGGACCACTCCGCGCCGTGACGCCCGAATTCAGAGCGCTAGTGGTGTTGCTATGCGCAGGGCCCTCCGAATCCAGGCACCACTGTTGCCCAAGTTTTTGAACAAAGACTCTTTTCAGCCTACCACAAAACTACATGTACTGTAACATGGCAAGAGCCATACAGAGTTTTGGCCGGCGCAACAAATCTAACGCGCAAAAGGGTTTTTACTTTGCGATATGTCTATGCAATAATGCGTATCAAAAATAAACCGATTCAAAAAGGCTACTTTGCCAAGGAAAAATGAAAAAAGAGCTTGCGGCTTGTAAGTTCCCTAAAACTAAATAATTACCCTTGCTGCAGCAGTCACCGTAGCTTGCCTTTTGGCTGTATACTACTGCCAAACTGGTCGACCACAGTGACCGTGCAGCTGGATATAGGCTGGTGTGCTTGCTGGATAGGTGGCTTGAAGGGGCTGCCTGATGTGGCCAGGACTGAGCCTCGATGGAAAAAGCAAGGTGGAGCAATTGTGCAGCCACCTTTTATTAAGGCCAGCCCCATGGTGTTATGCAATAAACTTATGCAATGTAACTAAAAATAGTGCATGCTGACTTGGCTAGCACAAAAGAGCACAGGACACAAAAGAAAGCAATCGGGAAAAGCCAGGACAAGTAAAGGACTACTACAGAGTTACAGACTTCCGATTGTGCCAGGTTTGACTTGCTCGTTCACATAGTGTACTCTTATTGATTTATTTCACAGGTATATATCGTTCCCGATTGTTTAGCAAATTTTTAAAATGTCACATTATTTATTTGTTTTTAAGTACCCATGGTGGTTTTTGGCACTGAAAAGCGGTCTTGTGCAAAGTCCCTATACAACATTGGTAAAAGTCAAAAGATTGGCACAATTTGTGTGTTAAACCATTAAACATTCCAAAACAGAAATCCTGCGAAGGTTTTAGGCAGCTCAAATGGTAATCTGAGAAAGTTCTGTAGATAAAGGCGAAAAACCGTTACGGCTTTGCATCATTCTATAGTGTAAGAAATAGTTTATTCCTCATGATTAATAAACTATTTGTCAATGAATGAGTGAAGATTTCTCGAGAAGTACAGCATCCCAGACCGTAAGATTTCAACATGAGGATCCTACCATGACCATCTACAAACGGTGTCAATTAGAAGGAAATCTGTGGACATCAATGTTTTCCGATCTTCCCAGTGTTGTATTGGGTCTTCAATCCAGTATCTCTCATTTAGCCTTTCACTAAGAATCCGAATACCTGGAATACTGCCATTGACTCTGTGTTCATTTAGTCTCCGGCTTTGCCGTGGATGCTGTGTGATGACCGGCTGACTGCTTGGTGGTTTGCTCACTGTATACATGTGTGTCTTGTTTCTCTTCCCCCTCGCACAGGCCCGCTTCTTGCTTTGCCGGGTCAACCCATCTCAGACCCACAACAACATGTACGCCTGGGGACAGGTCAGTTGACGACTCCTTCCCGAACTTTCTCTCCCTCAAACCTTTAGGCCCTTTTTTTCCCCAAAACCCGGCTCAGGGTCAGGCTGGGGCTTTCTCCCTATTTCTTCCATCCAAGTACAAGGCATGAAAACAAAGACTTTGATTTTGAGCATTGCGGTGTGTTTCAAAGTGACTCTTTTAAGCCTCAACTTCAACAACGAAACCACCGTGTTTTCAGCTTTTGGACAGCAGAGCCAGAAGCTAAAGCCAAAGCCTAAGCCAGGTTTTGGAAAAGGGATACACGATGTAATTCGGGCAGTGTATGCTCTGCTCGTCGTCAGGAGACGGCGTTCCTGTCGACAGACACCGCCTGAAACGTTGAGTTAACTGGCTCTTTTCAGAGCCACACAAAGTCTCCTAAGAAATGATTTTAGATATAACATGATGTTTGCGTTGAGGAGAATGTAATTCAAAGAGGTTTTGCCCTTACTCGACGTGGTGGTAAACACTGAATGCTCAGTGCTTTGCCCGGTGCCTGATACAAAATATTTCAGGCAGCTCGGGCGGGATTCGAACCAGCGACTCCCGAATTCTAGTACGAACGTCTTAACCACTGGACCACCGAGCTGGTCGAGGTCGTGTGGTGGAATAATGTATAGCGGCGGGTACCGCGTTGCATCATAGATATAACATGATGTTTGCGTCGAGGAGAATGTAATTCAAAGAGGTTTTGCCCTCACTCGACGTGGTGGTAAACACTGAGATGATTTACACGGTGTCACTGCATATTCGCCTGATACATGTACCTGTGTCACGTGTGGAAACCTTTCACTGTCTAAACGTGCGTGGCTCTCATTCCAATTTGCAGGAGGGAGGGGCTCCGGTACTCACGGATGATGTCAGCTTGCAGGTCTTCATGGATCACCTCAAGAAGCTGGCCGTCTCCAGCTCCTCGTAGAGGAAAAAAAAAACACCACCACTCTCCGTCTCACGTCTCATCAGAGAAGCGTTTGTACTCCTGAATCTTGAAGCTTGCCTGGAGTGGCAGTACCTACTCTGTTATTTCTTTTTGCGTCCTTGTAATATCGCATTGCATGGAGGTGGCTGACTGAGTTCCAACGAGGGAACACTCGATTTTTGTATAAAAGAAGATGATAATTCTTTAGGCAATCCTTACTCTTATAACCCTGTGCTCCACAAAACACGAATGATGCCAGTTGCTGGGCACGCTGGACAATGTTTGTTTTGAGAATGTCATTCCCAGCATCGGCCCACTTTGAATTGCTCCATCGTGTGACTGCTAACAGGCATTTGCTTTTAGTCTGGTGACTCTGGTCACCCCTTTCCACTGCAACCGTCAATGAGTAAACTGGTCACCGGACAATGTTGACATTATGCTGGCTTCAGTCTGGTATTTCACCTTTGGATTCAGTCAAGTATTTTTCTGGTATTGTTATGGAGGAGGGTTTAACCACGAGGGAGAATGAAGGTTACTGTTTTTCCTATGAGTATGTGTCCAGTACATATGACTCAAACACAGACAAGCAAGCGTGGAAATTACTTTGGTAGAATTAATTTTTTTTCTAACATGTATTTATTTGCAGGGCATCAAATAAGCACAGCATTGGAAATCAAGTAAAAAAAAATCTCTATGCGATGAACAAAGGGACCTTTTTCTGTGCACCAGATAATCTAAAATTATAGGCTGTCACCAGTAAAAATAAAACCAATTATAGATAAAAATAAACTTCAAGCCCAAACACAGTTAGGATCTTGGTTATACTCCTACTTATACTTATGTTGCTTTTCCAGAATCCCTTTGTTGATAACAAGTATGTACCCTCACATGGGACTTTATACAATATGCTGCATGCATTACAGACGTTATTCAGTTTCTTTTCCATGAAGTTTGACCAGACATAATTATTTACTTCTTGGCATAAGAGAGGTTTGGTTACCGATAGGAGTTGCGGTGTGGTATACCTTCCGGAATGGAATGTATTCACAACACTTACCACTAGTCTGGCGTGAGCTGTTTGTAATAACTGAAGTTAATACAAAAACTGTTGCGAAATGCTCACTGTATAAATGACCCGCAATACATATATCTCAAAAGTTAGAGGGCCTAGCAGGAGCTCTCTCAAAAGGTCAAAAGGTCAGGCCTTCTAACTTCTGATGTTTGTAATAACTCTTATTTGGGCCCATGTCTGTAGCAGTATTATTACTATTTTTATTTAAAACAAAAAAAAATTGGGGGGGGGGGTTGGTGAAAATGGTGCTCAGAAATCTTTTCACAAACTGGGCTTTGCTTCTTTAGTCGTTAGTGTATAATACCAAACAAAGACCGTATCGAATATACCAAAGCTTTGAAATGGATTCATTTTCAATGTTCAGTCCTACTCCATGATTAAAACAAAGAGATTAGTTTGAGCTTTTTATTGGTACCAACATCTTCAGAGGTCTTGCTTTAAGTTGTTTCACTTGGACTATTAAATGTGTCAAATAAAAAAATATCATAGATATCAATGTATCTTTTTGGTGGTCAGGTCTATTTCTTTCTCCTCTGTTGGCTATTTTGACAGTTTTGTGCACTGCACCTAGGATGTCAGCGTTTCCATGGTACAGCTGACAGAATAGGTTACTTTTTGAAGTCAGATTTGAATGATTTGGCATCAGTGAGAATGTAATTCAATGAGGGTTTGTCTAACCATGCTTACCCTACTCGACTGTTGCTGGAATCCTATCTGGAAATGTTTTTAAAGTAGCTGGGCAAAGCACTTGAAATATATAGAATGCTAGCATGAGGTAGGGCAACCCTTTCTGGCTTTTTTGTTACCTTACAATGCTTGGTCCAAGCTAATTGTGATTCAGCCATGGAAGCAAATTCTGTTTTCTTTGCCCTTTTGGTGGGGTTGTATTTTTTATCTGGTTGATGTCTTCTTCTGTGACGTTTAAAAAAACTCCACAATCCTCTTTCTCACTGGTTCTTTAGTTATGACCTTTCCCAATGTCACTCAAGAGACACATTTCCTCCTTCTTGGTACTTTCTTTTGCTGCCCTTTATATTTAAAAAAAAAAAATTCAAGCCTATTAGGCCATCATGTTACTTTATGTCTTTAAATACTAATAAAAAAAAAAATTAAAAATATATAAGCGAGACGCACTATAGGAGCCTCCATAGTTGTTACCCAGAACGGACTGCCTCAAGTTGCGTGATATTTTTGTTTTCTACGTATGTTGGGGTTTGTTATGGCACACTCAGATTTTTTTAGGACCAACAATAAAGAAAACTGGAGCTACAAAGCAACTGCCAATTTTGTACCTTGGAAAATAGACCCCAAAAGAGCAACTTTTTGAATCACACGAGTTTGGCATACTGGAAGAGCCTTAACTTTCCACATTTTTGGTGACGGACAAGAGAGGGAAACAAACCGGAAGATACGAAGTCTGAGATCGTTATACGGAGTTGTTTTCATCGTGCGATGTGAGTTAGAAGGCCAAGCGTCAAAAACGCGTACCGTCGAAAACTGGGCCCCCCACGATATCCAGTGTGGTGCATCTTCAATCAACTTAATTCTGTCATCCATTCTGTGATAGACTAATATCATTATGTCTACGATTGGCCTCAGAGCCATCACAGCTCAGTTGCATTGATATATTATGACAAAGGAAACGGATTGTCTGTGTACCGGGTATGCTTAGTTTATTTTTTCATATTCATCTCTATACGTACACATTGTATACGCATACAAATTAATTGGGTATAAATACGTTGCCAACACTGATCAGTTTCATACATAAAGTTGGGGCATGTTTGGTCATAATAATGTGAAAACACTATCAAACTGACTGATGCATGATTGACAAATAAGCGATATAGTAGAATAGAAGTCACTAAAGGTAATTAACGTCACAATAATGACAATAATATATAATATAATTTTTGTACGGTATGCATGTAATTGTTTTGTACATGCAACATTGTATACTGTATGTCACACACACACACACCTTCAGGATGTCTTTCAAATGCTGATCTACGCGCAAACATTTATGGGAAAAATTGATGAACACCAAAGGAATGACAAAGATGCGTGTAAGTTTTGTTTTACAGACACCTCTTCCCAGAATATGAAAAATTGGTGTAGCTGATAAGGCATGTTAAGGCATCTAATTCCACACAAAAACAGTGTACATGTTAGCCTAATGCTAACAGGTAGAATCAAATGTCAAAGAAATAGAGGAAAAACTAACTTTGAATTTGTGAACAATTTTGAAAAATGGCAAAGAAAACTTTGACTGGACTGGGACTTGAATTTATCCAAGACCTGGTTTTGCCTTTTGCATACCAGCGCTCTTCACATTTTGAGCTATCCAGCCCTTGGATGGCGGCCTTCCCAAATAGTCAGCTAGTCTTTGTCGGGGTGGGGTTGCCAGTCAGAAGCAGGATCGATGTTCATTCCTTTCTAAGACTCGCCATTTTTGCAAAACCATGGATGCTTGTGAAAGTGTAACTGGAAATGTATGAATGTTCCTTATTGGTGTTTGAAACCTACTTCTGGTATGGTAAACATGTAATGATGCAACACACATGAATAAATACATTTACAGTCTTACAGGTTCATACAGTGAAATTGTTGACTAAAGTCGTGTCCGCGCTGGACTTATTTTTTACCGAGCCCGTGGGTAACATTCCAATGGGTAAATCTTCCCGGCATCTGCACTTGGACTTTTCGACTCGGGTAAACTAACCGAGACGATCGGTAAAACTAACCGACTCGTGTACATGTGTGTGTACTCTAGGTACACAAACACGTTGTTACCCTGCGCCCGCACGAGTCTTGCAATACTGTAACGTAATGTGCGGAGCGCCGGATGTGGTTTTTTACCGAGTCGTTTACCGAGACGTCGTGTCCTGATTGGACTTATTGACTCGGTTAAATTGACCTGGTCAATTTAACCGGGCAGAAGTTGGTCGGTTAAACTACCCACTGGAGTCGGGTAAGTTACCTGGGAGGAAAACTTCCTGGGCTGTCCGCACTGGACTTAAATGGTCAATTTACCCATTTGCTCGGTTAGTTTACCCATTTTAAGTCCAGTGCGGACGCGGCTTTACTGAGTGAAGTCTCAGAGAAGAACTGCCACTTCCTAAACACCACCCTGTTTGTTGTGTCATGGCTAGGTGCAAGCAAGAAATCAGGCAACAGCAGAACAACCCACTTTGGGATGTATACAGCAAACGGCGACACGTACAAAAAAGCATCAATAATTATTTTGACGCTAAAGGCAAGAACTTATGACTTGAACTTGAACAAGAACTTGACGAGCAGAACTCTGGAGAACTATTTCTTGGCTTTTCTTCCAAAGTCATGTCACCTTCATTGGCCACTGACTGTATAAGACATGTAGGTCAGAAGACACCATATGCACACATGGTGTGTTCAATCATAATTATGATGTATGTATGTCATGTACACGTACATGCAGATACCTGACCACACGTACCAGTAGCTCAGGCAGCAGATGACAAAAGGCAAGACTTAAGAGGTGGGGTACTCCATTTTCTGGGGAGCTTCTGTGCCTATGCAAAGATTATCGGTGGAAAGGGTCTTTTAATTAGTCTGTTTATGCTACCCACATATAAATCTTCAGCTTCTGATGACATTTTAGAACTTGTTTCTTATTAAGCTATTTTAATCTTCTAAATAAATGACCTCAATTTCAGCATGAATTATTCCCACATAAGAAGAACCGAAATGTTTCATCAAAAATGACCATAAATCTCAGTAACCAAGATATAGGTCACTTCATTGTACAATGTGTATCTAACCGACAATCTGCAATCAGCATGTGTGCGAGGCTATTGAGATTGAGTTTTACATGATGTGCCTCCAGCACTGTGTGGCTCACTTACAGTTGTGGTTTCTTGGTCCACATTACCGTGCACAACCAACCATGCCATTTGCACATAGCACAGTAAGTACAACAATGAGAGATCCATGACGTAATAAGACACTTTTTGGTGGCAACAAACATACGTGTACATATTATCTTGTTGCTCGTTCTAAGAATGGGAACATTGCTCCGAAGATGTGTGGCCTGTGCGTTACTCAGAAGAGGACTGATGTGTCTACAGCCTTGGGTGTGAGTCAATGCTCCCGTTCTACATATAAAGTGCCTGTATAGGAATTGTCTATGACTCTCACAAGAGGGCGCTATTCATCAAACCTGATGCCTCTGCACACTGTCATGTGCTCACGCCTACGTACATGGCGTTAATACATTTATTTCTTTAGCTGACACGGCATACACTGTAACATCAGTGTTTCAATTCAGTTTGGTTTCTTTTGTTTGAAAATCCTGTAACCACAATAGCTTTAGATAGAAACATACAAAAACACTCCAACCTGACCCTGCTAGAGATAATATTAATCTTTTCCGAAACAGTTTCATGGAAACAACTTTGGGTTTCCAATCCATGTGGGTCTCTCTTTTTTTAGCATCAATAGATAGGCCCCTCAAAGCTGTGATGAGCTTTGGATTCAGACTGTTTAAGTAATGTATCAAATCAACATGAGACACGCATGATACACCCTTCCATTGTCGTTGGGACAGTACTGGCCAAGTGTCGTCGGTCACTCGGCCAGTCTCCTGGTGGATCTCCGAGTAGACATCTGTCACGTGATGAAGATGTCATTGGTTTCCACCGGGGAGTAGCGGATCTTGTCTCCAAAGTGATTGGGCGGCTTTAACCGCGGCCCTGACGAGCACTTGGTGAAGAAGATGACGCCGAAGACGAAGGCCGACAGGAAGCAGAGGCCGCCCAGCGAGATGAAGAACACGCCCACCGGCGGGACAGCCAGGGCGTGGGCGGGGTCCCAGGGCAGGGCACCGGCGCCCATCAGCCGGAATGCCCACAGGTCGTTGCGGGTGCCGGCGTTCCCGTTCCAGGCCAGGCCGCCAAACAGGTAGAAGGTGTGGTTCCAGGACCAGCTGGCACAGGAGGCACGGGGTGTGGGCTGGCTGGGGGCGACCTGCGTCCCCTCATCGTAGACACGATCTCCTCGCTGCTGCTGCTGCTGCTGCTGCTGCTGCTGTCCCGTGAGGCTGCCCGTATGCTCAAACAGTGTCCAGCTCCCTGCGCCGACATCGAATCTCCACAGGGTGAGTTTGGGTGATGGTACACCGGCAGTCGCCCCACCGGTGCTTCCATTGCTGCTGCTGCTGATGCTGCTGTCTTCCTGACTCAGCAACCAGAGACAGTTGCCCGCGCCCGGCCAGGATGCGATATGAGCAGCCGAGCAGCTGGGCCACTGACCCTTTGCGCCGCCGTCGCCGGCGGCGTCCCGGGACTCCGAGGCCACTTTCCCCCACTCCTTGGCGTCGGGAGAGAGCCGCCATAGATGGCACTGGCTCCGTGCCACGGTTTCACTCGTAGGGCAAGAGGAGCAATCCGAAGGCAGATTGCCGCCAGCTGCCAGCACATACAGCTGGGTCCTGTTCAGCACCCAGGTGGAAGCTACTAGCCCGATGTCACTGGAGGGTGCGCCTCTCCCGATGTCTGCACCACCGAGAGGTCTCTCCCACTGGTAGCTGTGAAGTGACAGCTTCCACAAGGAAGCTGGGTAGCTGGAGCCGGTCCCTCCCCCATAAACCCACAGGGCATCAGGGGTGCACCAATGGGAAAGGATTCTGCCCAACCGAGGCCGCACGCCCGTCGGAGAGGCGAGCGTCCACGACTCGTTGTGGAAGTGGTGGAGCCACAGCTCCTCCAGGTGGCCCCCTCCCTCGCTCCTTCGGCCACCGTACAGCACCAAGGTCGAGCCTTCGACCCCGCACAGGGCAGCCGCGTAGCGTGCGGACGGCCACTCATGCTCCTTCCCCCGTCTCCAGTTGACCCACTTGGCCTTGGGCATGCTGTACTCCCAGAGGTCGCTCAGGGCCTGGCCGCTGCCCTCCCGGCCGCCAAACATCCAGGCCAGGCCGCTGGAGGGCGTGGTCCACACAGAGGCATCGGCCCGGCAGCCGGGGTACTGCTGGCCGGCCGTCAGCAGACTGGGCTGGTCTTGGAGTAAGGAACCATCAAGCCACGTCCACACTGAAAAGACAGACAAGAAACCCGAACCCACACAATATCAACCATCAAATCATCTATCTTATCTACATGTATCTTAAAAATAAGTAGATCTATGTGGATTACAACACAGTTGAACACACCAAACAACATCTCCTGCATGTAAGCCAATTTAGTCTAGCATTCTACAACAGTGAACATGTACATGTACATGTAATGTACACGTTCAATTATTGTGTAATATATAGCACACATGTGGCAAACCTCTTCCCGACTAAAATGGCCAAAATAAAAATGCAAAACTCGTAAATTATAGAAGTCCTGACATTTTGAGTCTAGGAGGACCTTCCTCTGCCTTTGGGAAATGTCCTGCTAATATCAAAACATTAGGACCTCTAAATTTATGAGGTTACATGTAATTCATTTCATTAAAAACACATTTTTTTTTTCATTCAGCATCTGCATGCATGGGTGGGCATGCATGTATACATGTACACGTATACATGTAAAGTTCATGTACATGTACGTGTAAATGATACCGTACAAGTGCTTACATTTAGAAAATGTACTGGGTATTGCCTTGCCTTAAAGAGGCAGTGTCGTCAGTATATTTTACCATTTTTCAAATAGCGCCCTCCTGTGATCTCAATGCATTTAAGTAGGAACCCCCACTGCGTTCCTGATAAGAAGTCTGGCCAGCATGGCCTTGGGGTTTTCTGGTACTGGGCTAAAACAAACAACTGAAACCACTATTATATAACCAACTTTCTCTTCCCTGCTGCTGGCTTTATATCATTATCAGTACAGTCAGTGCACTGTACATGCTTGTTTCATGGAGCTAAAGCAGTATGGGTATCTTCATGCCTGTACTGTCTGCAGCTTCTGCAGTACAACTTCAAGTCAAATTGGTATTCCTCCATGCTTGAACGTATACATTTACACACATATAAAAAAGTCTCACTTATCATCAAAATCGATGGACATGGGCCTCTAATAGCTATGTATTTTTTCTTAGCTCTACTGAGTATGTATGGTAGGACTCTTCGTGCTTAGAAAACTGGCAGTGTCGGATTGTCTAAACATGGGGCATGTCTAAAGTTGCAAATGTGCCAAGTAACACTGCACTAATGCATGTTCCTGTGGCACCAAGAAACGCCTGTGCTACAACAGAAATCTTGTTTGAAATACGTTTTTGGATAAGTCAGCTGACAGAAACGCAAATAAAATGATAAGAAGTAAAAACACAATTTATTCAAGCTGAACAACCCATACCCCCAACTTTCACTCGGATTCTGAGTAAACAATATGTGTGCATCCATAACTTGAATAAATGATATACAAAATACGTGAGAAATAGAAGTGAACACGAGGATTGCACTTTCAGACACTAAACCCCCAAAATGTCGCTAATTTCTTTTCCAACGCTATCTTCGCTCTTCTATCAATATTTGCATGGACGGTGCTGCGTTTGCAGCAATTGTTTTAGAAATTCTACGGGGATCATCTGCCGACATACTTATGTGCTGCGACAGATGTCCGAATGCCGTTTCTCTCTTGTCAAAAATGTTTTCCATCAGTTCTTGGATGTATATTGGTATATGACATATGTCTTGGGTACAAGCTTCAGCTGCGCTGTCCACTTCTTGGAGCGCTTAATTTGAGTACCTCTTCACATAATATGATATTTTTTTTAAACTGGAACCAAAATCAGTGTGCGTGCACCATAACAGTTTCTACATACAGATAATACCTTTTTAATAAGGTTGTGATGATTCTGCACCTGCAGCATTGCTGATACTGAACACCGCATGTATTTGCATAGTATTTGCCGCAATGGAGTTTGCGAGACTCGTATCCCATGAAGCTGCAAAGTGAAGGTTATGCAGTTGCAACCTCAGTCCTTCGAAATCCGCCACTGCCTCCATGTATACAATCTTTCAAAATTCTAAAATGTGTACATGTTTGGGTATCTGGTAAAAAAGCTGTCCTAGACTACAAGTTGTCCTTGGTATGAATTGCCCTCAGATTTGACTAAAGTTAGCTGGGGGTAAATTTCAGGGTACGAGTTGTCCTTGGTATGAATCGCCCTCAGATTTGGCTAGAGTTAGCTGGGGGGAAATTTCAGGGTACAAATTGTCCTTGGTATGAATCGCCCTCAGATTTGACTAGAGTTAGCTTGGGGGCCAAACTTTCAGGGTACAAGTTGTCCTGGGTTTGAATCGCCCTCAGATTTGACTAGAGTCAGTTGGGGGTAAATTTCAGGGTACAAGTTGTCCAGTGGGTATGAATCGCCCTCAGATTTGACTAGAGTTAGCTGGGGGTAGTAAATGTTGGGATATGAGTCTACCAGGTTGACCAAATGGAGAAATGATTTCCCCCATGAATTTCCATAAACTAAGTATACACATGTATAAGATTTCAACATTTTAAACCTCATCTTATCGTATGCTACATTATACTACAGGGTTGAATAGTGACCCCTGTCTGTATCGTTTGTTCTGGGCAGCAGACGATAAACCAAGGCGACTCCCGACTGCCGAGACCGCTGGTTTCACTTTTTTGCAAACTTTGATGACCCGAAGTCATTGCCAATGATCGACCCTCAGCCATTTTTATAGAGCTGGATATTTTTCAGGAAAAAGCCTATCAATTCTGGAGTCCAGTGTAAGTTTCTTGGAATCAGAATCAAAAGTTATTATGATTGCATAGGGTTTGAAGACAATTAAAGCAGTGAAAAATGAAGATAGGCACTATAACAACAACTATAGGTTTGAACATGATGTAACTCGTGTAAGCCCCAAATTCTGTAGTATAAGTAGGTCTTCATGTTCTCCGGTCTCTTCACACAACAGATCGAGTTCGATCCCTCTTATCCAATGTCCATTTCCCAAGAAGTCCAGTATAGTGATCAACTCCTCAGGAATATCAATTGTGTAGGTCATCACCCGCTTGGCGAAGTATTGCTCACTATTTCAAGTGTGTCTAGTAGAAAGGCATGCCCTTATTCTGAAAACCACCTATATACGTCATCAATATACTTTATTCCGGCCCCCATAACACATCTACAAAACATATCCCTTCTTCTGCAATTGTGTTCACTTTTAATCAATCTTTGCGTCCGGAGTCTGTTCTTCGTCTGTATTCATATATTTGTGCCACACTACCGAGTAGCACACAGGACCTAGGACTAGGAGGACTCAGACACCCGCCTTGCACAATCCAAGTGTACACTAGTAGTATTGTAGAGTTCCTAGTTCCGTCGGTAAAGAGCAGGGCGCACCATTATGTCCATTCCTCTTGTTTTCCCTCTCCTGTATTTTTGGTTGTTTTATTCTGTGCGAGTTTTGATTTCTTGTATTGCTTTTGATTGACTTCTGTTGACGCTGTGTATTTTGGTTGATTTTGTTGTTGGGTTTTTGTTTTTTGGTTTTATTTCCAAATTTTGGCTATTGTACTAACAGCGTCTTATCCTTTATTTCCAAGGTTTCGTGGGTAATTTATTTGTCCAGAGATTTTTTTTAGAGCGAATCCAGGTTATATTGGCCTACAACTACAAGTACATGTACATGCATTTTTTCCGTGAACTAACTTTGATTTACTCTCAAAGAGTCTCATTGGATGTCATAAGTATTTCATAAAAGAATATTTTTGTAGGGAATCCAGAAATTTGGTCAGGACCATCAGATTTCCCCACGGTATAGTAATGTTTTACACAGTGTTACTGTGACCATACTGATTGCTCATTATTTTATAATAATGTAATAATTATTACATGATGTACTCTGTACATGATGTAAAAAGTTTATTTCATTTAACCAATATATATATTATTCTGTAACAATTCTTGCACAAGAAGGATACTGGATAGGTATCCAGCATTCATGCATGCACCAGTGCTCTATGCTCCTGTGACAGCTATACATGTACAGTGCATGTACAGTACGTGTACTGTGTAGTACTGTACTATGTGTATTGCAATGATTGCACACAGTTCACCATGCAGTTCGACCATCGGCCGGTATACTTCCTTGGTTCTACCATGGAGGGTTCTACCATCCTTGGTGGGCTCTGGACAGGTGTTCAGGGAAAGTGTCATGTTTCAACTCATGGCTCCACTAGCAGTGGTAGCAATGCCCCAGGGAACCATTTAGGACTGAACCAGGCACTGTCTGTACTCTGTGGTAATTGCCTTATCTTGTCATCGATCACATAAACAACAGTGGGGGGTCTATTGCTGTGTCCTCATGAGGCTAGTGTCTACGAGTACGTTAGGAAGCAAACCAGCACGACGACACTGCCTCTTTAACTCTCATACAAAAATATATACCGGTATATTTCCTTGCGTGCACATGCCAGGAAGGTTACTGTTGTAGTAAGGTGCAATTACATAACATAAATGGACAATAATAAACCAGTCAGGCGTGACCAGGGCGCGCACAAGCACGATGCAAGCCCTGGCCACGTCAGTCGTATTCCTGAAACCATCCTGTGTGCTGTGCCTCTCTCTTGAGTTCCGTCCAACGCCCAGGCTTCAACGGTGCGACTCACCATCTCGACGCAGACGATTCGGGTAATACTTATTGAATGCTGCTATGGGCTAAACGCTATAGCTGCATTCACAACATTGGCGACGAGAATTAATTATTGCGTGCAATTGATTTTATACAAATTTCACTTGGAAATTCCTTGTCCAAATTTGACGAGAACAGTTCTGCTTTGCTTTGTGAAGGGCGTGACATATTCACAAGCTGGAAAATCCAACGCGGGTGCTCCCTGCCCTTTGTAGCACAATTTCCATACTATAAATTTTCGGCCATTTTTCACGTTCGTAAGAGTTTTCTCACTTCATGGATATAATTATTTATCGCTGATACTATATTGAGTGATACTAGTCAAATTTTGTTATTATAAAATAGCAGATTTCTAAAAAGCTTTATAAACCATAATTATTATAAACATATCGAAAAATCAGTAGGTATAGTCTTAACATGGCCATTAACATAAACAAGGCTTCTGTAAAGCAACTCACTACTTTACCCGGTATAGGGGGGAAATTTGCTGAAATTGTTGTGTCATTAAGGTCTCAGAAGGGAGCTGACGTGATAATCGATGACTTTCATCAATTCCCAATACTTCAAACTAAACTGAATGAGTTATATGAAAAGGGCTTAATTTTAATCGAATACGTGTCAGATGTCCCTTCCCAACATCCAACTAACGGTTCTGGTAAGGAACAACCCTCAGAACATGTGGAAACTGTGGATCCAATGAATCTCCTGATCAAACAAATGGGTAAATTGGGACAAATAATGCAAGAAAACACTTTAGCAATAACTGGTGCTATTAACGAGCTCAAAATTCAATCACAGCGGTCCGAAATTCACCTGGCTAACCTAATACAAGGTACCACAAAGCCTCATGGTGCTACGGCACAATTCAAAATTCCTGCTGCACAAATTGCATCGCCGGATAAAAAACCCCAAATTCCGACTCCGCAACCCGTTACAATACAACCAACGGGCGACGCTGTAATTGATGCTAAGCTGAAAGTCATTCAAGAAAAAGCCCCTCCACTCCCTTCACATCTATTGAATCCGAAGAAAACGCAACCCAACCTAATTGCAAGTAATCCGGTGACAATAGAAACCACTGACAATAACGCTAGCACTGCTAGTCACCAACCAATGGCTCTGAGGACCGACTCGAATCCGGCGTCTGCTGGGACAAGCCGCCCCCGAAGCCAGACGATCCCAAAGATCACTGTGTACGATGGCAGTGCTGATTTTCACGCTTTTGCCGCGAAGTTCGAAGTAGTTGCCCAGTGCTGCCAATGGGACGACCAAAATAAATTACTGCATTTAGTTTGCGCTCTCACTGGCAAGGCCCTTGAATGTTACGCATGGCAGGAGCCCGAAGTCCGAAATAATTACAAGCTTGTTAAGGATCAGTTATTGAATATGTTTGGAAAAATGAAGGATCCCATGATTCATAGAGCCGAATTAGGATCCTTGCGACAAAGAGAATTTGAGTCGCTCGAAGAATTTGGTCAGCGCGTTAGGCAAGTAGCGGCACGTGCCTTTCCAAACGCACACACTGAAGTCTTTGAAGTAATTGCGAGAGAAGCGTTCTTAAAGGGCTGCGTTGATGATAATGCCGCTGAATTAGCCTTATTGCGTGACCCACAAACGTTGAACCAAGCCATCCAATATACCTTAACTGCGACACATAATCACAAGCTCTTGTCAAGAACTAGTAAATCCAGGATAAGAAACGTTTCATTTAGTGATTTGCCTTCGAAAGCTTATGAAAGCGTACAACAAATTCAGGTGAATAAGCCTGGAAAAGACAAACTTGACATCCACATAGACTGGTCAGACTTTAATGAGAATATGCAGAAAGTTCTAACTAACCTCAAAACTTTCAACAACAATATATCAGCTATGAAAGACTCTCATTCTGTACCAAACTCAAACACAAACCCTCGTAATGTATCACCAAACAGGGGATATAATCAGGGAAGTACCTTTACACAACAGCCGACAAATCGCAGTCCAATTCCTTCCCCACCTACCTCGCCGTCTAGACTTCGTTGTTACAACTGCAATGGGTACGGACACTTTGCCAAAGATTGTCCAGTGAATAAACAATCTAGAACTCCCTCACCGTCCCGTAAATCTTACGCTTTAAACACGTAGAAACCGGTTGTGCAGGCCAACGACCGGTTGATCCTGAACATAGAGGGCCTAACGCTAACCGACTAAGTCAACCTACGGCGTTCGCTGTGGAAAGTCTTGGCCACAATAACACCACTGACAATTCCCTCCAGTACGAACAAAAATCAGTTAACAGCGATAACACACAGGGACTAAGGGAAATTAAATTTTCCACAAACTTTACCGGAATAAGCCTTGTAATACCTGTCCGGGTACAAGATGTCCATACCCAAGCTGTAATTGATACGGCTGCTCAAGTTTCTGTAATCAGTGAAGACTTAGCCAAAAAGTTAAATCCATCCTTGCTATCAAATGAAAGAGTAATCCTTAGAGGGGCAGAGAAGTCAAGTAACATGGTCGCTAAAAAGATGATAGGTGTACCAATAGCTATAGGGAAATGTAATTACTCGTGGCCTTTACTAGTTGCCCCAATAGTAGAAACCTTCATCATAGGTTTAGATTTTCAAAATGAAACGCCATGTTGTGAGACAACACCTCTGCAATGGGCCATGGTGGTTTTTGTTTCCGTTATTGTCTTGTTGGGTCTGTCGGAGGTGGGAGATAACGAGTCATTGTCGTGTACATGGTCCATTCTCGACGAGCAAACACCTCCCACTATTGGTGAAATTGGTCGACGGGTTTATCCACTACATATGTAATGCCTTGCACGTCGTCTCCTCGGAAGATCTCCTTCAGTTTATCTGCTCTCGGCACCTTGTCGACGAAAACTCCAAGTTAAGCCCCGAAGAAATTGACGTCTGGGACGCCTACGACAACTTCATCGGACTGCCTAAGCTCCACAACAGGTGCCTTACTTCTCCATCGCGGCTATCTTCAGTTTTTCATTGGAGAACCCTGCAACAACTACTATCACTGGTCCCTTCACAATTTCCGGAGTTGTCCTTCCCCCAGGAGTCATCCCTTCCCCGAGAATCATCCCTTCCTCAGGAGTCGCCCGTTCTTTCACAGGCACCGGAGTCCCCATCTTATTACGTTGACGCCCATTGTCATATTGACCGGCTTCTGAGCGCAGCACAAAGAAGGGGCACTCTCGCCGAATTCCTGGCAGAGGAGGAGATTGACACAACTAACTTCAGGGGATGTATCGCCAATTTCTGCGATGAGGGAACCCTGGTGGACGATAAGCGATGGAGAGAGCTGGTTGACGACAAGTATGTCTTTGCTGCTGTGGGGTTTCACCCAAAACATGCCCGTCACTTCTCCTGGGACACGGATCGGGTGATCCGGCGTTTGCTGCAACACCCGAAAGCCTGTGCCCTGGGAGAGGTGGGGTTAGATTACTCGGGGGGGCATGAAAGATTTAAGTCCGTCCAACAGGTCGTTTTTCGACGACTCCTAAAGTTAGCCGTTGAACTCAACAAACCCGTGATACTCCACTGCCGAGATGCCGACGACGACTGCCTACAGATCGTCAAAGAAATCCTCCCTCAGCAGTGGAAAATTCACCTTCACTGCTTTACAAAAGGTTGGAAGAACGGCAGAAATTGGTGCGGAATTTTCCCCAACCTATACATCGGATTAACAACACTGATCACCTGGAACGTGCCGGAACTGGTAGAAGTAGCGGAGAGAATTCCCCTCGACCGTCTGCTACTTGAGACAGACGCACCATACTTCCTGCCGCGGTGGTCACCACGCAGCGTTAAGTTCAGCAACCCAACAATGGCACGCATTGTCGCTGAAGAGGTCGCGCGAATCCGTGGAAAACGTGTGGAGGAGGTGTTGAGGCAATGTTACATAAACACATCACAGCTTTACGGTGTCAGTTTTGATTAAAGCCTCTACACACTTTACAGAGATGCCAACATTTACGACTTAGACGTAATTTATACGAGTTACTCATCCCAATTGCGACTGTACGATCTTTGCTTCGTTCTTAACGATTTTATAAAAATCCGATCGCGCTGCACACTTTCTATAACATGTTGTCTTGACCCCTAGTTATTTGCATAGCACGTATCAATAAAATATATTTGGTATCAGACTATCAATTATGCAAATTTTAGCGCATTTGACTGTGCATAAAAACACAGCGATCAGTGAAGGAGCCTATTTGAACGTAATGAATAATAGCCTGATTTCCTGTTTTTTGTTGTTGTTGTTTTTGAATAATGCGTAGTTATTCAAATGTTATCCAAATGTTGTTTGGCATTTTTAAGTTTCAGGTTGAAACTAAAAATTTAAAATTACAAAATTTATTTAAATGTTCTGGCATTTTTTAGTTTCAGGTTGAAACAACCAAAAAAAAAAAAAAAAAAAAAAAAAAAAAGGATGTAATTTGTATGTGGCACGCGTCAAGATAGGCGTAATATAACTATGCAGTAAACAACCAGGAACAATATTTATTCTGGTCAGAAAAAGTAAACTCTTATTTTGAATAAAAGGAAAGAAACGAAAAAAAAAAAAATAACAGAACGGGAAGGAATGTAGTAAGGTGCAATTACATAACATAAATGGACAATAATAAACCAGTCAGGCGTGACCGGGGCGCGCACAAGCACGATGCAAGCCCTGGCCACGTCAGTCGTATTCCTGAAACCATCCTGTGTGCTGTGCCTCTCTCTTGAGTTCCGTCCAACGCCCAGGCTTCAACGGTGCGACTCACCATCTCGACGCAGACGATTCGGGTAATACTTATTGAATGCTGCTATGGGCTAAACGCTATAGCTGCATTCACAACACTGTAATTTAGGTACATGTAGTTTGTACACATACAATGTACAGTGTATAGTACTTTGCCTCAAATGGCGCAAATTTCCTTTTTGTGTGTGTGTTTCAGGACTTCAGCACAGCTCATTCTGCAGTGCTACCTGTAGTGTATACACCATGTACATGTACATGTACATGTACGTGTATACATTTTGTACAAATGGCCATCCATACAATTTGCGTAGCGCCTTCCCCATTTGAATCTTGGCTCTCCGTGTCTGACGAGATATTCCGAGCGCAACTGCGGCAAATGTCGCTTTAAATTAGATTAACGCTGCGAAAGCAGTCCCCTAGAAAATAACAGAATCTGGGACAGACACCTAATCTCTAGTTTCCGTTGCTTTTCTGTCGTCCTTCAGTGAGGTGAGTCCGTGAATATATCCGTGCGTGGCTGCGCATACGTACAAATTACACAGTGCAGGTCTCTAACTCTCTATCTCAATCAGCGACTGAAAGTGATCCGTGCCGTGAAATGCTGATACCGGCATGTAGCCACAGACTGCCGGGCCGGATTTCATTACATCGGCCCCAAACAAACCAGATCCCCAAATCAACAGGCACCACTGGATTATATATATCGCCGAGTGAGCCGGTAGCAGACAGCTTGATTAAAACGCACTTTGCTCGTCAGGAGGACAGGGGCCACCTTTGGGGGTGGAGGCCTGTGGGTTGGGGGGGGGGTTCCGGGATTGGCTACTTCTGAAGGGGGATGGGATAACCAGCTTCTCACATTGGAGGAAGATGGTGGTCGCTATAGTGGCTATACCATACAAAGAGAATTGGGATGGCTATGAGCTTGTCAAAATCTTGTACATGTACATGTACATGCACATGCGTCTTATCTAATCTGAATGCGTAAACGATAACACAGTATGTCATTCTTAACATTTTTTCAAAATGTTATGTTGAAAGTGGTTCTGTCATTCCTGTGTAGTGCTCGCTAGAACTAACTCTGTAGCTACCCCACCTCCCTTTATATACCAACTGCCACGCCCCAATGGTATTGCGTAATACCCTCCGACTCACCAATGCGGACTATGCATTGTCCGAATCTACAAGACAAATATTTCCCGCTATACGGTGAACCGCGGGAAATGAATATTATGTGAAGGTACATGTACAGTGCAATTTACTGTACACGTACCAGTACATAAAACCATGGGTATACACAGTACTATAAACTACTTACATACACATGTACATGTACACGTATAGTACATGTACACTGTACATACATGTGTGGGTTTAATTACACCCAGCATACTGTGTAGACTTAATTAGATCTTCTTAAGACCTCTGTAGAATGTACATTGTATGTGTTGGTAGTGATGAGCAGATGACATTCTGACAGTGTATTCTATGCAGTTAGCATCATCGCACATTATGCATGAACGTGTATACATATGCGTACATGTACAAAATGCATATGTACAGTACCTCCGGTATTATTGTAAGTGCGTGTATTATCTTGACTGCACATGCACAAACTTGTGTGTAGACTGTAGACACGAACATATGTACCGGTACATGTATTCATGGTATTATTTGTATGTATCTGATGTATGCCCAATGTAATGTGGGTTTGTGTATCATTTGGATGTATACCGGTACTCATAATACTGGTACAGCATTATGAGTACACACACAATGTACACATGTACTGTACATGCATGTACAGTATGTGTTCAAAAGAGGTCCAATTTTTAAACAAAATTTTGGTCATCAGTTCAAGAAACAAGAGCACTGAAAAAGATATTTGACAAACCAGACATTATGCCAAAACCAAAGGCATGTAAAAAGGTTGGCATGACTTACATGTACAATGTACATGCATACAATTCTTCAGATTCTTCAATGACGTTTTAATTTTATTTCAAACAAATATTCAATTTCAGGGGTTGATTTCACAAAGCCTTACATTGCATCATGACTCAACTTACGACGGGTAACTCGTCTTAAGTTGAAATAGATAATGTTACACATAAATGTTTAAAGGAAAATATTTTTATATGTAAATGTGAAATGTTATGGTAATTTTCAATTTCAATTTCTATTGTGTATTTTCATATGCAAAAAGCAATAAATTAATAATAATAATAATAAATAGGCTGTATGGTTTCCGTGCATCAATCTTCATCTAAATCTGTAAGCTGCGGTACATCAGTCAGTACAGACGTCATGATGAATTTGATGAAATTGACTACATGTATGTACATGGTTGACAGGCTGCCAAGTTCAGGTGTAACCATGGGGCTGTGTTTGTCCAGTGCACGGTGCAGAGACCACCAACCTCTGGGCACTGGTTTTCCCAGTGTCCCTTCAAAAGTTAAGCAGCCTTTTGGCCCGCAATTGCTCCTGGCCTTGAGATTGGCACACTGACGGTGCACTCGATAAACGACCCCGGGTCATCTACTGTGCCCCGGTCAGCCAGGGTCCGATCATCACCCCCTATGCCCCTATCATAACCAGCGTGAAAGCATGGTTGCTCCGGATCTATGCGGGAAAGCCAATAGAACACACCTTGAATCTATGATCAAGGTAAAAAAAAAAATTTTTTTTTAAAGGGCATTCCCATTGGCAAAGGTCCTGCAAGAATCAAAATGTCAGGCCCAGCTCTACCACAGCTTGCCCTGGACTGCTGTGAGCCGGAGGTGGCAACCGATCATTTGCTCAACTGAGGAGTACCCGGTGTAACGATCTCAGACGGGCCCCCGTGCTGAGTTGAGCCGTGACGTCACTGGCTCACCTCAGCACGTTGCAGCAACGTTCTCAGCTGCTCAGCGTGATCAGATGAGTCAGTGAACCAAGCACGTGAAGGGAGCCCTTCAATTGAACGTTGTTTATGATTTTCCGCGAACGAACACAGTTTGCTTTTGATTGTATGAAGTCAATTGATACACCCTTATTACGGGGAACAACTGTAGCATTTCTTCCCCAATGTAAAACTGCAAGTTCTAGGCCTAGGTACTAGGCTCCGTAATGAGCGAGTTGGTAAATAACTACGGGTCTGAAAGCATTGCATTGCCAATGGCCGTATCGACTCAGCACGGCCTTCGAAATGTACAACTACCATGCGCACTGAGCATGACGTTTTTATCCATATAATATATGGTAACGGTCTCATCTGAGCATGGACCCGGATCAGACCGCTACACCGGTACTGGTACACTGTGGCATTTTGTGGGTGTGCATGATGTTAAAGATCCATGGTGGGCCTGACATACTGTAGGGATAGGGAACGAGTCTGAAGAACATGTAATGTATGCATGTCCATGAAGATACATCCTCAACACAGGCCTTTGCACGTGTATGTTTTTGCACATGGTTTTTTTTCAAGCATGATTTTCACTCCTGAGGTGCCAAGTTTTGGAGACAAATATACCTGAGGTGGTCCATCAAAACTGTGAGGCGAATCGCCCCACAGTTGAATAAAGCCGCGTTTCCACTGGACTAAAATTTAACCGAGACGATGGTTAAATTTCCAATGGTCAAATTTGACCGTCGTTCCCACTTGGACTTTTGAGTCGGTCAAATTTAACCGAGACGATGGTTAAAGTAACCGAGCTGGCAATATAACGGCTCATGAAGGTCAAGTGTCAGCCGGATACACAATGTACGTGTGTACATTTAGTGCGCGATACGAACAAGACGCTGTGTACTGTGCATGTACGTAGGCCGGATGTGTTTTTTTACCGAGTCGCGTTGAACCGAGTGGTGCGTTTCCACTGGACTAATCGGCTCGGTTAAACTTACCTGGTCACTTTTACTGGGCAGAGGTTGCTCGGTAAAAGTAACCATTGGACTCGGTTAAAGTAACCGAGAGAAATATGACTGGGCCGTTTCACTGGACTTATTTTGGTCAAAGTAACCATCGTCTCGGTTACTTTAACCAAAATAAGTCCAGTGGAAACGCGGCTTAAGGCAAGGGGAAACCTTGCCCTGGACATTTTTTTTAGAATGAGAAAAAGATAGGGGAGGGCAAGGGTGTACCTGGCAGTGTGTTCTCCTTTGCTGTGGCCATTCCACCAAGGCGCTGGAGAGTGACGGAGAGAAGGAGAACGCTAAGCCCGGCCCGCACGGCCATCATTGAGTCTGGAGCCGGACCTCTGCCCCTCCCTGGCGGGTACATGATGTACAGCCTCCCCCGCCCCAGTCACAGGCAAGGCGAGAGATGTGGAGCCCTCGGTGGGACAGCCCTACCGACTCTGGACAGGCAGACTGGCGGCATCCTCCCTCTCTCTCTCTCTCCCTCCCTCAGGTCAACGGGACGGCCACCAGAAAGAGGCAGAGTGTCCCCCCACTTCAATGCGGGGCCCGGTACATGTAGATCAAGCAGATGTCAGGCTGATCTTGAACCCCCATCAATTGCTGGAGTGATGCAGCATCCAGATGCGGCTCCAAAGACCGGCCAGCTAGGGCTCTCAGTAGACTATACTACACACACCGGCGGCGTGACCTAAATCCGTGGGGCATCCATGCATGGCACGCTCAAGGCAGAGAACAAACTCCCAGGCACCTACATGTACAGAAATATAAAAAGCAAAGTCGAGCGGACGCTTCAAAACCCATTCCTCACAACACAATGCACATGGGAACACAAAAATAATACCATCAAGTGATCTCCTGGCTTCTAATTTGGAAAACTGAAGATGCCACAGGAACATTACCGTGCCAATGGCAAAGAAATGGTAGGAAATCGATTCCATAAAACAGAGCCCTGGGCTTAGTGTATAGTACTAGTAGCACACTAGCACCCACCATCTACCCAAGAAATCCACTGGGTTGTCATGCCAAGTGCTTTTCTCAAAATGCTGTAGTTTTGTTATGCATTGTACACAGTATGCACAGTGGCTCACCAGTCAGTCTTTTCCACAACAAGTAGCAGTAGGCCAATGGGCTTAATAAAATGCAGCGCATGGCAATGGCATGGGATTGGATAAACATGGGGATTGTCAACCCCCTAGAGATTGTACACTGTACACTGCCTGTACCCAGTGCATACATGTACATACAGTACATTTGCACCAAGGAGGTATTACCTCATTGTGTACACATACCCCAGTACCTGTACTGCAGACATGGCAGCTTAGGTATGTCAATTGTCATGTCTATATTTAACCTGTAGGCTGCACAACCAATGCTATTTCTCATTGTTTGGTTAGGGCAGAGGTCGGGGGAGGGGGGGGGGAACCATTCTGCACTAGTGAGCACTGCAGAGCCCACATTTTTATTATACAGTATCTGCAGTTCTGCACAGCGGTACTACACATCACACACCTGACCTGGGCAGATACAGAAGCTGAGCTTCAATGCCATGTACTGTACAGTACATACATGTACAGTTGTACAATTACACATGGACATACAGTATGTACACACAGGTAAAACTACAGTTTTTACTTCAAGGATATTTTCATACTTTGGTGTCCATTCTGAGTGATCCCTGTGCTTCAGTACAATTTAGCCAGGTTTACAACAATTACATGTAGTACTGTAGTAAGTTGTTTGCAACTGAATGAAAATGGAGGGGGGTTGATCCCTGGGATATACAAATGTACACTGTACACGTGCAGTTAATGGCTAGATGTCTCCATCCCAGTAAACACTAGTAGTTGACAATTTGGGCAAGTTGTAACTTGTATGCACATGTACAGGTCAGATGGAGAGAGCGCTGGTTCGCAAAACCAGAGCTTTCAGGTTCATCATGAGTTCATGTACGTACTGTATAGTGTATACTGGTACAGTCAAAGTTTTTTCTGTGGCATTTTTCAAATGTTTAAAAGTTCCCAGTAAGTTTTTGATTTTTGTGCATAAACGATACATATCTAATACCACACAATGTACATGTAGTATGCATGAGGGTAAACGTGTACACTGTACATGTATGTAGAATGTAGATCATTACTACATTAGCATTAGCAACAAGGCAAATTTCCTTGAAAAAGGGCAAATTTTGTCTCTTTATGTGAGCCTGATGTTTCAATCACAGCAGCAGATTACCATCAGGTACTGCTACTGTACTTTAGGATCGAAACATCCGGCTCGGCCTCTACAATTAATTTGTATACACCAGTAAATCATGTTTAGATAAGGAACAGTAGGCCTACATGTTATGTACAATACATACATGTACAGTGTATGTATACATGTACAGTGTACATGTACATGTACACTAAAACCAGTACAGTAACCTATTTTCCAATTGGTCATTCTGTACCAAATACAATACCGGTAACCGGAAATCAGTTATGGAAATCAATTAAGAGCGGTAGGGCAAATTATATTTATTGCAAGTGAGCACCTGTTGTAGGCGACCATCTGGCCTGGCATGTGCAATAACACACAAACTGTTGGCCAATATCCCTGGCTGCTGCTGTACGTGGTAGATGAGTTAGCAGTGAGCACTATGTTTTGTTTCAAGTACAGTGTGTACAGTGTAAAATGATCTAGTGAACCAAATCAACTGAAAACCTCAGAATCTGAGTTGTTGGGTTTTTTTCATTCTTTAAAGGCTCAGTACAACATTGGGAAGATCGGAAAACAGCCATGTCCACAGATTTCCTTCTAATCTACAGTTTGTAGATTATCATGATAGAATCCTCATTGTTAAAATCTTACAGTCTGGGATGCTGTACGTTTGGGCAATTCCACGCAAAGGTGAACATGACACAAATATATTCAAATTGCACAAATTTGGTGTCAAATGAAAGCTGAAAGTGTATATTTTTAAGATGTAAGATCAAAATTTGATTTTTCGCGCGTTTCCCTGCCTAAATTTTGGATTGCGCGTATTTTTTCCCAAAAAATTGAACATTCTTGAAGATTGTATGTAACCTGTTTTAGGATTATAAATTGCATTTCAAACCTCAAAACAATCTTAATATCAGTAATCAGGCTATAACTTTATGATACTACAGAAAAAAAAATCCTACATCATGTAAAGCATTTCAGCTCAGCGATTTTGAATATTTTGCTCCTTTTTAATGTCCTTCCATTACCAAAAATAACACATTTATCAATTTATATTTTCCACAATTGCAGTAAAGATTCAGAGAAAAGCTGTAAAAAAAATGAGTTCAGGCAGGCAAATAATATTCTACCACTTTGATGACTCTACATCATTACGTTTATTAATTAACACTAATTGTGGCTGCCTCAGGGTGCACTTGTACCCAGAGGAGTTTGGAACTAAACTACAACTCCAGACATCCGTAGGAGTAGTCAGCACCCTCAGAACCTTCCATAAGATGTTCATTCACAACCAATGTACCACAGAATGGAGTTACTTACGAGGACCGAAGACAAAGCTATTGCTGAGCACTATGCAAGAGCAAAACGTCCGCATCAGCAGCAGCCGTATCTCGGGGCTAGAAGTACTTGATGTCAGCAGAGAGCACGCAGTTCTACTTCCAGTCTGCTTTGAGAGAGACAGCATTCCTGCCAAGAAGTCGCAGATTCCGAAGCCAGCAGTTGTGAGCCAGTGGCCCCATCTGAAGTGTCTAGCAGACAAGCTCATGCCGTACGACCCAACGTTGCCGATCTCTCTTCTTATTGGAAGCAATTGCCCAAGAGTGATCAGACCGAGAGAAATCATCGCCGGTGGTGAAGATGATCCGTATGGCCAGAGGTCCCTACTAGGCTGGGGAGTAATCGGCAATGTGTGTAAGGATGCACAGTTGCACACCCTGCAGTATGCAACAGAGTTGTTGCCACCTCATTACAGAGCAGTGGACACTTTGTCTATGGCACAAAGGTGAAGGAAGTGCTGAACCCAGAGAACGTTCTCAAGGTTCTGGCATCAGACTTCGTAGAGAATCAGCGGAAGAAGCCATACTCTGTGGAAGATGAGAAGTTTCTTCACATCATGGAAAGGAGAATCAAGAAAACCTCTGATGGCCACTACCAGATGCCACTCCCTCTGAAGTCAGATGCTGCAACCCTGCCTAACAACCGTCATCTGGCAGTGAAAAGATGGAGTCAGCTGTCAGCCAGGTTCAGACGAAACGGAAAGTTCCTTGAAGACTACCAGGTGTTCATGAGAGATGTCATCTCTGACTGTGCTGAGAGAGTTCCCCCAGACCAACTTGATGGCCAAGAAGGAAGGGTGAACTACGTGCCACACACTGGAGTCTATCATCCCAAGAAGCCGGACAAGATACGAGTGGTATTCGACTGCTCAGCGAAGTATGGTGGTGTTTCGTTGAACGACCATCTCCTACCAGGTCCAGACCTGACGAATGGTCTTCTTGGCGTCTTAAATGCAGATTCAGAAAGGACAAGATAGCCTTCATGGTTGATGTGAAAAGTATGTTCCATCAATTCTACGTCGAAGAGAAGTTCCGTGACCTGCTGAGATTCCTATGGTGGGAGAACGGCAATCCAGAGGAGTACCGAATGAAAGTTCATTTGTTTGGAGGCTGCGCCAATTTTGGGCTGAAGAGAGCAGTGCTCAGATGATGGAGAAGATGAATTCGGCATAGAGGCAGCGAACTTCATCCGTCATGATTTCTACGTCGATGATGGGTTGAAGTCACTACCGACAGTCGAGGGAGCAGAATCACTGGTCAAGGCAAGCCTGTTGTCCTCTGTTTGGTTCAGCAGTGTACAGTACTAAAACACTGTGTTGAGGATTGTTGGGGTCAGCATGGTTGTCTGGCCTGGCAGCCACACAATGAAGAGAGTCAAAAAAATCTATAGAAAAGCCCAAAAACAAAGGGCCTAAAGGGAAAGACCCCAAAGAAAATGCCCAAGAGAAAAGGCACAAAAGAAAAGTCCCAAAAAAGAAAAGGCCTAACAATTGTCTGTTACTTGAGGGTTAGTCTTTGTTGGGATCAACACTGTACAAATACAATACAGTTGGATTTTGTTGGGCCTGGCATTGTATGCAGAGTTACTGCAATATTACAGTATCATCATTGCAGGACCCTGCTGAACCCAACAGTATCCACTGTTGGATACTGTTGGGATCAGCAGGCTTCACACTTTCATGCTTGTTGGATAAGTGTTGGGATCAGCAGGATAGAGTTAGGCTAACAGTGAGGGGTAGGGTAAACTATACCATTACTTATTTTTTTCTCGATTCTTTTTGTACACGTATTGATTCTTGATTCTACAATGTACATGCATGCCCATGCCCATGCCTTGAAGGTTGCTCAACTTGCTATTAATTGCATTTCGCATGTTTTTTTTGCTGGTACCCTCTTCTAAATACCTCACCATGGAATGCGTGGATACTGGCATGGTGCACTGTGTGGTATACAAAAATGTTGGAAACTACTTACTGACTAAATTTACTTACTGACTAAATTTGCAAATTCTCAAAATTGAGTGGGCCTGATGTTTCGATCCTGGCAGGACCTTTCTCAAAGGCAGAGTGAGATATGTGTACATGTAAGATTTGTACATGTAAGACTTACATGTACTTGCAGGACCTTACTCCAGAAAAATCTGCCATTTGCCAATCACCCAGTCTACATGTAGCCATGATGGGCAGAAACCAAATTTTATTTCAATTTAATTAGATCTGATGCTTATAGTTGCTTTACAGTATGTCACTAAGTAAAGGTGTCCTACATATGCATGTGTTGAAACTTTTTTTTTTGGTACGGTCTCTTCAGAATGCAGTTAAAAGTGTTTTACCCCAAGCACCTGAACCATGAATTATGAAACCAAAAATTGTTAGGGCATGCAACTGCCAGCTACACTTTTCCTTAGAAACTGGAAATGATCAGAGGCTCAGGTACAGGTACATTGTAATTTTGCTTTTCACTCATTTTTAAAATGGAAAAAAAAAAACCAGATCAGACTCTGGAGATCCGTTTAGCAGGGCTAAGCATTTCATTTGAAGTTTTGTGGTAGCATCTGGTAAGTATCCATAAAAACATGCTTTGGGTTGATTGGTTTTTTTTTCAGTCTAGGCACATGGGGTTCGTGCATTGGGCTTCTCAAGTGATGTGAGCAGCGCTGCATAGTGCTTATGTACACTGTAGCATAGGGCCTAATAAGTAATATTGTTGCTGACACAGCCTGTTTTGTCACATATCACTAACAAGGGGGAAATCTAGAACAGTTCCGGTGTCATGCCAAATAGTGTCCCCTGCCAAATAGTGTCCACTCATTAGCATACTGATCGCTGATTGGTCCAATACGTATGACATTCAACCAGCGTGGTTGGGGTATGGTTGCGCACTACACACGCATTGTGTATGGTTGCTGGCCTAACACACGCAACTTTGGTACCGTTGGACCCTAACTGTAACCATAACGCTAACCCTAACCCAAACAACCCTAATCCTAACCCTAATCCTAATCCCAATCCTAATTCTAATCCAAACCCTAACCCTAACGACCCTAATCCTAGTCCTAACGCTAACCAATCAGCGATCAGTATGCTAATGAGCGGACAGTATTTGGCAGGGACACTTTTTGGCAGGACACCGGTACATGTATTTTGAAGGCTCAACCACAGACTAGTCTACATCATACATGTAGAATTACAAAATACAAATACAGTGCCAGTGGTACTTCACGTACTCATGGAGGTACATGTAGGACCTTCATGATGTACTGTAGTACATGTACGTGTACATCATGTACGTATTGTCAAAATCTACAGATTGATACACTGTAAAATGCGTAATTGATAACGGTGCACGTGCACGGTGCACACCATGCACTGTACCCATGGAGGTGGTGCACCTGCCTTCACACAATCACAGATCAGAGCCAAGGTCGCATAATTACCTGTGTGTCCTACGACTACGAAGTACGAGGTACACTGCGAAAGTGCGAGATCAGATCTCACCATAGCATTTCCTTGTACCGGGGTGTCAGATTCTCCGACAGGCCAACGGTACACTACCACTGCCACAGCAACTTGTAAGGAAACAACTACGTCTACAGTGGTCTCGGTTTTTCAGTCTTTGGATTTGGCCCGACGCTTGTTGTTCGGCACATGCACATGGAGAAACCAAAATGGTGAAGTGACTCACTATTGTAATCGAAGTACTAAACATTCATCGCCGGCGATTGCTTATGCATGGTTTATGATCGGAATATTCCTCGCTAGTCGTCCATCCACCACACGGGCCGTGTCCGTATTTTTAATGTGAACACGTATTCCCCGTCTCCATACGTGATCGCTGATTATGACCGTTTTCGAAATGAAGGCTTAGGCTCGGGCTCAGGCTTCGTCGCCGTCTGACAACCTGGAAATCCAGGTCGTGGTTTGTTTTCCAAATGTTGAAGGTTTGTTGGCTTGATAGGTACGGGGTATTCCCCAAGAAACTGGGGCCAAACGCTTGTTTAGTAGATGCCTCTGATATTATAACGAGTAAGATCAAAATTGATCGCATAAGCCCGATCCTAAGCCTTCGTTTCGAAAACAGCCCATTATACATGTACATAGAGGAACGCCCTCTTTGTCGAGAACGTGTCAATGCTGCTGTCTGATCAAAGCGGGTTGGGGCGTGTCGGTTGTACCAAACTGAACCTGGCCCTAAATTTGGGCCTGAATTTCGGCTGGCCTGCCCGTAAAGCGCTACGGTGTCCCATGAATGACACACAATATTTGAATTGATTTTTTCATAGTTTAAAAATAAAAATAAGAGAGAAATTGTACTGCAACGTTGTGATAACATGCTTCTATACACAATCAGCTTGAATACTTGTTTTTTTTCCACAAAAACCTATATTTTCCAGAAAAAATGAATCTCCAGGATTTGACTTCAAAATAAAACGAATCTGGAATACTCCTCTTTTGGAAAAGTGAGTGTACCCTACGCATTCCACTAAAACCTATTAAATTGGATATCATCTGAAAGAGTACAAAATTCTACAGAGGATGTAGGCGTTCCCAAATTAATTGTTGCAACCGATCATTCAGCCTAACAAATTTAACAATGACCGAAATCAACTTTCGGTCATAATCTCGCTACACGCTAATATACATTTTGCTGAGAGTTCCAAATACTCCTCTTTTGGAAAAGTAAGTGTACCCTTCGCATTTCACTAAAACCTATTAAATTGGATATCATCTGAAAGAGTACGAAATTCTACAGAGGATGTAGGCGTTCCCGATTTAATTTATGCAACCGATCATTCAGCCTAACAAATTTAACCTTGACCAAAATCCACTTTCGGTCATAATCTCGCTATACGCTAATATGCATTTTGCTGAGAGTTCCAAATACTCCTCTTTTGGAAAAGTGAGTGTACCCTTCGCATTTCACTACAACCTATTAAATTTGATATCATCTGAAAGAGTACAAAATTCTACAGACGATGTAGGCGTTCCCGATTTAATTTATGCAACCGATCATTCAGCCTAACAAATTTAACCTTGACCAAAATCAACTTTCGGTCATAATCTCACTATACGCTAATATGCATTTTGCTGAGAGTTCCAAATACTCCTCTTTTGGAAAAGTAAGTGTACCCTTCGCATTTCACTAAAACCTATTAAATTGGATATCATCTGAAAGAGTACAAAATTCTACAGAGAATGTAGGCGTTCCCGAGTTCATTGGTGCAACCGATCATTCAGCCTAACAAATTTAACCTTGACCAAAATCCACTTACGGTCATAATCTCGCTATACGCTAATATGCATTTTGCTGAGAGTTCCAAATACTCCTCTTTTGGAAAAGTGAGTGTACCCTACGCATTTCACTAAAACCTATTAAATTTGATATCATCTGAAAGAGTACAAAATTCTACAGAGGATGTAGGCGTTCCCAATTTAATTGTTGCAACCGATCATTCAGCCTAACAAATTTAACCTTGACCAAAATCAACTTTCGGTCATAATCTCACTATACGCTAATATGCATTTTGCTGAGAGTTCCAAATACTCCTCTTTTGGAAAAGTAAGTGTACCCTTCGCATTTCACTAAAACCTATTAAATTGGATATCATCTGAAAGAGTACAAAATTCTACAGAGAATGTAGGCGTTCCCGAGTTCATTGGTGCAACCGATCATTCAGCCTAACAAATTTAACCTTGACCAAAATCAACTTTCGGTCATAATCTCGCTATACGCTAATATGCATTTTGCTGAGAGTTCCAAATACTCCTCTTTTGGAAAAGTGAGTGTACCCTTCGCATTTCACTAAAACCTATTAAATTGGATATCATCTGAAAGAGTACAAAATTCTACAGAGGATGTAGGCGTTCCCGATTGAATTTATGCAACCGATCATTCAGCCTAACAAATTTAACCTTGACCAAAATCCACTTTCGGTCATAATCTCGCTATACGCTAATATGCATTTTGCTGAGAGTTCCAAATACTCCTCTTTTGGAAAAGTGAGTGTACCCTTCGCATTTCACTAAAACCTATTAAATTTGATATCATCTGAAAGAGTACAAAATTCTACAGACGATGTAGGCGTTCCCGATTTAATTTATGCAACCGATCATTCAGCCTAACAAATTTAACCTTGACCAAAATCAACTTTCGGTCATAATCTCACTATACGCTAATATGCATTTTGCTGAGAGTTCCAAATACTCCTCTTTTGGAAAAGTAAGTGTACCCTTCGCATTTCACTAAAACCTATTAAATTGGATATCATCTGAAAGAGTACAAAATTCTACAGAGAATGTAGGCGTTCCCGAGTTCATTGGTGCAACCGATCATTCAGCCTAACAAATTTAACCTTGACTAAAATCCACTTTCGGTCATAATCTCGCTATACGCTAATATGCATTTTGCTGAGAGTTCCAAATACTCCTCTTTTGGAAAAGTGAGTGTACCCTTCGCATTTCATTAAAACCTATTGAATTGGATATCATCTGAAAGAGTACAAAATTCTACAGAGGATGTAGGCGTTCCCGATTGAATTTATGCAACCGATCATTCAGCCTAACAAATTTAACCTTGACCAAAATCAACTTTCGGTCATAATCTCGCTATACGCTAATATGCATTTTGCTGAGAGTTCCAAATACTCCTCTTTTGGAAAAGTGAGTGTACCCTTCGCATTTCACTAAAACCTAATAAATTGGGTATCATCTGAAAGAGTACAAAATTCTACAGAGGATGTAGGCGTTCCCGATTTAATTTATGTAACCGATCATTCAGCCTAACAAATTTAACCTTGACCAAAATCAACTTTCGGTCATAATCTCACTATACGCTAATATGCATTTTGCTGAGAGTTCCAAATACTCCTCTTTTGGAAAAGTAAGTGTACCCTTCGCATTTCACTAAAACCTATTAAATTGGATATCATCTGAAAGAGTACAAAATTCTACAGACGATGTAGGCGTTCCCGATTTAATTTATGTAACCGATCATTCAGCCTAACAAATTTAACCTTGACCAAAATCAACTTTCGGTCATAATCTCACTATACGCTAATATGCATTTTGCTGAGAGTTCCAAATACTCCTCTTTTGGAAAAGTAAGTGTACCCTTCGCATTTCACTAAAACCTATTAAATTTGATATCATCTGAAAGAGTACAAAATTCTACAGACGATGTAGGCGTTCCCGATTTAATTTATGCAACCGATCATTCAGCCTAACAAATTTAACCTTGACCAAAATCCACTTTCGGTCATAATCTCGCTATACGCTAATATGCATTTTGCTGAGAGTTCCAAATACTCCTCTTTTGGAAAAGTGAGTGTACCCTTCGCATTTCACTAAAACCTATTAAATTCGATATCATCTGAAAGAGTACAAAATTCTACAGAGGATGTAGGCGTTCCCGATTTAATTGATGCAACCGATCATTCAGCCTAAAAAAATTAACCTTGACCAAAATCCACTTTCGGTCATAATCTCGCTATACGCTAATAATTATGCATTTTGCTGAGAGTTCCAAATACTCCTCTTTTGGAAAAGTGAGTGTACCCTTCGCATTTCACTAAAACCTATTAAATTGGATATCATCTGAAAGAGTACAAAATTCTACAGAGGATGTAGGCGTTCCCAATTTAATTGTTGCAACCGATCATTCAGCCTAACAAATTTAACCTTGACCAAAATCAACTTTCGGTCATAATCTCACTATACGCTAATATGCATTTTGCTGAGAGTTCCAAATACTCCTCTTTTGGAAAAGTAAGTGTACCCTTCGCATTTCACTAAAACCTATTACATTGGATACCATCTGAAAGAGTACAAAATTCTACAGAGAATGTAGGCGTTCCCGAGTTCATTGGTGCAACCGATCATTCAGCCTAACAAATTTAACCTTGACCAAAATCAACTTTCGGTCATAATCTCGCTATACGCTAATATGCATTTTGCTGAGAGTTCCAAATACTCCTCTTTTGGAAAAGTGAGTGTACCCTTCGCATTTCACTAAAACCTAATAAATTGGATATCATCTGAAAGAGTACGAAATTCTACAGAGGATGTAGGCGTTCCCGATTTAATTGATGCAACCGATCATTCAGCCTAACAAAATCCACTTTTGGTCGGAATCTCGCTATACGCTAATATGCATTTTGCTGAGAGTTCCAAATACTCCTCTTTTGGAAAAGTGGGTGTACCCTTCGCATTTCACTAAAACCTATTAAATTTGGCAGGTGAAGTTGAAGAAAAATGACGCCTGGACGTCTATCAGACGCCCCCCCCCCCCCTCCATTTCCCTGCATGATGGAAGCTCGTCTTTGGGATTAAGACGTTGGTGCCTGCCAATAATTAAGGCGGGTTTGCGGCTTCCGTCACGAGCTGTTTATTGCGCAGGGCCTGTACCTTTTTCCTCCATGATTATACCTGCCACACGTGTTGTCGGTATTGCCGTGAGAATAAACAATAAAGTCAAGTGGGATTATTGTTTGAGAGTGGACCCATGCGGAAACCTTCGACTCATCGGATGAAATTCGCAAGGTTGTGCGTGTTCAATTGCCTAACAATAAATTCTCTGTAACACAATGCTGATCACACTCCTCTGGCTGTTTGGCTGTTTTTTCATTATTTTTTGGAAAAAAAAGTATAGGCCTAAAATGCCATGAGAAAACATGTTGTCTATTGTTTGACTCACATCATTATATAGAATATACCAAAGTGGATTATAGGCAATTTGGAGTATCAATGTTGTTATGAACAATGGTGCACAGGGGCCATTCAAAAATGAAATATAGTTTTTGACCAAGAGTGAAGTCAAAGTTGTTCTTTTTGTCAATTGCCAATACGTCAATGTTAAATTAGTTGTCAGTTGATATCCAATTTAATAGGTTTAAGTGGAATGCGTAGGGTACACTCAATTTTCCAAAAGAGGAGTATTTCGAGTCCTCAGCAAAATGTGTATATTAGCGTATAGCGAGTTTCTGGATTTTGGTCATTGTTAAATTTGTTAGGCTGAATGGTCGGTTGCACCAATTTGAACTCGGGAACGCCTACATCCTCTGTAGAATCTCGTACACGTTCATATATGATTGAAATGCGTAGGGTACACTCACTTTTCCAACAGAGGAGTATTTCGAGCTCTCAGAAAATTACATATTATATAGTATATAGAGAGATTCCGACCGAAAGTTGATTTCGGTCACCAATAGGGGGGCCTATTATTCGGGGCCTCCATTTCACTATACGGAGAGGGTCTCTGAGATTTGTTGGGATTTGGCGGGTGAAGTTGAAGAAAAATGACACCTGGACGTCTATCAGACCCCCCTCCCATTTCCCTGTTGGTATAATTATAATGCTCGTCTTCAGGATTAAGACGTTGGTGACTGCCAAGGGGGGGGGGGGTGCTAATTGCGGCTTCCGTCAGGAGCTGCTTTTGCGCAGGGCCTATACCTTATTCCTCCATGATTATACCTGCCACAATTCTGTGTTATCGGCAGTATTGCCCGGAAAATAAACAATTATAGTCAAGTGGGATTATTGTTTGAGAGTGGACCCATGCGGAAACTTTCGACACATCGGATGAAATTATCAAGGTTGTGCGTTTAAATTGCATAACAATAAATTCTCTGTAAGTTTTAACACAATGCTGCATGGCAGTCTATCCTGATCACACTCCTCTGGCTGTTTGGCTGTATTTGAATTATTTTTGGAAAATAAAGGTCTAAAATGCCACGAGAAAACATGTTGTCTCTTGGTTGACTCACATCATTATGGTATATACCAATTAAATTGGTTTTAGAGGAATGCGTAGGGTACACTCACTTTTCCAAAAGAGGAGTATTTGGAACTCTCAGCAAAATGCATATTAGCGTATAGCGAGATTATGACAGAAAGTGGATTTTGGTCAAGGTTAAATTTGTTAGGCTGAAAGTATGGTTGCACCAATGAACTCGGGAACGCCTACATCCGCTGTAGAATTTTGCACTCTTTCAGATGATATCCAATTTAATAGGTTTTAGTGAAATGCGAAGGGTACACTCACTTTTCCAAAAGAGGAGTATTTGGAACTCTCAGCAAAATGCATAATAATTAGCGTATAGCGAGATTATGACCGAAAGTGGATTTTGGTCAAGGTTAATTTTTTTAGGCTGAATGATCGGTTGCACCAATGAACTCGGGAACGCCTACATCCTCTGTAGAATTTTGTACTCTTTCAGATGATATCCAATTTAATAGGTTTTAGTGAAATGCGAAGGGTACACTTACTTTTCCAAAAGAGGAGTATTTGGAACTCTCAGCAAAATACATATTAGCGTATAGTGAGATTATGACCGAAAGTTGATTTTGGTCAAGGTTAAATTTGTTAGGCTGAATGATCGGTTACATAAATTAAATCGGGAACGCCTACATCCTCTGTAGAATTTTGTACTCTTTCAGATGATATCAAATTTAATAGGTTTTAGTGAAATGCGAAGGGTACACTTACTTTTCCAAAAGAGGAGTATTTGGAACTCTCAGCAAAATGCATATTAGCGTATAGTGAGATTATGACCGAAAGTTGATTTTGGTCAAGGTTAAATTTGTTAGGCTGAATGATCGGTTGCATGAATTAAATCGGGAACGCCTACATCCTCTGTAGAATTTTGTACTCTTTCAGATGATATCCAATTTAATAGGTTTTAGTGAAATGCGAAGGGTACACTTACTTTTCCAAAAGAGGAGTATTTGGAACTCTCAGCATAATGCATATTAGCGTATAGTGAGATTATGACCGAAAGTTGATTTTGGTCAAGGTTAAATTTGTTAGGCTGAATGATCGGTTACATAAATTAAATCGGGAACGCCTACATCCTCTGTAGAATTTTGTACTCTTTCAGATGATATCCAATTTAATAGGTTTTAGTGAAATGCGAAGGGTACACTTACTTTTCCAAAAGAGGAGTATTTGGAACTCTCAGCAAAATGCATATTAGCGTATAGTGAGATTATGACCGAAAGTTGATTTTGGTCAAGGTTAAATTTGTTAGGCTGAATGATCGGTTACATAAATTAAATCGGGAACGCCTACATCCTCTGTAGAATTTTGTACTCTTTCAGATGATATCCAATTTAATAGGTTTTAGTGAAATGCGAAGGGTACACTCACTTTTCCAAAAGAGGAGTATTTGGAACTCTCAGCAAAATGCATATTAGCGTATAGCGAGATTATGACCGAAAGTGGATTTTGGTCAAGGTTAAATTTGTTAGGCTGAATGATCGGTTGCATAAATTCATTCGGGAACGCCTACATCCTCTGTAGAATTTTGTACTCTTTCAGATGATATCCAATTTAATAGGTTTTAGTGAAATGCGAAGGGTACACTCACTTTTCCAAAAGAGGAGTATTTGGAACTCTCAGCAAAATGCATATTAGCGTATAGCGAGATTATGACCGAAAGTGGATTTTGGTCAAGGTTAAATTTGTTAGGCTGAATGATCGGTTGCATCAATTAAATCGGGAACGCCTACATCCTCTGTAGAATTTTGTACTCTTTCAGATGATATCGAATTTAATAGGTTTTAGTGAAATGCGAAGGGTACACTTACTTTTCCAAAAGAGGAGTATTTGGAACTCTCAGCAAAATGCATATTAGCGTATAGTGAGATTATGACCGAAAGTTGATTTTGGTCAAGGTTAAATTTGTTAGGCTGAATGATCGGTTGCATAAATTAAATCGGGAACGCCTACATCCTCTGTAGAATTTTGTACTCTTTCAGATGATATCCAATTTAATAGGTTTTAGTGAAATGCGAAGGGTACACTTACTTTTCCAAAAGAGGAGTATTTGGAACTCTCAGCATAATGCATATTAGCGTATAGTGAGATTATGACCGAAAGTTGATTTTGGTCAAGGTTAAATTTGTTAGGCTGAATGATCGGTTACATAAATTAAATCGGGAACGCCTACATCCTCTGTAGAATTTTGTACTCTTTCAGATGATATCCAATTTAATAGGTTTTAGTGAAATGCGAAGGGTACACTTACTTTTCCAAAAGAGGAGTATTTGGAACTCTCAGCAAAATGCATATTAGCGTATAGTGAGATTATGACCGAAAGTTGATTTTGGTCAAGGTTAAATTTGTTAGGCTGAATGATCGGTTACATAAATTAAATCGGGAACGCCTACATCCTCTGTAGAATTTTGTACTCTTTCAGATGATACCCAATTTATTAGGTTTTAGTGAAATGCGAAGGGTACACTCACTTTTCCAAAAGAGGAGTATTTGGAACTCTCAGCAAAATGCATATTAGCGTATAGCGAGATTATGACCGAAAGTTGATTTTGGTCAAGGTTAAATTTGTTAGGCTGAATGATCGGTTGCATAAATTCAATCGGGAACGCCTACATCCTCTGTAGAATTTTGTACTCTTTCAGATGATATCCAATTCAATAGGTTTTAATGAAATGCGAAGGGTACACTCACTTTTCCAAAAGAGGAGTATTTGGAACTCTCAGCAAAATGCATATTAGCGTATAGCGAGATTATGACCGAAAGTGGATTTTAGTCAAGGTTAAATTTGTTAGGCTGAATGATCGGTTGCACCAATGAACTCGGGAACGCCTACATCCTCTGTAGAATTTTGTACTCTTTCAGATGATATCGAATTTAATAGGTTTTAGTGAAATGCGAAGGGTACACTTACTTTTCCAAAAGAGGAGTATTTGGAACTCTCAGCAAAATGCATATTAGCGTATAGTGAGATTATGACCGAAAGTTGATTTTGGTCAAGGTTAAATTTGTTAGGCTGAATGATCGGTTGCATAAATTAAATCGGGAACGCCTACATCCTCTGTAGAATTTTGTACTCTTTCAGATGATATCAAATTTAATAGGTTTTAGTGAAATGCGAAGGGTACACTTACTTTTCCAAAAGAGGAGTATTTGGAACTCTCAGCAAAATGCATATTAGCGTATAGTGAGATTATGACCGAAAGTTGATTTTGGTCAAGGTTAAATTTGTTAGGCTGAATGATCGGTTGCATAAATTAAATCGGGAACGCCTACATCCTCTGTAGAATTTTGTACTCTTTCAGATGATATCCAATTTAATAGGTTTTAGTGAAATGCGAAGGGTACACTTACTTTTCCAAAAGAGGAGTATTTGGAACTCTCAGCATAATGCATATTAGCGTATAGTGAGATTATGACCGAAAGTTGATTTTGGTCAAGGTTAAATTTGTTAGGCTGAATGATCGGTTACATAAATTAAATCGGGAACGCCTACATCCTCTGTAGAATTTTGTACTCTTTCAGATGATATCCAATTTAATAGGTTTTAGTGAAATGCGAAGGGTACACTTACTTTTCCAAAAGAGGAGTATTTGGAACTCTCAGCAAAATGCATATTAGCGTATAGTGAGATTATGACCGAAAGTTGATTTTGGTCAAGGTTAAATTTGTTAGGCTGAATGATCGGTTGCATAAATTAAATCGGGAACGCCTACATCCTCTGTAGAATTTTGTACTCTTTCAGATGATATCCAATTTAATAGGTTTTAGTGAAATGCGAAGGGTACACTTACTTTTCCAAAAGAGGAGTATTTGGAACTCTCAGCATAATGCATATTAGCGTATAGTGAGATTATGACCGAAAGTTGATTTTGGTCAAGGTTAAATTTGTTAGGCTGAATGATCGGTTACATAAATTAAATCGGGAACGCCTACATCGTCTGTAGAATTTTGTACTCTTTCAGATGATATCCAATTTAATAGGTTTTAGTGAAATGCGAAGGGTACACTTACTTTTCCAAAAGAGGAGTATTTGGAACTCTCAGCAAAATGCATATTAGCGTATAGTGAGATTATGACCGAAAGTTGATTTTGGTCAAGGTTAAATTTGTTAGGCTGAATGATCGGTTACATAAATTAAATCGGGAACGCCTACATCCTCTGTAGAATTTTGTACTCTTTCAGATGATACCCAATTTATTAGGTTTTAGTGAAATGCGAAGGGTACACTCACTTTTCCAAAAGAGGAGTATTTGGAACTCTCAGCAAAATGCATATTAGCGTATAGCGAGATTATGACCGAAAGTTGATTTTGGTCAAGGTTAAATTTGTTAGGCTGAATGATCGGTTGCATAAATTCAATCGGGAACGCCTACATCCTCTGTAGAATTTTGTACTCTTTCAGATGATATCCAATTCAATAGGTTTTAATGAAATGCGAAGGGTACACTCACTTTTCCAAAAGAGGAGTATTTGGAACTCTCAGCAAAATGCATATTAGCGTATAGCGAGATTATGACCGAAAGTGGATTTTAGTCAAGGTTAAATTTGTTAGGCTGAATGATCGGTTGCACCAATGAACTCGGGAACGCCTACATTCTCTGTAGAATTTTGTACTCTTTCAGATGATATCCAATTTAATAGGTTTTAGTGAAATGCGAAGGGTACACTTACTTTTCCAAAAGAGGAGTATTTGGAACTCTCAGCAAAATGCATATTAGCGTATAGTGAGATTATGACCGAAAGTTGATTTTGGTCAAGGTTAAATTTGTTAGGCTGAATGATCGGTTACATAAATTAAATCGGGAACGCCTACATCGTCTGTAGAATTTTGTACTCTTTCAGATGATATCCAATTTAATAGGTTTTAGTGAAATGCGAAGGGTACACTCACTTTTCCAAAAGAGGAGTATTTGGAACTCTCAGCAAAATGCATATTAGCGTATAGCGAGATTATGACCGAAAGTGGATTTTGGTCAAGGTTAAATTTGTTAGGCTGAATGATCGGTTGCATCAATTAAATCGGGAACGCCTACATCCTCTGTAGAATTTTGTACTCTTTCAGATGATATCCAATTTAATAGGTTTTAGTGAAATGCGAAGGGTACACTTACTTTTCCAAAAGAGGAGTATTTGGAACTCTCAGCAAAATGCATATTAGCGTATAGTGAGATTATGACCGAAAGTTGATTTTGGTCAAGGTTAAATTTGTTAGGCTGAATGATCGGTTGCATCAATTAAATCGGGAACGCCTACATCCTCTGTAGAATTTTGTACTCTTTCAGATGATATCCAATTTAGTGGGTTTAAGTGAAATGCGAAGGGTACACTCACTTTTCCAAAAGAGGAGTATTTGGAACTCTCAGCAAAATGCATAAATAGCGTATAGTGAGATTATGACCGAAAGTTGATTTTGGTCAAGGTTAAATTTGTTAGGCTGAATGATCGGTTGCACCAATGAACTCGGGAACGCCTACATCCTCTGTAGAATTTTGTACTCTTTCAGATGATATCCAATTTAATAGGTTTTAGTGAAATGCGAAGGGTACACTCACTTTTCCAAAAGAGGAGTATTTGGAACTCTCAGCAAAATGCATAATTATTAGCGTATAGCGAGATTATGACCGAAAGTGGATTTTGGTCAAGGTTAAATTTGTTAGGCTGAATGATCGGTTGCACCAATGAACTCGGGAACGCCTACATCCTCTGTAGAATTTTGTACTCTTTCAGATGATATCCAATTTAATAGGTTTTAGTGAAATGCGAAGGGTACACTTACTTTTCCAAAAGAGGAGTATTTGGAACTCTCAGCAAAATGCATATTAGCGTATAGTGAGATTATGACCGAAAGTTGATTTGGGTCATTTTTAAATTTGTTAGGCTGAATGATCGGTTGCACCAATGAACTCGGGAACGCCTACATCCTCTGTAGAATCTTGTACTCTTTCAAATGATATCCAATTTATTAGGTTTAAATGGAATGCGTAGGGTACACTCACTTTTCCAACAGAGGAGTATTCTAGATTCGTTTTATTTGAAGTAAAATCCTGTATATTCAATTTTTTCGGAAAAATATATGTTTTGGGAAAAAGAAAAGCAAGTATTCACGCTGATTATGTATAGAAACATGTTATCACAAAGTTGCATTACAATATCCCTCTGATTTTTATTTTTAAACTAGCAAAACGACAATTCAAATATTGTGTGTCATGTTTGGGACACCGTAGCGCTTTACGTGCAGGCCAGCCGAAATTCAGGCCCAAATTTAGGGCCAGGATCAGTCTGGTGTCGGTTGTCCCTCCTTCCTCAATAAATTATTTTAACTGGATCGCGTGGCAAACCTACTTCTGGCCGATGGACAAGGGTGCCCGGGTCGTAGACACGGCGAAATGTCTCGCTTTGGAGGTAATTTTCGTCCAGTGGTACTGATGCTGATTGTGAAGTAAAATCGGTAAGCTTCCATTATTATTTTAGATCCTACAGGCGTACGGCTGCAAGGCCTGAATTTCACGCGTCGTCAAGGGCCTACTGTAAAATTAACTTGTTTGTATAGAATATTCACCGTGTGGTGATTATCCCTTGAAATTAATTAGATGCCTTATTTGCCGAAACTCGGATAGATAGCCGATGCCGTTCAAAATCGTTGGTGGTACGCGTAGCCTACATTTTACACTTGCATCCAGCAATCATTACTGTGCATCTTATTATGCCATATAGGGCCTATAATGGGATGCGCTGCGTAGTGTAATAATGGCATAGGCGTATCAATACTAGTATGGTTACAAAAAAAACCCGACTGAATAGATAATTATTGTAACACGACCTCAATGCGATTCGATCCGGTCGGTTGGGTGTGAACTTGTGAAAGAATCCGTTCGAGATCTACAGATGACAGAGAGATGTTATTTTTCCTTTCATTATAGTTTCATCTATAATTATTTCTCAGGGCATGCAAAAGGGCACAATACAAACAGATTGACAAAGTGACAAAACCTAACAGTACAATGTATGATGATGGTATAATACCCCCGAAGGATTGCCAAAAATAATGTGAACTACTGTATATCACAAGTGATATTGAGACATGACCATAATTATGCACCTATTGCATTGTTAAAATTTAATAACTGTTTGTTCATTTGACTTGTGGTGACATCATTTTTACGAGCGGTGTACATTATGATATTTCTCCTTGTCAATTATATTTCCCCCTTGTGAATCTAGTTATAAATGCACGTGTATGCCTTTACTTGTGAGCGACTTGTCGCCTATCATATCTGATGAAGCCGAATGCAATTAACCATAATGTTGTAGCTATGAAGTTGGCTACTGAAAGCATTGGTATGGTACAAAAACCGCTTCACATTCGATAACCTCTTCGATCGTGTACTATTTCATACTGCTGTTGTGGTGCGTTTGGCACCCTATTTTGCATATTACGCCAAGTCTTTGGCTGGTTGGAATTCCGGTTTACTTATTCCCTGTTTGATTGTGTGTTACGTAACTGTACTGCTTCATATACCGGGCTGAGAGTCTCACTCGGTGCAGTTGGTTCTGAGGCGCCGTTGACAACGCCCAAGTCTTCAATTCAACTATTGTTCACTTTCATTCCCACGTACTGTATGTGGAGTTTTTCTGCATGTGAATTAAACCTCTGGACACGTTATTTCAGTCTCATAAGTGTATATAAATTCTGACGTCATCCATGTCTGTCCCGTGGTGTTTTCCAACACAACTTCACTGCAGCAGAGTCGCAGTGTGTTGCTGTTTTTTTTTCTCTGTGGAAATTCATCTAAGAGGACTTTTACAAGTACATAGGCCTAATGTGTAACCATATCCACATGATTGAACTATATTTTAGGAAAACAGCAAAGAAAACATAGCACCGTTTTGAGACCTAGGCTAATCTTGTAGCCCCTACACAAAATTGGTAAGATCGAAAAACAGAAATGTTCACAGATTTTCATGAAACTTTACACAGTTTCAAAATGGTAATAAAGGAAACCTCGCACTGAAATATTTCTGCCTAAAATGCTGCATTATTTGAGCCGGTGGGCAGATTGAGCTGAAATGTTCACAGGTGTGCTATTTCTTGCATAATGTTGCATCAGACAACGTACTGAATCTATAATCTTTGACAACCTCGACCAACGTTGTGTTATCCCTTTAACGTACCGGGTACTATAGCGCTCTACCACCTGAGGTTTAAAAAAAATCAACCTACCGTCTTTGGTGTCAGTATGAAATTTACCCTGGTATAGAGTTTCTTCACATGACGTCACCTGACCGCCAAAGGTCAATGAGCATGTCCGCAGGCCTAGGAGCCGTCCAAACCCGCGGAAGCACACGCAAAATACCGAATCTGAGTTGATGACTCGAAGGTGCGCGCGTTCCACGTAATACTTGAACGCTGGCCGTAAAAAAACTGAAAACAAAACTGAAAGCAAAACTCTGATCGCGACTCTGCTAAATTAATTGGGAAAACATTTCCCTTTTGACAGACGTGCTTCCCCATTAAAAAAACATAACTGCCCCGAACATAAACGTCATTATAACACCAGCAGTAATACACCAGCAGTGCATTTATAGCCGTGTATAATTATAGCCTACATTATTTTATTAAAGGTCCTATTGGCTATACTTGCGGTGTTTGATCATTAAAAATATTACTAATTCACGGTAGATATGATAGTTATTTTAAGCCCCTAAGTGCATGAGGTCATGGTGCAAAGCCCGCAAAATATAAAAAAAAAAATAGGCCTATAACTATCACCTGGTCCTGCACTAACTTCAATGTGTAACCTTCTATAACTCGTGCGATTATGAGCTTCGATATTGATAGTTTGAAATGAGATTTTTTTTGTTTTATTTCATACTTTGAATCATCCCGAAATTCGTTCGTGTCGCGAACTTACCGCACCTCCAGCCTGCTCTCAAAAGGGCACATCTGGGCACAATTTCATGTAGCCGCTTAAACGTGAACACCTACAAAGCAATTATTCCTTGATTATAACAAGATAGCTAACTATCAAAACCGGTAAAATGGACACCTCTGTTGGGTATCACTTCAATCTCCCTGATCATTCGATATCAGATATGAGTGTACTGGGCATAGAATCACTTGGTCACCGTAGTAATGCTGTCCGTCTTAGCCGTGAGAAAATGTAGATGAAGCGTCTTCGGACTATTCAACCACATGGTCTCAACATCCAGGAGTGTAATGACTAACACCATGCAGCTTTCTGATAATCCTTCTTTTGTGTTCAGTCCTTAATTCACACTTCTCTCTTTGATCTTTCCCTCTCTTGTCACTAATCCCTACCCCACTCCTTGCCCTTCTCTTTGATCTCCCCCCCCCCAATCCCTACCCTACCCCTTGCCCTTCTCTTTGATCTCTCCCTACCAGCTTCACTCTTTGTCCTTTGTTTCTCATCCGTGTCCTATTCACCCTCTCCCCCTTCCTTCGTGTACATGTATCTGTTTTGTCCTTGTCACTCTGCCTTTGAGAAAGGTCCTTCCATAGGATCGAAACGTCAGGCCCACTAAATTTTAGATTTACATTTTGGTAATTTTAGTCAGTAAGCAGTTTGCAACATTTTTGTATATCACCTTAAGATAGCTAACTATTATTCAAGTTGGTATATACATGACAGTTATACTTAACGTTCAACTTGTATTCAAGTACACGTTATCGGGTGTTTAGCTTTGGATACGTTCAACATTGGTCGACAACATGATTTTATTGCATGGGCAAAGCTTTCCATGCTTTAGCAAATTTTGTTGCTTATAACTGCTTGAAAGCGACTCTATAGAATTGGCTCCAGGCGGCATTACAACCAACGATGATACAGTGGGAAACGCTGCATTTTGTGCTGACCAGTTTAGTTCACAAAACAAAATGTGATTTTCCACAATTTCTCCCGAATTCAGGAAGGCTGCTATTACGGCCCGTACAACATGGACCCGCCTCCGCGTAGTCACGCCAAACTGCTGGTGGACATCAGCCGCGCCTTGTCCGGCGAGCAGGACGCGGCCCGCTTCAAGGCCATGTGCTTGCCGCTGGGGCTGAGGCCGGGCGAGGTGGAGCGCCACAGCGTGTTGGACCTTCTCCACCTCCTGGACAGACGGCGGGTGATAGCGCCCGGCCGCTACACCAAGCTCGCCCAGACGCTGGCCGACATGGGCAACGCCGACCTGGTGAGGGAGCTCTTGCCCGGCGAGAAGATTGCCGCAGGTGAGGAGCGGACTCGGGCTGACTGTAGTGACTCGGTCTCGAGTCCAACTCGAATAATTATTGTTGTCCATTCATGACTCTGACTAGAGTCCGACTCTAGTCTTATTTTCCATGCATGACTCGGACTCTATAGTCTGACCTGAGTCTTATTTTCCATGACTCGGTGACTCTAGTCTGACTTGAGTCTTATTTTCCTTGACTCGGTGACTCTCGTCTGACTTCAGTCTTATTTTCCATGACTCGGTGACTCTCGTCTGACTTCAGTCTTATTTTCCATGACTCGGTGACTCTCGTCCGACTTGAGTCTTATTTTCCTTGACTCGGTGACTCTAGTCTGACTTGAGTCTTATTTTCCATGACTCGGTGACTCTCGTCTGACTTGAGTCTTATTTTCCTTGACTCGGTGACTCTCGTCTGACTTGAGTCTTATTTTCCATGACTCGGTGACTCTCGTCTGACTTGAGTCTTATTTTCCATGACTCGGTGACTCTAGTCTGACTCGAGTCTTATTTTCCATGACTCGGTGACTCTCGTCTGACTTGAGTCTTATTTTCCATGACTCGGTGACTCTAGTCTGACTTCAGTCTTATTTTCCTTGACTCGGTGACTCTAGTCTGACTCGAGTCTTATTTTCCATGACTGGTGACTCGTCTGACTTGAGTCTTATTTTCCGAGACTCGGTGACTGTCGTCTGACTTCAGTCTTATTTTCCATGACTCGGTGACTCTAGTCTGACTTCAGTCTTATTTTCCTTGACTCGGTGACTCTAGTCTGACTTGGGTCTTATTTTCCTTGACTCGGTGACTCGTCTGACTTCAGTCTTATTTTCCATGACTCGGTGACTCTCGTCTGACTTTAGTCTTATTTTCCATGACTCGGTGACTCTAGTCTGACTTGAGTCTTATTTTCCATGACTCGGACTCTATAGTCTGACCTGAGTCTTATTTTCCTTGACTCGGTGACTCTAGTCTGACTTGAGTCTTATTTTCCATGACTCGGACTCTATAGTCTGACCTGAGTCTTATTTTCCATGACTCGGTGACTCTAGTCTGACTTGGGTCTTATTTCCCTTGACTCGGTGACTCTAGTCTGACTTGAGTCTTATTTTCCTTGACTCGGTGACTCTCGTCTGACTTCAGTCTTATTTTCCTTGACTCGGTGACTCTAGTCTGACTTGAGTCTTATTTTCCTTGACTCGGTGACTCTAGTCCGACTTGGGTCTTATTTTCCATGACTCGGTGACTCTCGTCTGACTTCAGTCTTATTTTCCATGACTCGGTGACTCTCGTCTGACTTCAGTCTTATTTTCCATGACTCGGTGACTCTAGTCCGACTCGAGTCTTATTTTCCATGACTCGGTGACTCTAGTCCGACTTGAGTCTTATTTTCCATGACTCGGTGACTCTAGTCTGACTTCAGTCTTATTTTCCTTGACTCGGTGACTCTCGTCTGACTTGAGTCTTATTTTCCATGACTCGGTGACTCTCGTCTGACTTCAGTCTTATTTTCCATGACTCGGACTCAGACCCCTTCGATGTTGAGATTTTCATTTTCAGTTTGCACTTTTGTTTTTGGTATAATTTTTTTTTAAAGTTTTTTTTTTTAACCGGTTTGTCGTCACTCCGTTTTCCGACTGTCCCCCGCAGTTCCCGCGGCCGGGAGGGGCCGCTCGGGTCGTGACTCCCCGGAGGCGGCCCCGCGTAGCCCGAGGAACTCCGTCGTCACCGAACGGAACCTGGCCTGGCTCGCCTCGCAGATGGGCCGCGACTGGAAGCAGGTGGGCATCATGTGTCTGGGCATGACGCAGACGGACATCTTCCACTGCGAGTCCAGAGACGACGTCGCCGGCCGGATCTTCCACATGCTGCACCTGTGGAGGTGCCGCCTGGGCTCGGCGGCCACCTACTCGCTGCTGCTGTGCCAGTTGGCCGAGCACGTGGACTTCGACCGGTCCGTTCTGGAGGAGCTGGAGAGGAGGGCATCATTACCGGACAGTGCGTGATGCAGCAGTCTTTCATCAGGACATGTCTTCAAGTCCTGTCGTATAGCAGCTGGTTGCTGTTGTTACCCCTATATGTTTGACCCTTTTCTAACAAATTAAAAGTGGACATCAAATGGCCCATTAAAATGACCACGAGGAAGTATACAGTACTTGGACTTAATTGAATCATTCCAGTGAAAATTTAATGAAGTCCACGAGGAACTACTTAACTGTGAATCGTTTTGGTTTAAGTTAAACCCAAAATGCTGGAATCTGTGACTAGAATGACCAAAGGTGAACTCAAGAACGGGTCAAAGGGCATGAGTGGTGTTTGAGAACCCTTACCCTTTAACCACGTCGCGCCAGGAACTCCGAAATCGGAGTGCCTGAAGTACGGGGTGGGCGAAAACCCCGCGAAAAACCCTTCTGGGGAAAAAACGCGGGGAAATTCCCACCCGGCTCCATTATATAATGGCAACCAAGCTCTTGCTCCGTACTAATGCATCTGGTGTGTAACGTTACTTCAATTCAAACTCAAACAACCCATCTTGATAAATTAAATGTTTTTTTTTTAGTTTTATACAATTTAATCGTGTTAAGGAACCTTAATTATGACATCTACTTGTAACTAAATGTCTTGCAGTCTCCATAGCCCTTTAATGACCGGATGACAAGTTTTCCAGCTGTAGGGCAAGAGGGACTCCTAAATCCTATACAGATTACTCTTTCTGGTTTACTGGAGGTAGGAAGGGGATGGCGGAGGTAACATGGTTCTTTCCTGTGGCCAGTAGTGGTGTGGAGTTGCCTTAAAATGGCAACTTCCCGCCTCACGTTAACTTAAATACCCTGCGTGGCCACCCTCTCTCTCTGCATTGTGCCTACGCATTGGCTATTGTTACCTCTTACGCAATCGTTGTGAGTGGCAAGGGTGTTCTTGCTTTCTTTTCTTAAACATACCTGGAGACCCTTCCATAAATACCATTAAGCGTTGCTTAATTCTCTTTTATATCGGAAGGGAGTTGAGATTGGTCCCGCTTGTCAGATCCATTAATTAGATATCAAATGAGATTTGAAGGTTTGCATGGTGAGAATAACAGGATAAATAGGTTTGCGGAGACACCATGTAAATTCTCTTTTGTGAGTAAGTGTGGTTCTGAAAAGAACCGGAGGAACTCGACGTTTCGAACAGTATACTCTGCTCGTCTTCAGGAGAATGCTGGATTCCAACTGGGAGTGTGGCTTATGTAGTGTGGAGAGGGATCCTGGTGAGGGGATTAGCTCAATGGAGGGTGAAGGCGGGAAATGTAAAGGCGGGAACAAGCCACACTCCCAGTTGGAATCCAGCATTCTCCTGAAGACGAGCAGAGTATACTGTTCGAAACGTCGAGTTCCTCCGGTTCTTTTCAGAACCACACTTACTCACAAAAGAGAATTTACATGGTGTCTCCGCAAACCTATTTATCCCATTAAGATATCGTTGATTACAAGTCGTGTTTTTGGGCATCCGACCATGTCTGACTCCAATGGGAGTTGCATGATGCATGGGACAGTCGGCTGAGTTGCGGTATAAGATGCCCCCGTCCACTGTCATTCTCTTGGGAGGGCAAATTGTAGCAGGATAAAGGACAGTGAATGGAGTGCATGTTGTGGGTATAGGCCTCCCATGTTTACATGGGAGTTTCAGCAACGCCATTTTCTTTTAAAGGGATAACAACATGTGATCCAACATTGTGCATGAAGTTGCACGCCTGTGAACATTTTCAGCTCAATCCACCAACTGAGTCTCGAGAAAAATAGATATTGAAAAACCGCTTCATTTGTTTCGCAAAAATGCAGCATTCAACGCATTGAACATTCCGAAAAATCGATATAGAGGGTGAGACGTAAACTATTTTTTTTACTATTTTCTCCCAAAATACAGCATTTTAGGCAGAAATATTTCAGTGCGAGGTTTCTACTATAACCATCTTCAAACTGTATAAGTTTCATCTTTCATGTATATAAATCTATGAACATTATTTTCTGGTTTTCGATCTTATCAATGTTTTGTATAGGGCTTTATGACGTTGTGGGCAAAGTATATGTCATTGTTGCCCAACACCGGACTACACTCTAAAAAGAAACCAACCCAACATTGCGTTAAATCTTACCCATTGTGGTGGTAAAAAAGGGAACATGGTCGTTTGTTGAGTAAAATGCTACACAACAGGGGTTGTGTCAAGTTATACTCAATCATTGCACAAAGCAATTACCCAACAACGACGTCAACTTTGTTACCCAACTTAGTTGTGTCAAATTTAACCCAACTAAAGACCACTTTTTAAACCTTGCATTTGTGTACACGATACCGTTGTGTCCTGATTTTAGTCATTGTTTGGGTTACTTTTGCTCAAAAGATGTGTCACTATAATTATTACTCAGGAATTGACGATGAAACACTTTCTTTCCATTTCTATGATTTATTCTATGAGAACAGTAGATATGTAATAGTAATTTGACAATGAAAATGGAAGTTGTTTGTTTTAATGTGCATCTTTGAAATAACTGGCAAGGCACAGGCAATCAACACAGCACCTGTTTTGAAAGCACCTTTTCGGGTTGTATGAGCGCTTTAAGGACACGTCCAATGCTTCCTTGAAATGCTGAAAAGGGGACAGGCACAATTTTTTTTTTTTTTCGTTCCTTCGAAATCGTTTCAATTTAATTTCGGCCAATCATATATGAAACTAAATCCGAGTAAATGCACTGCCATGACTGTAAGCTTTTCATGTAAACAGCATAGACTTCAACAACTCCGCATATCGGACAATGTCCTGCAGGAAAACACATCCCACCGCATCATGGGTGTCATAGTGCAGGCAGACCTTAAATGGGATGCCCACGTCCAGAGTATGATATCTCGGGCCAACAAAAAACTGTACATCTTAAAGACACTAAAGCGGTTTTATTTACCGGTAAATGATTTGGTCTCCATCTACCTTGGGTATATTAGGCCTTTGTTAGAATAGTCTGGAATTTTAGCCTCACTTTGAAACATGTAAAAGCTCTGGATAATTTCCGGAAGAGGGTTTGTAGAATTATCCTTGGCAATGCATACAAATTGTTATGATGATGCACTTGTCTCTTGTGGCTTAATAACTCTCAGTCAGAGACGAAATCAGCTGTGTATCAAGTTTGGTCAGTCTTTACTCACTTCAAAACATTTCAGTACTTGGATTCCTCTGACTCGTCATCAGTCACATGGTCGTCAGCTAAGAAATTCTTCAACCATAACAGTTCCTTTTTGTCGTACTATAGGAGATACCAGAACAGCCCTCTTGTAGGATTAATTAAGTTGCTCAACAGTGTGTCTTATTAAACGTATCTATCTAATTGTATAATTCCTTTGTGTTTTGACCCTCCCCTCCTCCTCATTGACCCCTCTCCTCCTGACCCCCACCCAGACCCCCTTCTCCCCATCCCCCTTGACCCCCCCCTGGTCCCACATAATATTTCTATGCCTCTCTCAATGTCCTACGTTTCCCTCCCCTTTTTTATTTAAGTAAATGTTGTAAATAGCTTTGTCTTTCAGTCAACCTATAATTATTCCTCTGTCATTTAATTGTGCCCCTTCTTGTATGTATTAATTGATATTAATGTGATTTTACTTCAGCGTCTCCAAGGCATTTTTGGCCTTTGGTTTTAAATAACTTTGCCTAGACTTTTAAATGTTTATATCAATTGATATTCATTTGTTTTAATGAACATGTAAATTGTATTCACAATTCTATTGATACAGTTGATGCAATTAATTGTATTAATTGTGTTAATTGTATTGATTGTATTAATGTATTAATTGATATTAATGTGATTTTACTTCAGCGTCTCCAAGACATTTTTGGCCTTTGGTTTTAAATAACTTTGTCTAGACTTTTAAATGTTCATATCAACTGATATTCATTTGTTTTAATGAACATGTAAATTGTATTCACAATTCTGCCTCTGGCGGTGAGGAGTAGTTTTCTTTTTTAATAAATAAACCATTCATAATAATAATAATAATAATTTGTTCCTTCGAAATAAGATTTCGAGGGAACGCAATGAAGTTCGAGGGAACGAAATAAGATTTCAAGGGAACGAAATAACATTTCGAGGGAACGAAATAAGATTTCAAGGGAACGAAATAAGATTTCAAGGGAACGAAATAAGATTTCAAGGGAACGAAATAACATTTCAAGGGAACGAAATAAGATTTCGAGGGAACGAAATAACATTTCAAGGGAACGAAATAACATTTCGAGGGAACGAAATAAAATTTCGAGGGAACGAAATAACATTTCGAGGGAACGAAATAACATTTCGAGGGAACGAATTAATATTTCGTCGGAACGAAATTATTTCGAGGGAACGAAATAAAATTTCGAGGGAACGAAATAACGTTTCAAGGGAACGAAATAACATTTCGAGGGAACGAAATAAAATTTCGAGCTCCGTATATGTGCCAGCCGTTCCATGCCGTGCCCACACAGTTGTAAGAACATTCTTAGCGAAGATCGATCGTTGCCCGATTTGCCGTTTCCGTATCCGTACCCACGTTGTTGAAATGGCTATGAATCGCTCCATTGGCCCTTTCTGTTTAATAGATTTGGAGTTTTTTTGGGGGAAGGGCGGGAAGATCTATAGCGTTAAAACGAGCGGATGTGGCTTATACTTTCTCCAGTTTAGATGACGACATTTTACGGTTGCGGTCAGTGTATGGGGATAATACTGTAGGCCCCCTAATTGGTTGGGTTTTGTGGGATACGTCAGCCATGCTCCGTGAACTTAAAAAGATATATCGAGATCTGGGGCCAATTTCATATAGAGCTGCATGCTTATTGCTTAAGCAACACCATTCCCTGAATCACAGAGTCATGATTCATAATTAATGGGATCATCTTGCCAAGCTTCACTCTTGTTTCAGGCCAACAACACAATCATGAGCAGTGCCGCAGCTGATGGTGTGTTTTACGGTAGCTAAGTGCGTTTTGGCGGACGCAGCCAAAAATTGGTTATGAGGATCACCTTCCCAACCAAAACTCCACTTTTTGTTTCATTATGCTAAGTAAAGAACAATGGAATACAAGTCCAAAGCATTATTGATATCACACCGAAGTGCGGTTTGTAATCCTGTTTACAGGAGGCAGAATGTTTAGAGTTTCACGCTTAAAGGCCCCTATACAACATTGGTAAAAGTCAAAAGATTGCCACAATATTTGTGTATTAAACCATTAAACATTCCCAAAAAGAAATCCTGCGAAGGTTTTAGCTCAAATGGTAATCTGAGAAAGTAGAAAAAGGAAAGAAAACGTCACGGTATTCGCACCGTTCTGTATAGTATAATGTAAGAAATAGTTCATTACTCGCGAGTAATAAACCATTCGTCGATGTTTGAGTGAGGATTTCTCGAGAAGTACAGCATTCCAGACCGTAAGGATTCTATCATGACCATCTACAAACTGTAAATTAGAAGGAAATCTTTGGACATCGATGTTTTCCGATCTTCCCAATGTTGTATTAATTTTGACCTTTGTTGTATTAATTTTGGCAGCTCCATGTGAAATTTAGCCCAGGTAATTTTTATTGGGGGTAAATTAGAGATGGTTTGAGCTACAATGGGCGACGAAGAGCACACATTTTCACAACACTCGGCAAACGCAGCCGAACCAATTGTCGGTTAGGCATATGGCAGGTTATGACTCTGGCAAAACGCACCATAATAGGCTATAATAGGTTTGAGCTATAATTACAGGCCTACTCTAGATCTGGGTGCACAAACGCACTCATTATTTTGTTCACAGTAGATAGACAGTACAGTACAGAGACGTCATGCAAACAGTACAGGGACAGTTTTCCAGCAAGACTCATTTCCTGCACGGGTGACGTCTCCGGCTGGGCCGTGCAGTCGAAGCGAGAGATCTGACGTCATTACACACGAGGGAAGGCCGGCTGGAACAGATTCCCTGGAAAAACACGCTTCTTTTCTCTACCAAATGAAATTGAAAAAATAATAATAATAATAATAAAAATAAAGAATCAGCTAATTTCAGTAGGCCTATCTGCTAATTTGATATCTATTTAATTTTCCCTTGTATCGGTAGGCCTTTTTTTTATTATTAGTCTTTTTCCCAAAAAAGTGACTAAGTAGGCCTACTTTTGAACAATTTGCAGAAATTATTATACTGTACTTGGACTGGACCGTACCGGAAGTACCTCGGGTTTTGCATATAATGTACAGTAATATTATAGGCCTACCATTAAAACGTTGTTCTGGTTTTCTCGGGTAAGTCCTGATTCAGTCTATTTGTTTCAGAATTATTAAAAACTGTAACACATAATTATGTCATTATTTTTTGAATCCTTGAACTGACTCGGGCTCAGGCTTCGTACCCTTAAAAAAAAGAACTTTTTTCAACAAGTTTGCTCAAACGTTCCCAAGTTTTGTTTGAAAAAAAAAATCATGCTGTTTGTGGTTTGTCGCTGAATTTGAAGGTTTGTTGTCCTGTTCCAGTAGAAGGAAATGTGGTCAGAAGTTGTTTTTTTTTAATATTATTATTTCCCCCGTGATACAAAGTGTGGAAATTAGTAGAAAAAAATAGGGCCTAATGAACTCGAAGTTCAGGCTGGAGCCCCCCAAAAATAATGCTTTCCCTTTTAAAGCGCCACCAACGTACCTGCGATATTAATAACATCCGGGTATGCGAAACATTCCGACTGGTATTCTGCCCAACGTGTTCGATATTGCCTTTACCGGACACGGTACCAGGGACGTACGTGCAACTTGCACCATTACGCCATGCACAATTCTACGTAGTTCCACGCATGCTGCAGCCATTATTTTGCAGAAATCCATATGCTCCTGTAACACTGAGAAGCACTTTGTAAGTCGAAAAATAGCCTCCCAGACTCTTCTAAATTTCACATTTCGCATTCAAGGTGAACTACAGATGAACATAGAGTAAACAAGTATTCTTTTCTTTTTTGCTTCACAGGGGACAGGGAAGGAATTTGTACCTGATCGACAGATTGGCCGAGCGAGTGCAAACCTCGTCGTTGGCAGTCGCTTTCGTCTGCATTGAGGAAGTCCGTACAGTGCAGTCACATCGCGCTGATTTTATTGTCTTAAATTTTGATAAGAATCAAAAGTGTTTATGTCTTTTTGCAGTTGTTGCGGTGAGTACTTCAGCCAGAGTGCATATTTAGACCAGGCAGTAGTTTTCTACCTTGTTGCTAAAGGGGATGGTCATACAAACGAATCTCTTGATTGCACCACCACCCGCCAGTACTGAACTGAAGTCTGAATCAGTGAATGGATGGGTGTAGCCTGGGTGACTACTTTCATTTCCAAGGCTTAATCCAAGGAATGCGAGGGAAAAGCTCCAAAGTTTATCCAGCCCCATGTCAAAGGTGATCACTGGCACTCGAAGATTCTCAGAAAAGATGTGTAATCCTGTCTATCCTGACTACGTCAAATAGAAATTTGCGCCCACTGACCCAGACTCAACTAAGTTGGTTTTTGTTGTGTCATGCAGTATTACTAATCCCTTGGAATACTGAATGGCCTGTTACCTGTTATGACGGAACTGGTTTTGGCTCAGTGTCCCATGATAAATACCAGCTATAGTATTTAGTGTTACTCTATTTCAATGCTAGTGTGTAATCTTATCTTATGACTGATTTTGACAACTTTGGCTGCGGTTGTATTGCATCTTTACTTGGAAGTGACCGCTGTCTACCTTCTTGTGAAATGTGAAGTCACACAATTCTGTTCCAAATCATAACAGATTCTTTCCTGTTGTCCACTTTGGGCTTATTTCTCAATCCCCGGCTAGATATAAATCAGTTCGTGCACCATGCTCCACATAAGGTCTTGCAAAAAGTTGGCCGTCTCACTTTCTGACTAGATGGCAAGGTGTAGGGTTTGCTAGCTGGATGCGAAAGAAATGGTGTCCAATTTGGAAATTGCCATCTCGCAGAGGAGGCAATTTTGTTGTTTGATTTGTAAAGTTTGCTCGTCAGACTCCTTAGACAGGTAAGTAAGATTAAGAAAGCTTTTTTGAATGGCTGCATTTTTGCTTTCTCAACCTGTTTGTAAATCTTTTTACTCTGTTCTTTTTCCCAGATATTTTGGTGAGGGTTGCCAGTGCTAAATACCCACCGTGCCGTCCACGCACACATCAACATCAACACATACATCGGCATCCACCCGACGATTTTATGTCTTCTATACCGAACTGTCCGTATCATCCCTTAAATCACAACAAAAGACTCAAGTGGAGTAAAGACAGACAAGACAGCAGCGAGCGCAGCCAAGGTCGGGCTTCAAGATGGCACTTAACGTCAACCGCAGTGTCACTGATCAGTTCTACCGCTACAAAATGCCACGGCTCATAGCAAAGGTGAACGCCGTCATCATTGATATCAACTTTAAAAAGAAACCCATTTCCTTGCCTTTGCTGGCCTATACTTATACGTTCCGGTAATATGTATTCGTGCACAGTCTGGAAATAAGTGTGTGTGTGATTTTTATGCAGCGTCTGTTATTCGTGGTCCGATGGGCACTTTGTCTCCGGTTGTCAGCGGGTCAGCCTCATTCAAACTGATTGCTAGTATTCACACAAGGATGGTTTTCCTTGTGAACTTCTGGAGATTGCAAAATTCCACTGTTCGAAAATTCCAGCCGGTTAAGCCAATGTATCCAAACTAGCGCTTTAAACCAAGGGCAAAATTTGCAAACGCGCAAGATCAAGGATCTTGAAATTTCATCGATGGCCTGTTTGCTAGTGCTGTAGTAGAGAAGATAAATTGTTTGGAGAATTAAATTTGATTTGTCGGGTTTTGGATAATAGAGCTTGGAAGATGTCTGTCTTCCTTGGCATTGCTCCGGCACTTTAATTTTTTTTTGGCTTGGGACTAAGGAAAGGTAGCAGAGAGACTGACGGAGCGATGTACTGACTGGATTTCCCTTTTTTGCCAACAGGTGGAGGGCAAAGGCAACGGTATTAAAACAGTCATCTCCAACATGGTGGAGGTCAGCAAGTGTCTGTCTCGACCTCCAACATGTAAGTACTATGAACTTGAAGTCAAGAAAAGCATTGCCTATTTGACCACAGCGTTATCCGAAAGAATATAGGGGCCCCTGACCCTTCGACTCTAGCAGGATCTTTTTCCCAAGGCGGAATAAGGAAGGTTCTTTTCGAGAGGCACCTCTGAGAAAGGTCCTGCTAGGACCAATACATCAGTCTCGTCTTTTTTTTTATACGCGTATGAATTGTAGAAGTTGGATGAAGGTGAGATTGTAAAGTTCTTTTCTTTTCAAATCCTGGCAACTCGGCCACTGACCTCCCAGCTCTTATTAAGAATCCTTGTTATACCTTGAAATCTCCTGATGTATTCAAGTAAAAAATTTCCCTCTGTCCACCAAAACCCTACGTAAGAGTGTCGCTTTCCCTGCAAGACCCAACAAACTTAAACAGAGTGCAAGGGCATCGGTGGCTATTGCTTGAATACAGTTGGTGAGATTCTGTCGAGTGAGTGGCTGCTCATCCCCTCCGAATCGACAGCCTGTGAAGGTGGTGTAAGAGCCAAAAGAGGCACTGGTCGAGAGGTTGGGTAATTGTTGGATTCTCTCCTGTCTCCGCCCCGCCCGCAGATCCAACCAAGTTCTTCGGTTGTGAGCTGGGAGCCCAGACCCAATTTGACTTCAAGAACGAGCGCTACATTGTGAACGGCTCCCATGACGTGGCCAAGTTGCAGGACCTGCTGGACGACTTCATCAAGAAGTACGTCCTCTGCAGAGCCTGTGAGAACCCGGAAACAAACTTGGTAGGCCTGTTGTCAAATTCACACCCCCTCCCCCCCAAAAAACCCCCCCCCCCAAAAAAACATGTAGCCATAGTGATTACAAGGCCATTCTTATCAAGGCAGGACTTGGAGGCAGGAGTTTTAAAGAAGAATGAAACCCAGAGAAAATAGTTGGCTTATCTCTTTGGTTGATAAAACCAACCTACAATTACCCATGTGCAACTCACCTACGAGTTTCATAAAGAGGGAAAAATCATGGAATTCGGTGGTCGAATTCGCGTTCCCTCAACCCGCCATGCTTTCGAAATTCCCGGAAGGTCACTGCGGGGGTATGACATCACGGCGGAGACGACCCTGTCTGATTGGCCAGTTAGGCTTGTTCAATCATTTTAATTTAAACTACAAATATTAATCAACATTTAAAGAAGAATTATACCTCAATGTGTGAGAAAATAATCTTATAATCCTTTGCAGATTTATTGTTTTTCGCTTTGGTCATTATTTGAATTATTCTTGGGGATTGCGTATAGTGTTGATCTACAAACACTTTCACGGCTTCCTGGTTGCATACGTTGCACGGACTGTACATGTACATGTACATGTACATGTACAGTGCACGTACAACGTACACGTTGTGTACTACATGTAATGTACAGTACATGTACACACTACTACTGTACTGTACACGTGTACAATGTACACGCGTTGTGTCCTACTTGTATTGTAATGTACTACTGTACACGTGTACATTACGTTGGTATCTGTAACAAAATAAACGCTGCGCAATTTTGGTTCTCTGTTTTCTTGATCTTCGCCGAATGGCGCCCTGTTATAACAGCTAAACAAGTAGGCCTAAAATAACTTATACACCAGGGGCTGAGTTTAATCATGGAGGAATCTCTCCTTATTCCTCCATGGTTTAATAAAGGTCCGACAACTATGACTGGGAGCCCACTGTGTCCAGCTTTTGTTTCAGCTCGCGTAATTTTAATAGGAAAATACGAGAAATGATTCAAGGGATGGTCGATGTTTTGGAGAGATTTCAGTTGTACACGTTAGCGAAGCTGTGTGGAGCTTAGTGGGGGTCAGGGGTCATGCACTTCCCAGCGTATGCTATGCACACAATAGCGCTGGGTGACAGGAGTTGCGGTCAGCGACCAGGGAATAAACAGTGTGGGCGACTGGAGTCGCGTTCCGATAACGTGTAAATAAGGCCTAGCTCCATGTTCTTGTTGCAGCACAAATAAAAATACGGCACGGTACGTATATCCCCCTTCTTCCTCCATGGTAATTGGTACAATACATGTATATCCATGGAGTTTACCCTCCATGAGTTACAGATAAGCGGTCTGCGAGAAAGACTAGACAGAACGTGCATGTGAGAAAAATCACGCTAGGACCGAAACGAAAACATACATCAAAAGTCGATCGTATCATACAGGAAAAACATCAAAATTAACTCAGCTTTCTGGATTCCAATGCGGCAATTCGTGAAGCTGTCGATGAACGTGATGCCACCGCTGGTCGATGTGAAAATACTGAAGGAACGGCATGTTCTTTCAGTATATTTCTCGGCTTCGAGCCGGTGAGTTTGGCCTGCAAGTCAACCTCGATCCCAACTCCTCCTCCGTGAAGTGATCGCTACAAATCACGTCATTTCGACTATATTTGTAGCCGACATTGAGAATTATTTCTACTTTCATGGCCGCAGCCCACTTCCCAAACAACTCAGGTCTCTTGGCCTTGTTAGGAACTGCATGGACAGATTTCCCTAGCTTTTTTCCGCTGGCATTGTTACAACCAAAAGCCTGGCAGTACACCATCGTTCATGCTCGCGAGTGTATATAAACTGCACGCAGTATACATGTGTTGTGTACACACATGTTACTTGTAGGGATACGTCCGTCCGGGCCCATGCGGGGGTTGCCCGTCATTATGTCATACCCCCCGCAGTGACCTGCCGGGAATTTCGAAAACATGGCGGGTACAGGAAACGCGAATTCGACCACCGAATTCCATGATTTTTCCCTCTTTATGAAACTCGTAGGTGAGTTGCACATGGGTGATTGTAGGTTGGTTTTATCAACCAAAGAGATAAGCCAACTATTTTCTCTGGGTTTCATTCTTCTTTAATAGATGCTGCCAATTTGATGGTTGAATCTCAGATAAGGTTGTGTCGGTTTCAAAATTGAGATACTCGGTACACCGTGGGGAAAAAAAACGCGGTTTCGGTATACCGTGACTTTATTTTTCCTTGGCCACGCCCACAACGATAGAAAAAAGGGGGTAAAACCAAGTCTACCGTGGTTGTCTTGAAAGTAGCTTCACCCACTGAGTAGTTGATAGCAGTGTGCATCATAGCTACGGTTGCTGGTTTTCCCATAATACACGTACATTGTACATGTAGTTACAAAAATGCATAGTAAACTATAGAAAAGCGAGTTAAAGACAAGAATTTAAGAAGTTCCGCCACCATATTTAACTCCACTGCACATAAATGTCATAAAAAGGACAAGGTAACGCTTTCCCCTTTCCTTCTCAAAATGAATTATGCATAAATAAGGTCAAGTTGGCTAGCAGTAGCAAGCTGCGCACACACTCGTCCCAGCACGTGCACATTGTATGCAGGCACACAGCCCGGACGTTGTTTTTTTACCACTGTACATACGTATTAATGTATACATGTACATGTGTCCGGCTGTGCACACAGCTAGCTTCACAACCGCAGTGTTTCGCAATATTTGCGAACGAACTTTTCGATCCAAACAGGATCGGGCGCGAAACCCTCGGCATGAATGAGTCTGGTTTTTGTTCCTGCATGTAACATTTTATTGCAATGCTGGGGTCAGGTGCAGACATTGAAGTTAGCTAAAAAAGAACGTCGATCTCACGCAAGACACTGACACAACGTAACGAGGCCGATCATGTACCATGCTTGCGGGGTCGCACGGGACGATCTTTATCATCAATTATTTTGTTGCCTTGATGACATTGGTGATCGTTCGCTTGCTCCTCATGGAAATATAAACGCATACGTCTCTGTGATGCGGCAAGTGAATATTTTATGCCCAAAAGTTCCTTGTCTGTTTTTCCTTTATTTGTTTGACTTAAACTGAAAAAGCTGCCTCCTTTTTGTGTGGTCCCCCAACTACAGTAGCCAATGTTACAGCAATTGGTTGTTTGCATCTGAATGAAGACGTGGGTGTGATCCCTTGAAATATACGGCAGTTAATGACTGGCACCCCACACCTGCAAAGACTAGTTGACTATTTGGGAAGGCCACCATCTAAGGGCTGTGTAGCTCAGATGGTAAGAGCACTGGTACTCAAAAGCAGAGGTCTAGTCGACTATTTGGGAAGGCCACCATCAAAGGGCTGTGTAGCTCAGATGGTAAGAGCACTGGTACTCAAAAGCAGAGGTCTTGGGTTCAAGTCACAGTCCAGTCAACGTTTTCTTGGCCATTCATTTTTAAATTTCAAGAAAAGATTTCTAGTAAAACAGAGTTGATGCAATGGTTGTGCAGCCTGCAGGTGCTTTTCCAGGGATTGTTTTTAATGATCTCATACCGATATGCCTCCAACTCAATTGTGACCCGGCACAGCGACATGAAGAATATCCCACCAAAACACTTTTAGAGTAAACAACGCCTAAAGTCAAAGTATCTTCTCAATTCGATTAAAAATCAATTTTCTTTTTTTTTTGTATATTCGGAATGTTAATGTATTGGAGGAAATTTTGATATCATTTGAAAGCTAATGGTACACTCTTTCACATTATTAGAAAATCTCAAAATCTCAAAAGTGGGGGTTATTCCTCATTATGATGTGCCAGGTCACAATAGAGCTATTCTGATGAGCCCCAATGCATCACTCATGCGGCCTGATTGACTTGTGCACGTGATGAATCAAGTAGCAAACTCCTCTCCTTCGTCAGATTGTCAAAAAGGGGAGCATTGGGCAGCATTGCGCGGCGTGCGGCCACCAGGGCATGCTGGACATGCGTCACAAGCTCACCACCTACATCACCAAGAACCCTCCCGAGCACGACCCCACCGCCATCGGCTCCAGCAAGACGGAGCGCAAATCGCGCAAGAAGGGGGGCGCCAACAACCAGAATGGGGACGGGGACGAGAACCAAGACTCCCAGATAACTGGGGTGAGTACACCATGCCAAGGTCCACCACGCCAAGGTCCACGATTGCCAACAGTGGAGCAAACCTTGACACTTGTACGCAGTTTGATTGCAGTCTGAGAAAGGCCTTGGATGGAAACACCAGGTCCTCAAAATGTTGGTTGTTTAATTCAGTTCGTGGTTCTTGTGTTGCTTTAAACCCCATTGACAGTTGTCTCATTCACAAGCTACTGGGTAGGCCCGGGGAGACAGATCACTACCCTTGAAAGCTCCCTCAAAGGCCCAATACAACATTGGGACGATCAGAAAACATTGATGTCCACAGATTTCCTTCTAATTTACACAGTTTGAAGGTGGTCATGATAGAATCCTCATTTTGAATTTTTACCGTCTGGGATGCTTTATTTCCTCAGAAATCTTCATTCAAACATTGACAATAAACTATTTCTCACACTACAGAACGGTGCAAAAACCGTGACTTTTTTGCCTTTTTCTACTTTCTCAGATTATCATTTGAGGTAAAACCTTCACAAGATTTTTGGAATGTCTAATGGTTTAACACACAGACTGTGGCAATCTTTTTACCTTTACCAATGTTGTATAGGGCCTTGAAGGGGGTAAAACAGCCATAGGATCAGGCTATGTTAGGGATAATGTTCTTTTAGTAAACCAGTTGCCTATAAATGTTCACAGTGGTACGACTCATTCAGAAATTTGAAAGCACAACCCTGGGTCCACTTGGGGATTGATTCCACACCAGTGCCATTGGTCACACTTTTTGGTGCTGTTTGTAGGAAGATGATGATGTTGATTGGTCGGTGGACACCAGCGCTGACGCTGTGGCCGAGCGCATGCAGAGCCTGACCAGTGGAGCCAAGGGGATCACCCTGAACGATGACCTCAACAAGACTTCCCAGGAGCGTCTGGACCTCTTCTATGACTTTGTCAAGGTCGGTGGCTGCGCAGACACTGGGGTTCCTTCATTTATAGGTGGAAAGTTTGCGGGGGCACCGTGTGAGCCATCCCTTCTTCAAAGGAGCATGGCTCTGAGCCTGTGCCACCGCAAACGTTCCACACTTTGTTTCCACCATGCAAAAGATTTTCTTTGCTTAACCCTATGTAGGCAGGGTTGACATTCTCCAAATTTTAGAAACGAATATTCTTCATACATTTTCAAATTAAATGACCAGTAGCAAATACAGAAAAACAGCAATTGATATTAAGATGAAATCAGATGCATTTTAATATATGATATAATTAGCTATCTGGCTGCCAAATGTTTGGGGCAGTAGCATAAGATCCAACATAATGCTAGTATAGACCTTTTTCACGTGACGTCATGCTGGACCGCCTTACAATGGCAGCGCACAGTGTAAATAAACATCAGTTGTACCATAGGGTTGTGCGTACACTTTCCGTAAAAAGCGGTCCAACGTGGCGGCAGTCACGTGGGTGAAAAAAGGTCTATACAGTCTAGACCAGTGGCAGATCAATGGTGAAAGTTCCCCTTTGCTTGACTGTTCCAGAACAAGAAGGAGCAAGGGCTGATCATCGGGTCGGACAAGGAGATCTTGGTGGAGGCTGAGCGTCTGGACATCAAGGACAAGGGTCCCCTGATTCTCGCCGAGCTCCTGCTGGATGGAGACATGCTGAAGCAGCTGACCACCTACAGGCTGCTCTTCCTGAGGGTCAGTATCGGACCGTGGCCCGGCTTACCTTGTTGCTCTGATAGCCACTTCGCACCGGGGCGACTTTTTTTGGGGGGGGGATGTGCCATTTTGAAAACTTGCTATTTTGACATGTATTCTTTGTTACTGATTGCAGTAACAAATAAATCAAATGAATCTGTGAGAGTGAGTGAGTAAACCTGGCTGTATTGGACTTCTGGGTGGCCTTTGTCACGCAACATATAGTTTGTGGTAGGCCGAAAAAAGGAGTTTACGTGGTGGTGGCCGGATCTGAAGGGCCTGGCACATAGAACCACCACCAGCGTGAAGTGGTTAAGGATTTAGATGGAGAAAGGAAAAGTTATCTTTCGGTGCATAACATTTCCCCCCCCCCCAAGTCCTGGTGTTTGTGTTTGGCCCTCTTGTCTCAATGTATCTGCTTCTCCCTCCGTAGTTTACCAACGACTCTCACAAGGCCCAGAAGTACCTGCTGGGAGCCTTTGAGCAGCTGTGCAAGACGTACCAGGACAAGCTGATGACTAAGGTGCCCATCCTCCTCAAAAGGATGTACGACCTGGACCTCCTTGAGGAGGAGGTGCTCATTTCCTGGTCCGAGAAGGTGAGCCGCCTCAGCCAGTCGCTCTAGATGAGAGACGGCCTTTCAGAGACCAGTCACGCAGAACAAGAGAGAGATTGATACGGGATTCTATCTACTGTCTAGTAATTTCATAGAGCTGCTTAAGAGTGGAAACATGCTGACCGTGAACATTCTTCCCTGGTTTAATTCAAAGAGGTTTTGCCCTTACTCGACGTGGTGGTAAACACTGAATGCTCAGTGCTTTGCCCGGTGCCTGATAAAAATATTCCAGGCAGCTCGGGCGGGATTCGAACCAGCTACTCCCGAATTCTAGTACGGACGTCTTAGAATTTGGGATTCACAAGTTCGAATCCCGCCCTAGCTGCCTGGAATATTTTTATCAGGCACCGGGCAAAGCACTGAGCATTCAGTGTTTACCACCACATCGAGTAAGGGCAAAACCTCTTTGAATTACATTCTCCTCGACGCAAACATCATGTTATATCTATGTTCCCTGGTTTAATCAAGCTTGCCAACCATATTTCATGGGATGCCCCTTGTGTTTGACTTTTCTGGTATCGGGTGCTTAGCATGAAACAAGAGGAACTTTGTCAGGCAACCTGATTTTTTATTGAGGAATGCTTCTCATGCTCAAGCAAATTGTGGTGCTTAAAAGCGGCTCTGTGATATTGGTCCAAGGGCCCAGAACTGTGGCAGTAGGTTTAGCCTCGGGTGTTGTCAGTATCCCTTGGTGTATTTTTTGTATCGTATATGTGACCCGGCACAGCAACATGAGGAATATCCCCCCAAAACACTCTTCGAGTAAACAACGCCAGAGTCAAAGTATCTTCTTAAATCGATTAAAAATTATAATTTTTTTTTTTTTTTTTTGATTTTCGGAAAGTTAATGTATTGGAGGACATTTTGATATCATTGAAAGTTAATGGTACACTCTTTCACATCATTAGAAAATCTCAAAATCTCAAAAGTGGGGGTTATTTCTCATAATGATGTTCCGGGTCACATATACAAGATAGTTTGAATAAATGGTGGTATTCTTACTAAAGTGTTGCCATCGATAGCCTCGTTTGGATGTTGTGGCTTAAAGTGGATTTAGAATGGTACTCGATGTAGTCTTCAACAATAACAAGACGCTTTAGGTATAAATCTTGAACTTTTATCCTATAAAACTCGGTTGTCTTGTGATGAGAGTTTGACTTCTAAAGTGTTGGATGAATAGAGAATAGGAAAACTGGCCTGACTTTGGCTGCTGGAGAGTCAGAGACACTTTCCATTAGCTAAATCTTAATCAACGCAGGTTTTTTTGGTTTTTTTTCTCAAGTCCTCTGCTCAGCCAAGCCCTGTGCCGCAACTAGGCACCGATGTTCTTAACGAGCATTCTCGTTTCTCGCTTTTCATCGTCTCCAGCCATCTAAGAAGTATGTATCTAAGGAGATCATTAAGCAGATCCAGGAGAAGGCGTCGCCATTCATCAAGTGGCTTAAGGAGGCAGAGGAGGACGACTCCTCGGAGGATGATGAAGGGGTTGAGGTGAGCGGCAGTGGGAAGGCAGTTGGCATAGTTTGCATTATGCCGTTGCCTGCTTGATATTTAAACTGGTCGAACAAGTCTCTTAAGATGTATCGTTTATGAGCAAGGCCCACCCAAACCTCCATTAGACTGAACAACATGTTTGACAGCGCCAGGAAGGACCTTTGGTCACTGGCAACTGGCAAGCCGTTTCAAGTGTTGTGCAGTAAAGCCACAACAAATTGACATAAGTCTGACATATAGAGCCTGTATAAACAAGGGTTTCTTTTCATTGCCATACATGTATTATAAGGAGTATAAGTATATCATCGTGAAAACATGACATTTCCTCCCGATTTGCAAAATTGAAATTGCCGGATCATCCATCCAGAGTAAAATCCCAGTTGGCTTTTTGGCCTCTTGAAATGCCAGCATCATACGCCAAGGCACAGTGCCGGTTGGTGCGAGACTGTGCCGTATCGCTGAGTGTGGATGGTTGGTTTCTCTCACGGCAGGTCGCGTTTGACAACCGCGGAGGCAGCCAGATCAAAGTGGAGACCATCTCCCCGCCCGGGGGCACGCCGGCGCCCAACGCGGCTCCCACTGCCCCTGCCGAGGATGACATAGACATCGACGACATCTGAAGAGTGGTCTGCTTATAGTGAGTGTAATGATGGCGTATGTGTGTAATCAACTTGTAACGATTCTCTAACCTTCTGATGTTAAATCTTCTCCAGATATTTGAAACTATGTTTCTAAAAGTTTCTCTAAATTTTTTTTAAACATTTGAGGGAATTTCTCTCTTTGTTATTCTTTTAAAATACTGGTTATCACATAATGGATGTTGACTTGTGATCCGTTCTTCCAAAGTTCCAACCCAGACAGGAACAGAGAGGTACCGTACTTTAAAACATATCATTTGATTGAATAGGGTGAAAAAGGGTATACAAATTTGGTAGCAAATCAAAACAGGGAAAGTGCCAATTTGAAGTGCTATACATGTATAAACAAATGTTTATACAAAATGGTTTGTTGAACTGAATCTAACTTTTAAAAGGTCACGGCCTCGAAATGGTTGCACTGTAATGTAGCTTGTAGATGAAGTCTCCAGCTATTTAGTTGTATGAAATTGCTTTAAAGAAATGTCTCTGGTTTTCTTCTGTTGCATTCCCACCAGACTAAAGCCTTAAACAGCCTGTTTAGCACACAAGAGGTACCGGTAAACCAAATTTCTTGAGATCCTGTTTTAGTTTTGCCAGTATTGACTCCCGTCCCTGTGTTTTGGGTCACAGCTAGACCTCAGATTTGACAAGTTTTCCCCCTCTCATACTTGCTCAGCTTGGCAAATTTGTATCCTTCGCTGCCTGCTGAATTGTCATATACTGTGTTTAACGATGTTACTCATTAGTGTTGATATCTGAGCTGTTCAAGTTGTCAGTTAAATTAATACAATGGTGTAATGTAATTGCATTTTATCACGACTTCAGCGCAAGTGCTCTTGTTGAATGAGAGCGGTGAGGTCGGTGTTCTGAATAATCTGCCGAGAGGGATAACAAGCAGATATTCTAAGGCTACCCGGGTTGGTTTGCCGTTCGGTTACCATTCAAATGTATGGATAACGTGAATGGTTTTTTGTACAGTGTAATTACGGCAGTCTTCTCGTCTGTGTATCAACGAGAGACAAGAAGACTGGACTTTGGTTATGAAGGAATTGGGTCATCTATCTTAATCTTTGCCTTTATAAGGCCATTCTTTTTCTTGTGGCATGAGGTCATCTGCTTAACCTCAGGTGGGGATTTCCAGTGTTGCAGTCTGTGGTGCAGCTTTATACATGTATGGGGTATACCGTACATGCCCTGTGACAAATAGCACAAGCCAAACTGTACAGCAACTCCTCACAGATTGCAATCATCAGTTTTGAACGAAAGTAGTGGATAATATTGATAATCCTATCGATGGGGATGGAAATGGAATTCCCGATATGTAAATTGGATACATACCGTACTTGACTTGTCTTGAGAAGTTGAGATGGAGAGAGATCTCCATCCAGAAAGTGATTCACTGAAAACTGGTGGACAGTTACTTCAGTAGCTTCTTATAAGTTCTAGCGTAGATTCTTTATCTGTTGAAGCTTATAGCTTTATTGCACACCTTTGTCTACCAGCCTATCTAAGGATTACCAAACCTCTGTATAACTGCGGCCGCTTTTACAGTATGTCCTCAGGGCTATTAGTGTGCATGTCATCCAGAAAATGTACTGTCTCGATCCCCAGAAGGAGCAGAACATATTGGAATTTGTATTGCCGTAAAGTAGGTATACATGCACCCGACTTAATTGGAGCCCATATGGAAGGAAAAAGAGTGTTGACCGTGTATTGAAGATTATAAGAATGAGTTATTCTGATTAGAGATCAATCTTTTTTTTCGTATTCATCAGTAATGCGCTGTTGATTTTACATTGTGACCTTTTGCAGTAAGATTTTGTGCTTAAATCCATTGCATTGTGTTAAACCATCATTATTGCCATTTAAGTTACCTGCAGGGTCACCAAATATTATTCGTTCATGTTTAAAGAAATAACTGCTGGCAAAAGTTGTTGCCACGCAGTCTAAAGGTTTTGAAACTTGAGAGGGCCTCTTACGGTCAGCTTTATTAACACCAGCACCATTTTCTGCATGTTAAACCTATCACCCACGCTTCCAAAGTGTATTTTTTGTAGTGTCATTATCACCCCCATGGTCATTATACTGTCATCGGTGTACATTGTACATGTATATCGAGTCATACGCAGCCCAAGTGTGATTTGAATTGTGGCATGAGTCCCTTTGCCTCTTAACTCCAAAAGACAACAGGGAGAATGGACCGCCATTCAGTCCAATGAAAATGACTTCAAATACTCATACACGTCCAAATAAATCTTGATGCTAAGTGGGCAGTCTACCGTACTTGCTTATAGGTCACTACCATGGAAGTTCTACGGCTTAGCGAAAATTGTCTTCTTTTGGTTTATATACATGTACATTGTACGCGTAAATAATTAAAAGTAGTGTAAACTGAATCGTCTGAGACAAATTCACAGCGTTCTATGCAGTAAGCATTCTTCTGGGAAAAAAAACCCATCCAAACAAAACCCTAATCAAGTTGGCACTTTTTATTGAGGTGAAAGTGCGAAGTTAATGTTGAGAGAAAAAAATTGGCACCAAAGTTTCCAAACAAACGGACGAACGGATCTTTATGCATTTTCCCTAATGCGATTTTTTTTTCTCGAGTTTTGTTTCTTCTAAAAATTAATAATACTCTGCGTTGAATTTCAAACTTTCACTAGTCAACTGAACAATAGACATGTCTAGTTGTCCAGCTGATTCGCACAGGATGTGCCAGTGGACAACTGGCACACTGGCTTGCAGGAATGATGCTAATTGCATCTGCTGTTAAGTAGTAAGCTGTAAGTGTTACTTCCGACAGAACCCAACTGGTCTATGCTTCGGAACTGCTCTCTTTAATTTGTGTTGACATTGCACATGTATACTAGCGACGCACTGAGTACAAATTAGACGCTTGTCCTGTGTCCCGTGAGAGGTGGAAATGTGAGAAACACTCTTGAGCAGTCCTTGAGTCGGTCTGTACTTTGGTGCACACCTGTCAGGTCCAATTCCCGGCACATCGTTCGTCACACAACTGGCCAATGTTGTGGTGGGGGTGGGGGGGGTGGGGGAAATGGCCCTGGAACGTGTCTGTCACGCGAGTGCCAGGACCGATTCTAGGAAATCAGGAAGGGGTTCAATCGTAGTGCACGCCGTGTATGCAGAAGACGTGCTCAGCGTGTAGGTGTGCCTCTGCACAGGCTGATATCTGATCGGGTGTATCTGATAGTGCGGTTTTGTTTGACTAATCGAAAAAAGGTAACCATCGTCCCATTGAGTTCCTCTATGGTGAGTTTAACCAACAGATTTGTAACGTGTGGTATTACGCTATGCTATGTTTCTGCGCACGGTGAGCGGTAAATATTTATTTATTGAGCTGCGTGTAGAGTTATCTGGCCCAGCGTCCCTGGCTGGAACTGCCATGCCGGCGCCTACCAGCATTTCACGTACACATCGTCTCAGAGAGCTAGAGAAGCGAGAAGGGGAAAAGGCCCGGTACCGTAATTCAGTCCAAAATAAGGGTGCACCCGAGGCTTCTGTAAAACCACCGCGCAAAGGAATACCGGGTTTGAAGCGCCCTCGCATGGTCATGAATACAGATTCATCAGCTGAATACAAAAGGCCCACGATATACGAAAGGGAGGCTATGGGCGCTAAATTTCCAAGCAGACATTGACTGGTAAACGCGCTCACATGACCTTTCGGGCAAGGTCAATCGTTTTGAGCACGTGCCCGACAGCTGACATCATGACACCACGGACTGAACATCAGCACGGATTAAGCATTCAAATACCTGAAACTGATCCGTCGCTCTCACTGTCTGAGCGTTGTGTGTGATTAATAATCCTGCCTTTAAAAAACGTCAGGCCAAGTTTCTGACGGCAATAATGATTGTCAAGCCATCGACCGCGGGCATCGCACAACTTGACCTTTTGGCAAAAACAAACCAAAACCATACCCCCCCCAAAAAACCAACACACTTGCCGTAGATCTCTATAGTAAACCACCGTCAAAGGCTTCGCTTCTGCACGAGAGGTTGGGACCACCATGGCCGGTGTGGGCACGGGGGATTCGGGCCAGGGCAGCGGGCGTGCGGGCGGACTGAGCGCGCTGCGCAGCGTCCTGGTCGTACTGGGCTGTCACGTCAACTTTGCCCTCCAGAACGGCCTGACGCGCAGCGTCGGTGTGCTGTACTTGAGCTGGCAGGAGGCCTTCGGCTCCAGCGCTCCACAGACGGCCGCCATACAGAGCATCATGGCCAGCAGCATGTCCTTCTGTAGTGAGTATTGTTTATAGGATCGGAATACCGTACTATATTAATATATGGGCAAAGATGCACAACACAAAAGAGGGGGAGGGGTCACCATGGAACGCCCACCGCAACAGTGCATCACGGGCAGTCTGTGCAAAGTAGAAATGAGCCAAACAATACTTATGTCTTTTTGAATGCTGGTGCACTTGACCTGAGATTGAGGCCGTATTTACTATTAGTCTAATATTGATCAGGGCCCAGTATTGTGGCTCTGCGTAAAACGCAGAATTCGTTTCGTGGACTACTTGAGCATGACTTTTGTTTTCGCCGACGCAGGTTCGGGCGATACATTTCAACCCCATTCTAAATCCACATTTCAACCCCAATATATTTGCTTTCGGAATTGCATATATACAGCATATACGTGTACACGTATCGTGGGAACCCCGTTTTCGACGGTACACGTTTTCGACGCTTGGCCTTCTAACTCGCATCGCACGATGAAAACAACTCCGTATAACGATCTCAGACATCGTATCTTCCGGTTTGTTTCCTGCTCTTTGTCCGTCACAGAAAATTTGGAAAGTTAAGGCTCTTTCAGTAGGCAAAACTCGTGTGATTAAAAAACTTGCTCTTTTGGGGTCTATTTTTCTAGGTACAAAATTGACAGTTGCTTCGAAGCTCCAGTTTTCTTTATTGTTGGTCCTAAAAAAAATCTGAGTGTACCATAACAAACCCCAACATCCGTAGAAAAATATATATCACGCAACTTGAGGCAGTCCGTTCTGGGTAAAAACTATGGAGGCTCCTATAGGGCGTCTCGCTTATAATAATATAATTTTTTTATTATTATTATTATTTTAAAGACAAAAAGTAATAATGGCCCAATAGTTTTTTATAAAAAAAATGGAAAAAATAAAAGGGCAGCTAGAGAAAGTACCAAGAAGGAGGAAATGTGTCTCTTGAGTGACATTGGGAAAGGTCATAACTGACTGAGAAGCAGTGAGAAAGAGGATTGTGGAGTTTTTTTAAACGTCACAAAAGAAGACATCAACCAGACCAATAAATTATGAATGATTTGAGGAAAGTGTTAGAAGCAGTGTCGAAAAAACAAAACAAAGATGAACACCACAAAAACATACAGGGAAGCATTTTACAGTGCCACACAGCATTTTGAGTTTTGAAAATAGGTGACGATGCTTACTGCGCGGTGCGCCGCGGACGTCAACAAAACCGGGTAATATTACGGAAGTGACAGGCTTGATCAACCTTCTCTATGATTATTCTAATAGTCTGTGGTGTGGACAAAGTGACTGAGAGCTCTTTTAGTGCGATACTTTCGTCCACATTGGTCAGCTTGAAGAAAAGTCCTTATATCGTCGAAAACCGGTACCTGGAGGATACATGTAATTAAAGTAAAGTACTGGCCCTGATAAATTAATACCCTTACGTTAAGCGCGGAATTTTCGCTTCCTTTAGCGCCGATTTTAAGTTTACGGTAAGCCCTTTGCTTCCATTTACAGCGATATCAAAACACTGATGGAGGTCAAAGAATAGCATCCATAGGCCCTACGTTGTTTGATCCAACATAATTATGTATGAAATAGAACACCTTTGAAAATTTCAGCTCAATCCGCCAACCAAGTCTCAAGAATTGAGTGAAAACCGCTTCATTTGTTTCGCGAAAATGCAGCATTCAACGCCGTACTATTCCAAAAAATAGTTTAGATCTCGATGAGACGTAAACGGTTTCTTTTACTCTTTTCTCCCAAAATACAACATTTTACGCAGAAATATTTCAGCGCGATGTTTCTACTATAACCATCTCCAGACTGTATAAGTTTCATGTAAATCTGTGAACTTTTGTTTTTCGATCTTACTAATGAGTAATGTTGTGTAGGGGCTTTAATATGAGATGAAGGAACGTGCACTGTGAAATACAGATCGTTGTTGGGATAAATGGCGTAAAACAAAAAGAGGAAAAGTATTCACTACGCGTATGCGTGAATTGCTTTTCTGCCTGGGATCGTCTGCTAAAAAACAAACCATGTAGGCCTACACGTGGTCTGACGAGGGGAAATGTTCCCCCGACACAAATGTGACCCGGCACAGCGACATGAGGAATATCCCACCAAAACACTTTTCGAGTAAACAACGCCTGAAGTCAAAGTATCTTAATTCTCAATTCGATTAAAAAATCTTTTTTTTGGGGGGGGGAAGTTAATATATTGGAGGATAATATGTCCAAAGGATTTTTCCGAAATCCGTCTCTAAATGTTGAAAAAAACGAGCTTTCGAGGAGTTAGAATGGTGCTGCTATATTGTGTCTGGTACCAAATGAACGAGCGAAGTCCCCTCGTACTATTTACAACAAAGTTCGCACGGAAATAATTTTGATATCATTTGAAAGCTAATGGTATACTCTTTCACATCAGTCAAAAATCTGAAAATCTCAAAAGTGGGGGTTATTCCTCATTATGCTGTGCCGGGTCACAAGTAGCAAATGTGCCAGTTGCCACTTAATGAAGACCAAGGCAAACTGGTAGTAAAGGAGGTAAAGCTAAAGGTAAAGTTAGGTTAAAGTTGTCTGCAGTGAGTGTCGTGTTTTAACAGAGGAAACAACATCCCAGTTTAGTAAACGCAACACCATTATTTGGGGGTTGAAACCTATGCATGTAGCCTATATCGCCCGAACCTGCGTCTGCGATTTTTCCCAGGGTTTAGTCTCACTCGTCCGATGAACCATGCATCCCCCATGGATGGTCGACCGCCATTTTGTCTCTGCTTTTGTGGACGCCAAATCTTCAGCGCAGAAATTCCGCGCTAGCTCTTTGAGCGCCGAATCCTCGAATTGAGTTACGCGATCCATGACATGAATTCTGCGCTTTAATAGGCCCTGTTTTGTCCATGATGTGCAATCATTACACTCAGTTGTTATCACTCCTGATAACCTGATAATCTACATGATCCTTAAGTTGATCAAATTACAACTGTGGATGGTAAAGAGGCCTACGTTATTATCTTCCGTTAATGTGTTATAACCCAGTTGTGGATTTGTGTGAATATTTTGTGTAAGATTATATGAATGTAAGATTCAACTGACTCAAAATTGATTGAGAGGAATTGGCCGTGGTACCACTTCGGGACAAGTCAGATTGAGATTTGATATTAACGACACTCCCATTGCAGCTACACATACCTTGCTATAGACCCTTCTTACTGACGTCACGTTGCTACTAGAAACAGCGAGATCCGCCATCTTGGAGTACACATATACGCTTTCGCTCGCACGTTTGTGTTCGTTTAACGTTACGTTAGTCATCATGGCGAATTCGAATTCTGCACGGTCGGCTTATTACAGTTCTCTCGACATTCTCGGCTTTATTGCTGGAATAGATCCGTACACAATTAACCCGCGACAACCATTTCGTCCGTCTTTTTAGCGAAAGTGTACGAGTTGCGTCACCTTCTCTTGTCAGTACAGCGGGTAAACGATAAAAAGATTTCTTATCACGATCCCCCTGCTTCCACAGCCAAGGACAGCGCAAAAGTTAATCATCTTTCAACAGAACAAGTACCTCCAATCCATGGTACAACCACGGAGGAATAAAAAGAGATTCCTCCATGGCACAACTAGTAATTAATACTTGTAAAAAGTAGCAGTAGTAGTAGTAGTAGTACAATTATGACGAGTTCAAAACTTGCCGCCGTGCATGTGGAGTTGTTTGTATGCACAGCTGACTTAGTAACGGCGGTGACGTGCTCGTGTGTGTAATCCAAGATGGCCGATAAACAAAACCGTGACGTCATCGAAGACGGGTCTATAGGTACCGGTAGGCTAAAGGATCTAACACCTCTTAGGGAAACAATAATACTGTAGAGACTGATAACCAGTCTAGTCTATAACCTAGGTGGGGACGCTTAGTTCGAAAAGTGCCAAATGATTGTGGAGCCGATTATCACGTTCAGATCCGGGTGCCTCTGTTCTTTATTGCACTCCGCAGGCGTACTTGGTGGCATCCTGTGCAACCGCCTCGGCTGCAGGCGATCCACAATGATAGGGGGCGCCCTCGCTGCTTTGGGACTGCTATTCAGCAGCTGGGTAAATCGCCTCGTCCCCATGTACATTTTGGCGTCTGTAACAGGTGAGGAATGTTACTTTATGTCCAAAATTGCATCAAAGCTGTAGATCGCTTGACGTTTCATTCAAAGCAGGACCTTTCTGAAAGGTCTTCCGTCCCTAAGAAGACCTTTTGAAATGGATATAATGATTTTTAAAACATTTTGCGTTTTTCATAGATATACAATTTTAGGTAGCATTATAGCACACAGTCGGCTTGTCTTCTTTTCATTCACATATGTGACCCGGCATAGCATAATGAGGAATAACCCCCACTTTTGAGATTTTGAGATTTTCTAATGATGTGCAAGAGTATAACATTAGCTTTGAGATGATATCAAAATTACTTCCGTGTGAACTTTGTTGTAAATAGTACAAGGGGACTTCGCTCGTTCATTTGGTACCAGACACAATACAGCAGCGCCAGTCTAACTCCTCGAAAGCGGCCATTCAAAAAGGCAGGAACTTTACATTTTCATGAAAACAGTACACAAACACTCCCCCGTAATCCTCGGTTTTTCAACATTTAGAGACGGATTTCGGAAAAATCCTTTGGACATAATATCCTCCAATACATTAACTTAAAATACCAACAACAACAAAACAAAACAAAAAAAATTCCGAATTGAGAAGATACTTTGACTTCAGGCGTTGTTTATTCGAAAAGTGTTTTGGTGGGATATTCCTTATGTCGCCGTGCCGGGTCACATATGGTAATCAGAATGCCTGTCCGCATGTCTGTTATAGGTGTGGATTTAGCGCATTGCAAATCGTTATACTGCCGTCACCCTTTTTTGCTGACGCTGACAGGACTGGGGTCGGGGATCGTGTTCAACGCCTCACTGGTAGCCACAGCGCTGAGTACCAGGCGGCGATACAAGCTGGCCAACGCGGTGGCCTTCTCGGGCAGCGGCCTGGGCATCCTCGTCATGCCCCAGCTGCTCCAGCTGACCCTGGCCCAGTACGGCTGGCGAGGCACCCACCTCATCGCCGCCGCCCTCGTGGCCCACTCGTGCGTGGCCGGCGCCCTCTTCGGCCCCCTCCGGCTACGGCGGCGGCGGAGACCGGAGACCGGCGAGCGAGGCGATAAGACCGCGGAGGAACGGATCAAGGAGACTGGCGATGACCCGATCCCGGTGACAGAGGGCGCGCCGAGACGGCAGCAGCAGCAGCGGCGTCTGCCGGCGTGTATGATGGGCAGCTTGGCCGGCCTCTCCGCCGCGGTGGGGCTCGACCTCCTGGCCAAGAGCTACCGCTACGCTCTGGTCTGCGTGCTCATGGCTGAGGCCAACGTTGCCTACATGGGCTACGTGGTGTACCTGGTGCCGCATGCCCAGAGCCAGGCGGTGGCCACCCCGTCCGACGCCCCTCTCTTCCTGAGCGCCCTCGGCGTCGGGAGCTTCCTGGGCCGGCTGTGCTACGGGATCTTCGTCGGTCCCCGGTTGTCGGGGGAGCGCTTCTGCACCGTGTGTCTCCTGCTTCTGGCGGGCTCCCAGCTCCTCCTGCTGCGCAACGGCTACGCCAGCTACCTGACCTCGGCGGTGCTGTTCGGACTGAGCAGCGGGGCGTACTTCACGGTCAGCAACGCCCTCGTGCTCAACTTCGTCGGCATCGGCAACTTCGCCACCGGTATCGGCCTGTTCGAGACCATCCTAGCCATAGGTGTTCTAATCGGGCCCGTGTTTGCCGGTGAGTGTTTCAGTATGGAGGCTCTGACACGACGTGCTTTGCATCTGTTTTCGAGAGTGAGTGCGGTTCTGAAAAGAGCAGGTAACTCATGAGTGAGTGTATAGCTCTGAGAAGAGCAGGTAACTCATAAGTGAGTGTGGCTCCGAGAAGAGCAGGTAACATATGAGTGAGTGTGGCTCTAAGAGGAGCAGGTAACTCATGAGTGAGTGTGGCTCTATAAGAGGGCCACGTAAATCAATGGTGAGTCACTGAGAAGAGAAGGTAACTTATATGTGAGTGTGGCTCCGAGAAGAGAAGGTAACTCATAAGTGAATGTGGCTCCGAGAAGAGCAGGTAAGACATGAGTGAGTGTAGCTCTAAGAGGAGCAGGTAACTCATGAGTGAGTGTGGCTCTAAGAGGAGCAGGTAAGACATGAGTGGTCTTCCGTCCCTAAGAAGATTTTTGAATGATGGGTAGGCCTATAATGATTTTTAAAACATTTTGCATTTTTCATAGATATACAATTTTAGGTAGCATTATAGCACACAGTCGGCTTGTCTTCTTTTCATTCACATATGTGACCCGGCATAGCATAATGAGGAATAACCCCCACTTTTGAGATTTTGACATTTTCTAATGATGTGCAAGAGTATACCATTAGCTTTCAGATGATATCCAAATAATCTAAGAGGAGCAGGTAACTCATGAGTGAGTGTGGCTCTATAAGAGGGCCACGTAAATCAATGGTGAGTCACTGAGAAGAGAAGGTAACTTATATGTGAGTGTGGCTCCGAGAAGAGAAGGTAACTCATAAGTGAATGTGGCTCCGAGAAGAGCAGGTAAGACATGAGTGAGTGTAGCTCTAAGAGGAGCAGGTAACTCATGAGTGAGTGTGGCTCTAAGAGGAGCAGGTAAGACATGAGTGAGTGTGGCTCTATAAGAGGGCCACGTAAATCAATGGTGAGTCACTGAGAAGAGAAGGTAACTCAAGAATGAGTGTGGCTCTGAGAAAAAAAATCAAGTAACCAGCATGAAATGTGAGAAAATAATCCGTATGATAAACTGTATCATTTCGATTCCATTTTGATAACCACGTTTATATACGTAAATTATACCCCCCCCAGTTCTGTCTATACCCATGCGCACACACACAGTGCTCTTCTGGGCTGAAGATGGCGAGCAATCATGTTTTAATCATCGACTTTCAGCCATCAGTCACACAGTTCCCTATATTCCGGCGTTGTACAGGCTGGGTGTACGACATTACCGGCTACTCCGAGGTGCTGTTCTACATCCAGGCGGGAGTCTTCGTCTTCTGCGCCGCGCAGACGGCGCTCTTCCCCCTCCTCGGCCGCCTCGAGCCCGGACTCGGCTCCCGCGAAGTCAACCCGTAGTCGCGCTCACATTGTGGGTGCGACCAGTCCCGTGTGTACCGGTGCACAGTGATCGGTACCGGTTTGAACATCCAATACTGGATCGACGTCCTCTGAACTCTGAATCCTACGGGAGCTTAAATTGACCTTCTGAGTTACCTCGTTTCCGAGTTATTTCATCAGAGAAAGACGGAATACCCTGATATTTCAGACGTGTTCCGAGTTAGTACCACACAGAAAGATGCCTTTCTCCGATACCGTATCTCAGAAATCCGTCATTCTCCGATACCGTATCTCAGAAATCCGTCATTCTCCGATACCGTATCTCAGAAATCCGTCATTCTCCGATACCGTATCTCAGAAATCCGTCATTCTCCGATACCGTATCTCAGAAATCCGTCATTCTCCGATACCGTATCTCAGAAATCCGTCATTCTCCGATACCGTATCTCAGAAATCCGTCATTCTCCGATACCGTATCTCAGAAATCCGTCATTCTCCGATACTGTATCTCAGAAATCCGTCATTCTCCGATACCGTATCTCAGAAATCCGTCATTCTCCGATACCGTATCTCAGAAATCCGTCATTCTCCGATACCGTATCCTGGAAAGATGTCTTTCCCCGATTTCGTATCTCGGAAAGACGTCTTATACCGAGATGCGGTATCAGGGACACGTCTGAAATATCACGGTATTCCGTCTTTCTCTGATGAAATAACTCGGAAATGCGGTAACTCAGAAGGTCACTTTAAGCTTCCGTAGAATCCTGATCCACTCTAAAAAAAAAAAAAAAAAAAAAAAAAAGGAAAAATGTGACCCGGCACGGCGACATGAGGAATATCCCACCGAAACACTTTTCGAGTAAACAACGCCTGAAGTCAAAGTATCTTCTCCTTTCGTATAAGTTAATGTATTGGAGGATATTATGTCAAAAAAAAAATTATGTCATGATATGTAAAGTTCCTGCCTTTTTGAATGGCCGCTTTCGAGGAGTTAGAATGGCGCTGCTATATTGTGTCTGGTGCCAAATGAACGAGCGATGTCCCCTTGTACTATTTACAACAAAGTTCACACGGAAATAAATTGGATATCATCTGAAAGCTAATGGTATACTCTTGCACATCATTAGAAAATCTCAAAATCTCAAAAGTGGGGGTTATTCCTCATTATGCTGTACTGGGTCACAAATGTGGGATGTGAAAACGAGACCCAGCTCTTACGTTTATTCCCACAAAAAAGTCCACCTAATCTATACCCAGCTGCCACTTGACAATAGCACGAGTGTCTGTGTTTACCACCACTGCTTAATATTATCAATTTGAACTTGACTCAACTTGCATGGGCTCCTATTTGAACGGTGTAAGTGTGGTCTTGAATGTCAACAAACGAGATAGAACGCCCAGAGACGAACCTGAATGGTAGAGCAATCATCTCGAATGCAAGGAAACGAAATAGAGTGTGACCAAGGGGAAAAAGAAACCACAGATGTGCACAGATTAGAAAGACCTGTCCGAATTCTGAATGCACTTTGACGAAAATGAACAATCCTTTGGTGAAATTGGCCGGGAAAACCTATATTACTCATCAATTTCACATCATTGTGCTTGGCGATTTGGTAGAGGTGTCTATTGCCGTACAATGCCAGACCCTGGCTGGCCGAGGTTCAACCACGGTCCTGTAAGTTCAAGGCACTATATACATCCGACAACCTTCAACTCCGTGCGCCTGCTCTCGCCCTCGGTAACAGCTGCATGCTGGTATATGCTGGCAAAGGTTCACGGGTCTCTCAGATGACGCGTGGCCGACTGGTCGCCGCACTGGCTGACTTACGGTATATAATAGCCGCGAGCACGACTGCAAAAGTGGTATTTCTGTCCCCTCCCCCTCGGATCGATCGCCGACTGACCGTTATCTTGTCGGGATTCACCGGGGACAGTCGGGCCTAGATGGAGGGTTGCAGCAGCATCTTGTCCAAGAACAACGGAGGGCAATTCTGGGAACCTTCACCACTGAAGCACTGCGGTTTGCTCTATGGTTTGTCACCCTACCTGCACTGTACGTATCGTGCGTTTTGTTCGTCATTTCAAGTCGGGTATAATATTATATAGTCGGTTAATGTTAATGCGTGTCTTTGACCTTCATGCCCATTAAGTATTAAGCTATCTGCATCGTTTTTGCATGTTATATTCTAGTTACGGACCGCTATATGTGCAAAAATCTTTCAACATTTTTGAAACACTACTGTCCCGATCGCCCCCCTTTTCCATCCTTTTGAAAATCGCCACACGCAATCTAAGAACATTTTGATCCCAAATGTAGGCCCATACTGAACGTAATCAGACAACTCAACATCATGGGTACAATATTTTTCCGAAAAACGGGCAGAAACTCACCCAATACTGTCTGAAAATGTCCCGTCAACGTCTCCGCCAGGTTCAGAATCTGAACTCGACCAATCAGCGTTTAGTCTCATGACGTACTCCTGCATGGTACACGAATTCATCATGTAATTCAAATATTCAAAAAAAAATTTGTGATATTTATCAGGCGCTTATAAATACGGCTGTTTCTAAGCGCACCATTAAATGTAATCAAATTCCTCCCAAATGGTTAATACTTGAGGCCTTGTGAACGTAGCCTATTACGGTGAAGGGCGGATGTAAATGCCTTTGTGAACGTGACCTTGTTTCGCATAATTATTGTCAGGTTTATGATCATTCCATTCATCATAATATAATAATAATGGCATCGTGAATACGGTGTATTCCGTTTCCTTTATGCATGGGCAGTGCAATTTTCAGTACATCGTAGTACTCCAGACAAGCCCGGTTAGAAATCAGTCAAACTACAGCAAGTTCGGAGCTATTTCGTCTATCGTGCCAGCGAAACACAACGGTAAGGAGTCGGGCCAGTTTCCTGCGAATATTCCGTTGAAATGACTGACATTATTTGTCACTTACAATCTTCCCCACCAGACACGCTTCAGATGACAAAGCGTTGCCTACTCTAGTCTGGAGCTGCAATTCTGTTTCTCTGTTTCGCGCGCTACAGTATAGTTCCATCAATTTTGTTGTCATTTTCGCTGTGGTAAGGTTCGGTTTTTTTTATATACGTTTTCATATAACTCGGCTTCTGGGCATAGACAGGGCGATACCACGTAGTTTAGACCAAAGATCTTATAGCGCGCAAAGCGTCCAAGATGGACTACTCCGAGCAAAATGTGAAGTACGCACTGGGCGCCATTTTAGTAAGCAACGGAATCTGTCGTCTGCTTTCGGTGCTCCGGAAATGAAGCGAGAGATGAAAAAAGATACAACTTTGGATGCGTGACCAGAATGTGATACTTCCGATGTGATGTGACCACGAAATGGAGAGAATGCGTGCGACTTTGCTTACTAAAATGGCGCCCAGTGCGCACTTCACCTGGATGCGTGTGATCTCGCAAGAGTAGGCTATCTTGCGCGCTTCGCGCGCTATAAGGTCTTTGGTTTAGAGGGGGTGGGTTCACGTCTGTCCTATGCGCACTACTGGCGCTTCACTCAATACACAATTACAGCCAACTCTTAAATAGTTGCCTTGTAGCCTGTCGCCTGGATAGACGTGTAGCCTGTCGCCTGGCGAGCGTCGGCTAGTTTATTATCTTACAATAATGTACATGTACATGTTTCTCTCCTTAGAACTCTAGAACTCTAGAACTCTTGCCCAGGGTGAAAAACCAGAGGTAAAAAACTCAACGAGGAAAATACTCTGGAAAACCTTGTGGCACATAACATTAATCTAAATGCTTATAATTATACTTCATGACCTCTATCTTTATAATTATACCTCATGACTTTTCCTTTTCCAGTCATTTGATCAGGGGGTATCCCAGTCTTTAATTAGATATAATTAAATGGTCCGTAACTTGACCGACCTCGCGCAGTGGTGGACGCAGGCTAGAATGGCCACACTACTGCCACACCCAAATAAAACGCCCTCTCTTTGGCATTCCATTCAAATTAGGCCCATTCTTATCAGGGCCACTCAAGCGTCAAGCTTGTGGGTACCGTACAGACAAATATTTCCTGCTATACTTCGTACCGCAGGAAAGTAAAATTCCTCAGTTCCTCAGTGAAGGACGCAAGAGTCAGGCGAGGCCACCCACCACCTCTGTGTGCTGTCATTGGCGTTTGCACATTTCTTACCTATACACGAAGGAATGATTTCTGGCTCCGGCTTTGTCTCTATTTGTGACCCGGCACAGCATAATGAGGAATAACCCCCACTTTTGAGATTTTCAGATTTTCTACTGATGTGAAAGAAGATACCATTAGCTTTCAAATGATATCAAAATTATTTCCGTGCGAACTTTGTTGTAAATAGTACAAGGGGACTTCGCTCGTTCATTTGGTACCAGACACAATATTATTGTGTCTGGTACCAAATGAACGAGCGAAGTCCCCTTGTACTATTTACAACAAAGTTCTAACACAATATAGCAGCACCATTCTAACTCCTCGAAAGCGGCCATTCAAAAAGGCAGAAACTTTACATTTTATCGAAAACAGTACACAAACACTCCCCCCAAATCCTCGTTTTTTCAACATTTAGAGACGGATTTCGGAAAAATCTTTTGGACATAATATCCTCCAATACATTAACTTTCAGAAAATCAAAAAACAAAATAGATTTTTTTTGTTTTAATCGAATCGAAAAGATACTTTGACTTCAGGCGTTGTTTACTCGAAAAGTGTTTTGGTGGGATATTCTTCATGTTGCTGTGCCGGGTCACATTTATTTCATCAATTTTTAGCACAAGGCATGAAGATGGGTAACGTAGCCTTTGGCTTCATTAGTTTATGTAATAGGCCGTCTTAGTTATATATACTCTTACTATTAAACACACACTTGTACACACGTCGTTACTGTTAGGCGGTAGCAAAGCACGTTTAGCGCCGCCCTTTGGCTTCATTAGTTCATGTAATAGGCCTTACTGCGTTTCGAAAAAGAATACAAAGCTTCAACTCTGAACACCGAAGAACTCCAACCTGTGTTTTAAGCTTTCGGATAACAGAGACGAAGCCGTAGCCAGAGTCTATGGCGGGTTTTGGAAAAGGGCACGCACTGGATGGGTTTCAGCTGTGTGTCGCTTAGTTCGTGACCGTAACCAGCGAGCACCCGGTACCAGCACTACCCGGCTGCCCGAAAGGATCTTAGGGGATTACTTGGAGGCGAGGCATTGTCGAGGACGAATAAACCAATGATGAATGGGATATGCAGTTGTACGCAGCAAATGGAGGGGGTTGCTTATTTACCCTCAAAGAGCCGGGTTATTTTGACCATCTCACAGGGGCGGGAGCGAATTCCGCCTCCCCCTCAGATCTCGGTCTTTCAATGACGGATTCAAATGAAAATGAAAATGCTATAATACAGACAATTACAGAATACCTTTTTCGAGTATGTGTGCCAACACACGGGGTCCCGGCTGGTAAGAATAAACAAAGAAACGCAGTGGCTGTTGTTACGGCAGTCGTCCGTGTGGTTCCCTGACTAGATTGTATTTCGTCAGCATTGCAGGCTGGTTGAACCAGTCTATAAGCTGATAGTCTGGTTCCAAGAGCTAAACATCCTGACAAATACTGTGAAGTCAGGGAACCACACGGACGACTGCCGTAACAACAGCCACTGCGACAAAGAAAAGGTCTTTAGTCGGAGAGTCAAGAACTGCTCAAATACGGCGTGTTCCAGAGAGTGGCTGAGATTTAGCCAAGTCAGATATCAAAGGTGAAACAAGTGGTCATATCTTAATGTCCCGGCACAACGACATGAGGAATATTCCTCCAAAACACTTTTTTAGTAAACAACGCCTGAAGTTAAAGTATCTTCACAATTCGATTACAAATCAATTTTCTTTTTTCTTTTTTTCGGAAATTTTAAGTATTAGAGGATATTATATTTTGATATCATTTGAAAGCTAATGGTATATTCTTTCACATCATTAGAAAACCTCAAAAACTCAAAAAGTGGGGTTATTCCTCATTATGCTGTGCCGGGTCACATATTACGGTGTGTACACATAGCACGGGTACATGTATATAAAACACCAAGGCCGCACGTTGCGTCGACAATACGACTGATATTGTGACAATCTGATATCTGTCTGTTAACCATCTGTCCAGTGCACGCTAATTGTGGAATTTCTTAAATCTCTCGTATTGCACTGCATTGCGAATTTCTTAAACCAGATTTGTGAAATTTGTGCCTAAATATTATGGTTTGTTCATAGTCGTCTTTCTTGCACCCTTATTTTCATCTTGTTTGCAAGCCTGACTATTGTGACTCTTGATTGTTATCATAATAATCATATCGTCCCCGAACACTGTTCATTGAATTCACACGTGACCTGTATTTAACAGGTGACCACTGATCGGCGGAACACTCGGATCACCATGGCAACGTGCATCCTGATTGCCAATTGGAGATGGGTCGTCACCTTCTCCTTATTCCTTCACCATCTTTTTCTGCTCGGCACGCTCTACAATTACAGCATCTTGTTCTTGAGTTTCCAGCGAGAGTTCAACACAGGAGCCATGGTCACGGGTGATTTCAAGCTCTGATTTTTGATGTTCAATGGCGTGGGATGTTTTTCCTACGCCCTTTCCCCTTTAATTAAAGCCCCCTACACAACAATGGTAAGATCGAAAAACAGAAATGTTCACAGATTTACATGAAACTTATACAGTTTGGTTATATAGTAGAAACCTCTCATTGAAATATTTCTGCCTAAAATGTTGTATTTTTGGAGAAAAAAGTAAAAGAAATAGTTTACGTCTCACCGAGATCTAAACTATTTTTCGGAACGGTACGGCGTTGAATGCTGCATTTTCGCGAAACATCTGAAGCGGTTTTCACGATTTTCTCGAGACTCGGTTGGCGGATTGAGCTGAAAATTTCACAGGTGTGCTATTTCGTGCATATGTACGTTAGATCAGACGACGTATGGATGCTAGTCTTTGACCTCGACCAATGCCAACTGTAGATCAATATTTAAAAAAAAACCGCACTTTCCTTGCCTGTAAATTAGCTTCTTCTTTTTTTACTTTCAAGCTTGCCTTGAAAATATTCTGCAATCTTGACGTTCCGATTCATAGGCCGTCTACGAGATGAAAGCGTAGGCTCTGGTTTAGGCTTCAGTCATATCTCTATTGCCAGTTATAATTGTCAACAGGCATCTAGAAACAAGCGTTTGGCCTCCAGTTTCTTCGCAAATGCTCTTTACTTATCAAGCCAAGAGACCTTCAAATGTGGCGAGAAACCACAACCTATTAGTCTCAGGTTTTGTCAGAAGGAGACGAAGCCTGAGCCCGATCCACCGAGAGAGCTTTTCATACCCTGCTCGCGTATATGTGACCCGGCACAGCGACATGAGGAATATCCCACCAAAACACTTTTCGAGTAAACAACACCTGAAGTCAAAGTATCTTCTCAATTCGATAAAAAATAAATCCATTTTTTTTTTGTATTTTCGGAAAGTTAATGTATTGGAGGATATTATGTTTAAAGGATTTTTCCAATATCCGTCTCTAAATGTTGAAAAACGAGGATTTCGGGGGAGTGTTTGTGTACTGTTTGCATGAAAATATAAAGTTCCTGCCTTTTTGAATGGCCGCTTTCGAGGAATTAGAATGGTGCTGCTATATTGTGTTTGGTACCAAATCAACGAGCGAAGTCCCCTTGTACTATTTACAACAAAGTTCACACGGAAATAATTTTGCTTTCATTTGAAAGCTAATGGTATACTCTTTCACATCATTAGAAAATCTCAAAATCTCTAAGGTGGGGGTTATTCCTCATTACACCGCAGCCATGGGGTTTTCGCTGTATTCGTGCAAATCCACGCTTGAAAAGAGACCACATGCATGAGTGCTGCGTTACGAGATCAGTCAGTTGGGATTTCTTGAGCAGGGGCGGAATGTGACTGGCTGTTGTCGTAGCTTTAGTTTGACACAAACTTGTAAGATGCCTTGTTAATTGCAAATTTCTAGCCGCTGTTGATAATAATGTTCAGCTGCACTGGTTGATCTTGTAACTCAGGGCTAGTCTCTTTTCAAGCGCGAAAACCCCAGGATTTCCACAAATACAGCGAAAAACCGACGGCTGCGGTGTAAAAAAAAAAATACGCACCCCGCTCGGAGTAGTCTACCAGCTCCTAGCAGAGTGACTCTTTTGTTGCGCGGAATCGATTTCACAGGGCTTCAACGCTTCTTTGCAGTGCATGTGCGACGGAGAGCCATCCGACCGTGCGTGTGATACCTCGGACAAGGCTGTCATAATATGCACCGTCCAATTGTGATTGGTCTCCAGTTGATGTCAAAGCCAGCAACCACACCACCCAGTTCGAAGAAGTTGCGACCACTAGTAGGCCTATTGCAAAGATAATTTATTGTATACCATACAGCAAAACTGACTTCGCTCTCCCATTGACAGATTGTCCCTCTCTCTCTCTCTCTCTCTCTCTCTCTCTCTCTCTCTCTCTCTCTCTCTCTCTCTCTCTCTCTCTCTCTCTCTCTCTCTCTCTCTCTCTTCTCTCTCTCTCTCCTTTCTCCCCCTCTCCCTCTCCCCCCCTCTCTCTCTTTCTCTCCACCTCCCTATCTCCCTCCCTCTTTCTCTCCATCTCCCTCTCTCCCTCCCCCTCTCTCTCATTTCTCTCTCACCCTCTCCTCCTCTCTCCCCTCTCTCTCCCTCTCTCCTTTCTCTCCCCCTCTCCTCCTCTCTTCCTCTCCCCTCTCTCTACCTCTCTCCTTTCTCTCCCCCCTCTCCTCCTCTCTTCCTCTCTCCCTCCCTCTCTCTCCCTCTCTCCTTTCTCTCTCCCCCTCTCCTCCTCTCTTCCTCTCTCCCTCCCTCTCTCTCCCTCTCTCCTTTCACTCTTCCCCATCTCCACTTCTCTTCCTCTCTCCCTCCCTCTCTCTCCCTCTCTCCTTTCTCTCTCCCCCTCTCCTCCTCTCTTCCTCTCTCCTTCCCTCTCTCTCCCTCTCTCCTTTCACTCTCCCCCATCTCCTCTTCTCTTCCTCTCTCCCTCCCTTTCTCTCCCTCTCTCCTTACTCTCTCCCCTCTCCTCCTCTCTTCCTCTCTCCCTCCCTCTTTCTCCCTCTCTCCTTTCACTCTTCCCCATCTCCACTTCTCTTCCTCTCTCCCTCCCTCTCTCTCCCTCTCTCCTTTCTCTCTCCCCCTCTCCTCCTCTCTTCCTCTCTCCTTCCCTCTCTCTCCCTCTCTCCTTTCACTCTCCCCCATCTCCTCTTCTCTTCCTCTCTCCCTCCCTTTCTCTCCCTCTCTCCTTACTCTCCCCCCTCTCCTCCTCTCTTCCTCTCTCCCTCCCTCTCCCTCTCTCCTTTCTCTCTCCCGGCCTCTCCTCTCTCTCTCCCCCCTCTCTCTCTCTCTCTCTCTCTCTCTCTCTCTCTCTCTCTCTCTCTCTCTCTCTCTCTCTCTTTCTCTCTCCGGCCTCTCCTCTCTCCCCCCTCTCTATCTCCTCTCCGTCTTCGACAGGGTGGGTTGGCACTCTCGCCTACTCCCTAACGTGCCTTCTCAGCCCGCTCTCCTCGCTCATCTCGCTTCGGTTTGGCTGCCGCACGGGTTCCATTCTCGCGTCGTCTCGTTCTGCGTCGGGCTGTTCGCCACGTCGTTGGCCACCGAGCTCTGGCATACGTTCCTGTCGCTCGGCATTCTACTGGGATTTGGCGCCAACCTCATACTTGTGGCCGACAACGAGTTGCTCAGCAAATGGCTGGAGGGAAATTCCTACTACAGGGCAACTGCATTAGCCTCTATTGGTTCTTCGGTTGGTGAGCACTTAAGACATTGGTGTGCTTTTTCCAGTAACGTATTATTATATGTGACCCGGCACAACGACATGAAGAAATATCCCACCAAAACACTTTTGGAGTAAACAACGCCTGAAGTTAAAGTATCTTCACAATTCGATCACAAATAAAACATTTTTTTTTTGTATTTTCGGAAATTTTAAATATTAGGTGATATTATATTTTGATATAATTTGAAAGCTAATGGTATACTCTTTCACATCATTGGAAAATCTCAAAATCTCAAAAGTGGGGGTTATTCCTCATTATGCTGTGCCGGGTCGCATCACTTCAATGAATAAATGCATCCATAATCAGTTCGCTTTCTAGCTGTATAACCAGGAGGCTATTAACCATAATTATGTTTGTTTTATTCACCGTATAGGAATACTTGTCATGAGTTTATCATTGACTTTCTTGATATCTTCATACGGATGGCGAATTTGTCTGAGACTTCTGAGCGCAGGGATCCTGATCGTGTGTGTCCCAGCCGCTTTGGCATTGAGAGACCCCGATGAAGCAGACGTGGAGCGTGCAGGATCCGGGGTCGGGGATACGAAAGCCGAGGCAGAGATGACCACTCGTGAAATCCTCCCTGACCAGTCGACACCACACCTTGACCCGTCAGAGACACCACCCGAATCAGCAGCTATGATGGACACCCGGGTCCGTGCGCCCGAGCTGAAACCTGCGATGGCCAGCGGGACGGCCGTCGAAACGCGCCTTGTCGTCACGGAGACAGCTCCCCCGGGAAAGTCGGAGAGTGGCGGTGGAGTTGGCGAACGCCTCAACCTATCCATGTTTCGTTTGCCCTATACCTGGCTGTACTGCACCGCCATCATTCTAGCCAGCAACGCATACACGTTTACCATAGTTAATATAGTAAGTGTACCGTACTAAAAGCATAAACCATCATACCAATTAGCGTAAGGATAGTGGGACTATAGTTACCTTTGGCTTGTGATGTGGCTATACGGCGATCCAGACACGATGATGATGATAGCCTGACTGAACCGGGCAGGAAAGGACTCAGAAAAAATAATAGACTGCTTGGACAATGATTTTTCTCATTAATTTCACTTGGGTTGGATCTTTGCGACCCGGCACAGCAACATGAGGAATATCCCACCAAAACACTTTTCGAGTAAACAACGCCTGAAGTCAAAGTATCTTCTCAATTCGATTAAAACAAACAAAATTTTTTTTTTTTGTATTTTCGGAAAGTTAATGTATTGGAGGATATTATGTCCAAAGGATTTTCCCGAAATCCGTCTCTAAATGTTGACAAAACGAGAATTTTGGGGAGCGTTTGTGTTCTGTTTTCGATAAAATGTAAAGTTCCTGCCTTTTTGAATGGCCGCTTTCGGGGAGTTAGAATGGTGCTGCTATATTGTGTCTGGTACCAAATGAACAAGTGAAGTCCCCTTGTACTATTTACAACAAAGTTCGCACGGAAATAATTTTGATATCATTTGAAAGCTAATGGTATACTCTTTCACATCAGTAGAAAATCTGAAAATCTAAAAAGTGGGGGTTATTCCTCATTATGCTGTGCCGGGTCACATATACACGTATGAAGAAGGCGTATTATCCATGCTTATGTTGCGACCGTTCTTTGTGCCATGGTTCGTGTGTGACGTAATACATACCCGTATCTCTACAGTACCCCTCTATACAAAGTGATTTGTTTGAGCATCAAGCGGATCGCCAATATTGTGACCCAGCACAGCATAATGAGGAATAACCCCCACTTTTGAGATTTTGACATTTTCTAATGATGTGCAAGAGTATACCATTAGCTTTCAGATTATATCAAAATAATTTCCGTGTGAACTTTGTTGTTAATAGTACAAGGGGACTTCGCTCGTTCATTTGGCACCAGACACAATATAGCAGCGCCATTCTAACTCCTCGAAAGCGGCCATTCAAAAAGGCAGGAACTTTAAATTTTCATGAAAACAGTACACAAACACTCCCCCGTAATCCTCGGTTCTTTTTCAACATTTAGAGACGGATTTCGGAAAAATCCTTTGGACATAATATCCTCCAATACATTAACTTAAAATACAAAAAAAAAAAAAAAATCCGAATTGAGAAGATACTTTGACTTCAGGCGTTGTTTACTCAAAAAGTGTTTTGGTGGGATATTCCTCATGTCGCCGTGCCGGGTCACAATTACTTGGACGAGGCTGGCGCATTAGAATTAGCCAACTCCGGGTTTTTTTTTCTAAACAAGCTGTTGACCCATTGCATTGCAGAGTATGCTTCAGAACTATAGTCATGACGTCGTGGTTGATTAAGGCGTTACGCTATAAATCCTCTTGAACGACATCTTGAATGAGTCACTGAAGCAGTATATGTGACCCGGCACAGCATAATGAGGATAACCCCCACTTTTGAGATTTTGAGATTTTCTAATGATGTGAAAGGGTATACGATTAGCTTTCAAATGATATCAAAATATAATATCCTCTAATATTTAAAATTTCCGAAAATACAAAAAAAAGAAAATTTATTTGTAATCGAATTGTGAAGATACTTTAAATTCAGGCGTTGTTTACTCAAAAAGTGTTTTGGTGGGATATTCTTCATGTCGTTGTGCCGGGTCACATATATTACATTGGGGTTGACTGCTGTGAATTGTATCTTTTCTTTTCCCTCAACAGGCGAGTTTCATGGACAAACTTGAGTTCACCAAAGGAGACACAACGTTGACAATCTCTCTCTTCGCTGTCGGGGAATGCCTCGGTAAACTCGTCGTGGCAGAAATCAGCCATGCGGTGTCCTTTCCCTTGATGTACATCAATGGAGTATGCTGCGTGGTAGCTGCCGTCATTACTGGTCTGATGGCGCTCACCAATTCATTGCCTCTAGTCCACTTCTGCTTTTTTGGTGAGAATTATAACACCGATGCGGTTCGCATGCCTTTCTCGGGCTGATGAGCTGCATGGGTAAGCGTCTGGGTTACCCTCGGTGGGGATGAACAATACATACAATGTACCTTCGCTATAGATGTATGGAACGGCTCTGTGAGTACGTACTGCGTAACTTGTGATGTCATTCACACACGTCATCTCCGTCTGCTGTCAGACCCGAAGAGGTGTCTGTGATGATGCCATGGCTTGGCTCAGAATTACTCGGGACTTGAACGAGAATTCCTTTCGAATGCAGGAGACATAAACTCTGATGTTTCAGTGGCTATAATGGATGTCTGTCCGTTCTCATGTAAACCTTGCTTAAAGACATTTTAGATAGCCCTAACCTATAGGCCTATTTTATTACCACAGGCGTAGGCCTACCTTTTCTCACAAAAGTTGCACAAAATTGTCGCTTACCGCTTATAAACTTCAGAACTATACAAAAATCGACTATTTTCAGCGTTTGACCTTCCGATAAAAGCAGGTCGATCCGGCAAAAGCTGCACTCCTGAGGGAGGGCCTATACTAGGTTCCAAACATCAAGTCCAACTTTATGAATTGAAATACAGGGGGACGGTGCTTCGGCCATGCCAAAAGCATGATGAAGTCATAGTCTACCACCATTACTCCAAACGGTGCAACAATGAAAAAAAACCAAATCGTTGTCAAACTGATCCATTTTAGACCTATGATAAGAGGAGTGACTATTATATCAGATGACTAAAGGATGATGTGGGTGTTTTTTTCAAACCTTGCTCCTATACAGTGTTTGGAATGATGAGATCGTCTCTGTTCGGTTTGGTGTACGGTGGCAGCAGGCAGCTCTTCGGCGACTACGGCATGCCTGCAGTCAGTCTATTGGCTCTCATGCCTTTCGGCATAGGTGGTCTCATTGCAGCACCCATGACAGGTATATATACATTGCAGCACATACTGGCCGCCAAAGGAGGACTCGAACTGCGACCGACTCTGCTCTTGGTCTGCGCGCTGCTGCGGACGTCGTGTATTCTGTATGCACTCCGCTGCGCGCACTGCAAATGCAAACGAGTTCATTATAGTTCACTATCTCATCGAGTGAAAATCGCCCGCTCAAAAAGAGTAAAAAAATCGCTGCGGGTAACTGATGTGAAAACCGCTCAGAGTTGAGTAGAATCCCACTCTGTATAAGGACCCATAATGTCGGACAACTCGAAAAAGAGTTGTCGTCCATATATGGCTTCTCTAAGTGGTGATATCCATTCTTAGCGGTTTCCACACCTCTTGCGGTGGTTCCCAGTCTTTTTGAGCGGTTTTGGCTTTTCTTGAGGAAATTTCACTCTTCGTGCGAGTGGATTTTTCACTCTTTTGCATTTAGAGAGTATATCCACGTGGATCGGGAAAATACGAACAGCTATGACCTATCTGAAATACGAACTTTAGTTTACCTTTATGTACAATACACAGCCTCTGGCATTAAGGGTAGCCTCAGTCTTACGAATAAAACAGGTCTGAAAATAAGCATGAAGAACACCCTCATAAGAATGAACTGACAACTTGATGTACTTCAAGTTCAAGTATCGATAACTTAGATAGGCCACATCGTTATAAATCCGACTGTTTACCGTTTCGCACGTTCCACAGCACATTGGAACGCATCGCCTTAATCTTCCATTTAATCCCTTCAAGTCTGTACCTATAGCATAACAGAACACGTAGCGATGCATCACCTTAGTCTTCCATTCAAGCACTGGTGTTCAATAGCTATAGGATTTCCTCAATTTACCCCCTGTCGACGAAACACAGGAGGACTGTACGACTTGACGGGCGACTACACTCTCAGCCTCCTGGTCATACTGGCCTGTTTCCTGGCCTCGTCCGCGTGCTTCATCCTGACTCCGCGAAGATGGGAACTCAAGTGTCTGCGTCATCCCTGCCCTGTCCCCTCTGACGCCGAAGATCAAGGAATCGAGGAACTTCGTTCTAAACTTGCCCACAATAAGGCTTAGTCGTATTAAAGTAACGTTTAGAAGACCGGAACATTTTACAGACAAAAACATGACTCGGGACAGACCAGGAAGATAATTAAGTGCCACCAAATGTATTATAAAACGATGTACAAAATTTTGTTTATTATGCACTGGATATACCAGTAGGGACCATTGAGCACCGCTAGAAAATTAAGTGATTCAGAAAATGACTGAGTGAGTAAACTGGTCTGGCATTTCTATCAGAAACCTGTCGCTTAACAGAGGTCTCTGTTTGCTCTTGGTTTTTATTCTTATTACTTACTTTTAGCCCTCACCTTGAGTGGCCTTTGGATGCCTTGTGTTGGGTGACTTGTATATAAAAAATAATACAAACGCTCTTACCACCTCAACTACCCAACTCTTATAGGTGGGAGCCTGCTCATATAGGATTCGTTACTGGCACTTTGCCGAGATGTTCGGCAAGTCCATAACGTGTTTTTTTTTCTTCAGAAAATGGCTGAGTTTAACATGGACACGCATTTTCATTCCCCTATTCACCTTAAAATAATGTGACTCTCGGTTTGCGTGAAGTTCTGTGAAACTGAAGTTTGTTTCAAACCGATCTATCCTGGGGCAGGGAAGGTCAGTCAGTCTTATGGAAATGTAATCGACTGATGTTGATAGAGGCACAATTCATCTAGTTGCTACCAATACACCCTCGGCTGTCTCGCTTGATTTATACAAGCCTCTAATTCAACCGATTCTGGGCTACTGTGCACGTGTATGTTGTAGAAACATTGTAACTAACACAAACTATAATGTAGGGGCATTGGAATCCATTCACGGACCGGTAGTGACCAGGATGATTCTTAGACAAAATGCTTTAGAACAAAGCGTATGAGAAGAGATTGAAGGCTTTAGGGCCCATGTCACTTTTGGACAGATTTTGTTTAACGTGGATTGTCATGTACAACTACTGATGTGCGGTGATCTTCCGATTTCAGGAAACTTCAAATGTTGCGTAACTTAATTAGGCCTAGGCAACATTTTGCTGCCTTTGCTAAATATTGCTGAAAAGGGCCATTGTGGCGCAAGTTTTAACGCAACATTGGTTGAAATCGGCTGCAGCCAAACATAAGGGACATCCTGAAGATTAATACTCGTCAGCAAAGAGCTTCTTACCTTCAGACACTTAAGCCGAGAGTGGTTACAAAACAGTTTTTACCGAATTGAGTGCAGCGGCAGGGTGTCTGTCGAGGGATGTATAGGCCTCGCCGTGCGAGGTTAATGAAAGAGGTTTTACAGTCATAAAGTCTGCTTTACCTACACTTTGTAATGAAAGCTGTTATTAGTCTTGTTTTAATGTATTTTTAGCAGTTTTTTCCAAGGGCATTGTTATTAGTATCATAATGTTTTAGGCTAGCCTCTATAGAATACGTTTTTATTTCATTTTATGTTTTATGGCATTTTATTTATCATTAATATTTATATTTTTGCCTTTTATCTTTACCTTGATTTTATTCGTTTGTATTTGCCTTTTTGTGTCCTTTTACTCTCTTGATGGAAGGGTCAGGATTCAGGCCTACTCACCTTTGTATGACAGATGTTTAACTTTTGGGTTTATTCTTTACAGCCCCAGCTGTTTTCAATTTTTATTTTTTTTAAATTTTTCCATTTGTCCATGTCTAAAGGTTTAAGAAAAAATAACTGAATTAAGAAAATTATTTTTCTTGAAATAAATATGCATGCATCACTCCCTGGAAAGTCATCAGCAAATATCTTTTCTTCAAGTATTAGCTATGAACACAAACAGAAAAAAGTGGTGAAAAGAACCTTCTATTTTGTATGCTCACCGTGAACATGGTAAATTTGGTATAGGGCCATAGATCTCTACAAATAAACTAGATTGCGCACTCATCGCGTGACGCGTGCCGACAAGGGGACTGCGACGCCATTACCAAAGAGGTGCAAATGCATGGATCTCTATGGGGCAAATTAATCCCAAATTTTAACAAAAGAAAGTACAGGGGGGACATTAAAATTCGCCAATCCCTTGAGGTATTTATGGCCTTTACTTTCATTATTAATAGCCCTTTCTATAACATTTTAGTTTCCGCATTCACAACTTTTCGGCTATACCTTTCCCCATTCATATTACGCGCGATTGCTACTGACATTTGGGCACTTCGAGCCGAAGTTGACCTCTTTGGTAATGGCGGATGCTCGTCTATGTCGGCACACGTTCGTACCGCGCGTTGATAGGGGAGTGCGCATTCTAGTTTATTTATAGAGCTCTATGTATAGGGCCTATCTTTATCTTTTCTTTGTTTGTATATGACAATCATGAATAGGTCAAACGGACCTCGCCTTTTGTTTTCCAAAACATGGAGCTCTTTGTATTTATGGAGCTCTTTGTAGTTTTATTGATTATATTAGCTGATTAGAATAATGATACTCATTTCTATTAATTGAAATAACTTTAATTATCTATATCGGTAGGTCTAGAAGGCACAACATTTTTATTCCAATAAATTAGTCCCTCTCCGGAGAAAAAAACCCGGCGATAACCGGCGACATATCCCATTGAACATTATGTTGACCTTTGTCATAGACAGCAAACTATGCATAATGCTCAGCTGATTGTCGTAAAGAGAGATTACGATAATGTGTACGTGACCTGCAATAGGCCCGCACACATTGTACAGCAATGAGTTGCAGAGGACGTGCTGCACATCACTGAGCAGCACAAAAGGTAAGAAAAGGAAGACACGGCAAGGTACGATTTCAATGAATAGTACGACACTTAATATCAAAATCAAGAAACTAAATATTATGGAGTTTTGTCCTAAGAAGTAAACTTTGATTGAATCGGTGTAAATTACCTTATAATCATGCATAAATTAGGCCTATTAGACTGCTACTGAGTTTAGCCTATTATTCATTTGTATACTCAGTTTGCCTGCTGGCACATAATCCATGGTAATGAGCTTCCACATAATGTACAGGCTGAATGGGGATGATCATCGTTTGATTCACGATGCGGTTGCGTTAACGTATAGAAAGCGGTCATCCCGCTGTTGTGGTATAGCAGATCTCTGAGTTTCCCGTGCGGGGTATGGCAAATGGCTAGTTGGTAGACGAAGGCCTTCCTAAAGCAAACTGCCCAAATTACGTATGTTTTGTGCCACAACGTGTATACAACTGATTCACAGTATATACTGCACCAAGTGGGAATTAGATTGTATAGGCCTACATGCACGAAATCACATAGGCCTAATTGTCGTTCGGCATCAAATAATGTATTTTTAGCAGTTTTTTCCAAGGGCATTGTTATTAGTATCATAATGTTTTAGGCTAGCCTCTATAGAATACGTTTTTATTTCATTTTATGTTTTATGGCATTTTATTTATCATTAATATTTATATTTTTGCCTTTTATCTTTACCTTGATTTTATTCGTTTGTATTTGCCTTTTTGTGTCCTTTTACTCTCTTGATGGAAGGGTCAGGATTCAGGCCTACTCACCTTTGTATGACAGATGTTTAACTTTTTGGTTTATTCTTTACAGCCCCAGCTGTTTTCAATTTTTAATTTTTTTCAATTTTTCCATTTGTCCATGTCTAAAGGTTTAAGAAAAAATAACTGAATTAAGAAAATTATTTTTCTTGAAATAAATATGCATGCATCACTCCCTGGAAAGTCATGAGCTTCCACATAATGTACAGGCTGAATGGGGATGATCATCGTTTGATTCGCGATGCGGTTGCGTTAACGTATAGAAAGCGGTCATCCCGCTGTTGTGGTATAGCAGTTCTCTGAGTTTCCCGTGCGGGGTATGGCAAATGGCTAGTTGGTAGACGAAGGCCTTCCTAAAGCAAACTGCCCAAATTACGTATGTTTTGTGCCACAACGTGTATACAACTGATTCACAGTATATACTGCACCAAGTGGGAATTAGATTGTATAGGCCTACATGCACGAAATCACATAGGCCTAATTGTCGTTCGGCATCAATCATATCGAGGACAAATGTTAAATGCAATGGTCTAAAAGTACATTCCGAACACTACAATAATATCATGTGTTATTTTCTGTGCCCACAAATGCACGAAGACGTTTGGGGTCCAGGTTGTGGGTAGGACCAGAATTGATTGGAAAATTTTTTTCGTCTGAACTCTGACATGCTTTGAAAAAAAATCATAGAATGAGATTCATGATCGAAGGCAAACAATGGAAGTTTGAGGTCAGTTTGAGGTATTGTTCAACACCATTGTGACTATTGTTTGAGGAGCCACAACCGTTTGTGTCTGATAAGATAGAAATCGTGCTTCGTACCTTGATCTAATACATAATTATTTGTACGTGTTTTTGCCGTCCGTAAGATCAAGGCCGCATCTCTCATAGCTCAGTTCAGTTCAGTTCAGTTCAGTTCATTTTATTTCCACTTACACGGTAAATAAAGTACAATACTAGAATATTAGAATTTTATAATGGGTTTGCAGTAAGTGGAGGAGGTCTCCAAGAAGCAGAGCTTGTAAGGCGGAGACCCCCTTGGATTGTGTACTTATACATTGTTGAAAATTATATAAAATTACCTTTGAATATTGTTGGGAAGTAAGTACATAATATTTGAGTTAATAACTTAAGGTTTAACACGAAATAACATGCATGAGACAGGGCTGGCAACGACAGGACAGGACAGGACAGGACAGGACAGGACGAAAACGTGACGCTAGACAAGTCCAATCAAGATGATTACCCGATACAATAAATTTGAGGAAATGGGAATGACATAAATCACTCTAGTCTATACTTATCCACAAGCCAGCTTTTAAGTTGTTTCTTAAAAACAAACAGACTGTTAATTGATTTAAGATTGTTACTTAAAGAGTTCCAAAATTTAGGACCCTGGAAGGAAATAAAATTAAAAGATTTAGAGAGGCGTATAAACGGAATGTGAAAGTTGGAAGCAGACCTGGTGTGATACTTGTATATCTGCGTGTTAGAAATAAACATAGTTTGAAATGACTTAGGTAATTTCTTCGATACAAACTGATGCATAAAGGAGCCCAACTGGAGTAAGTAAATATCAGAAACTTTTAGAGTATTGTGATCGAGAAATAATAGAAAATACACAATATTGGTAAGTTTGGAGATGGTTAGGGTAGAAACCTCGCAATGATATATTTCTGCCTGAAATGCTGTATTTTTGGGGAAAATGAGTAAAGAAATCGTTTACGTCTCACCCGTATAGATCTAAACGATTTTTCGGAACAATTCGTTGAATGCTGCATATTCGCGAAACGAATTAAGCAGTTTTCACTATTTTCTCGTGGCTCGGTTGGCGGATTAAGCTGACATTTTCACAGCTGTGCTATTTCATGCATGTGTTGGATCAGACAACGTATGGATGCTATTCCTTTACCTCGACCAATGTTGTGTTATCCCTTTAAAGTGTCTCACATCCACCATGTTTTTTTTCTTTTTTTTTATTACAGTTTGTTGAGGGCTTTTGCTCAATCAGGTAAATCAATTATGATCTGATTTGGAAGAAAGGGACTTTGTATCCCGTGTCACCGGAGTATAACACTTTCATGCGCTTTCATTTTTCTTCTCACGCCGGAAATTGTCTTTCTATAACATGTCCGATATTTATCCCAAACTTAACAGGCTCACCGTCGTCACCATGACAGCGTACATCTTTCGAACCAACTGGCGATGGGTCGTCACCTTCTTTTCCTTTCTTCAGTTCATCTTCATGTTCGGCACGTTCTACAACTACAGCATCTTGTTTCTGAGCTTTCAGGGAGAGTTCAACTCCGGAGCCATGGCGACAGGTGACTTTCCTTTGATTCGGGAAAACATGATCAGAAATAAGGTCTACAATAATTGACATGTATAATAATGTGTAATTATAATTCTGCTTGTGTTGTGGCGCGGACGAATTACAAACGAGTTTTCAAGTTTGCTTGAGAATTACTGTGATTGCATGTATTTATCGCTATTTGTGGTAAAACAAAATAGTATCCATTTTTTGAGATTAAACATTTGTGGGACTAAGGGCATGATTATTTGGACTCATTCATGGTTCGCATCCGGTCAACGATAAGACACAATTCAAGGGGGTATTAACAAAGTCAAGTTTCGCTGTAGGCCTAATCTAGTTAGTACGCATTCTACGACAGACTGGTTTGTCTTTCGTTGCTGGCAGGATGGGTGGGTTCTCTTGCAAACGCCCTCTCCTGTTTGCTGAGTCCAGTCTCCTCGGCCATCCTGCTTCGAGTCAGCTGCCGCACGGGTTCCATTCTCGCCGTCGTCTCGTTCTGCGTCGGGCTGTTCGCCACGTCGTTCGCCACCGAGCTCTGGCACACGTTCCTGTCGTTCAGCGTTCTGACCGGCTTCGGTGCTAATATGCTGATGGTTGCCGACTATGAGTTGCTCTACCAATGGCTTAAGGGCAACTCTTACTACAGGGCCGCTGCATTAGTAACCTGCGGTTCGTCGGTTGGTAAGATCATCTGCATATCCCTGACCCCGTGTGAACGACTAATTAGGCCAAAAGCATTGCATGGGTAGTACCCTATAGCTATTTGGTTTCGATACTGCACGTGCACAGCTAGACTTGCATAGGAAATTACATGATTTTGATTAGATCTCTTCAGGCAGCAGAAGCTCCTCAAATCTCACGGGTTTTTTTTTCTCCGTAGGGATGATCGTTATGAGTTCTGTGCTGACCTTCTTTATATCTTCGCATGGATGGAGACTTTGTCTGAGAGTTTTGAGCCCGGTGATTCTGGTGGTGAACGTCCTAGCGGCTCTGGCTCTAAGAGACCCTGAATCTATGGCCAAGTGGAGGAAATTCGAGGCCTTGGACACGAAGGCCGAAGGAGAAGTGATCACATGCGAAGTGCTCCTTGACCGGTCAACGCCGAAGCTCGACCAGTCGGCGTTGCCACTCCACAAAGCAGCTATGATGGACACCCGAGTCTGTGTGCCGGAGAAATCTGCCAGCTTGACGGTCGTCGAAACGCGCCTAGCCACGGAGAGAGCTCCCCCGGGAAAGTCGGAGAGTGGCGGTGGAGTTGGCGAACGCCTCAACTTATCCATGTTTCGTTTGCCATACACGTGGCTGTACTTCTTCGGTTACATTCTTGCCAACAACGCATACACATTTGCAGTGGTCAATATGGTAAACCATGTAACGATTTGTCATTCGGGGGGAAAAAAGGCAGAAACAAAGCCGAACTATGGGCGGTAAAATAATCAAGTGCATGTATAGGTTTCCAGGTTTTCAGATTTCGCATCATCCCCAAAAGTCCATTTTCTGCTAGCAGAAAATGTGGATTGTACTTTGAACCGCTGGCGCTGGGTCAAAAGTGCATGTCATGCAAAATCTTCCGAGCGTGTACTGCACCCCTGTACACAGAATCGAACTGTCGGTGGGAAGTTTATGTCGCCACATTATTGATAGCACTCAACCAGGGGAGATAGTGGACGCGTCCTTGACCACCGTTTCAACCCACCGCCAGCAGTTCAAAGTATACTCCAAATTTCTCCAAGCAGAAAATGAACCTTTCTTCCAGCAGAAAATGAAAACAAGTGGCTGCCCACGTTTTCAGTCACGGTCACTTTGTTTTTGCTAGTATAGGATAGTATAGTACGTGACGCGAATTTCGAAAAACCGAACATAATACCATCAGATAATGAGAAATTTGAGATGCCCACTTTTGGTGCTCCATATACACTATGAACATCTAAACGGTGAAAATGGGGTAAAAATGTCATTTAGCCGTGAAAAGAAAATTCACCGTGTTTTCACCCCTATTTCATGGCACACAGTTAGTCAAGTCATTTTCACGGTGTTTTCACCTGTGGTATCCAAGGCCACATTCCTGGTGGTAAATGGCTAGCCAGAGGCAATTTAGAAGTATCTGGGAGTAACAGTTACAAAAACATCATACAGTACTTCTATGGGTGCTAGTGGTCCCTATTGGTAATTGAATTAGCCATCCCTCAAGGCTGGAGCTTGCCACCCTAGATATTCACATTTTTTTCACGGTCTCTTTAGTGTCCTGAAGATGTCCTTATCAGGTCAGAGAGGCGATTATTTTCACAGTGAATTCACCGTAAAATGCACCGTGAAATCACAGTGACTTTTTAGTTTCACGGCGAAATGACATTTTCACCCCTCTTTCACGGTTTAGATGTTCATAGTGATACCTGTGCATTTTTCCGATGAAACTCACACAAGTGAGTCCTAATTTCTTTTTTGAAAGGGGAACCTAAGGCATGACTGTTATTCATTATCTCAACAGGCGAGCTTTATGGACAATCTTGACTTCAACAAGGAAGACATAGCGCTGACTATCTCTCTGCTCGCTGTCGGGGAATGCGTGGGAAAATTCATCGTGGCAGCCGTCAGTCATCTGCTGTCCTTCTCCTTGATGTATCTCAACGGCGTATGCTCCGTGGTGGCTGCCATCGTCACCGGTATGATGCTACTCGCGGACACATTGCCCGCACTCGTCATGTGCTCCTTCGGTACGTGGTTCAGCCAGTGCGTTCGATTACCGCTATTCGAGAACAGGTCCCGCATGCTGGGATCAAAACGCCAGGCCCACTAAATTTGGAGATTTTCATTTTTGGTACTTTTTTTAGGGTTTTTGTGGGATTATTTATTCCCCTAAATGTTTGTGGCTACTAATTTTAATTTAAAGGGGCACTACTACTCACACTAGTTTGTCCTTCCACGGAGACAGTCCCTGTGTAGGAGCAAACACTACCAATTCAGGGCCTGCTCCGTGTCAGGGCAAACTAAGTAAGGAGATGTCTGGGCAGTATAGGGAGTGCTGCAAAGCTGGTCTGGCTGCATTGGCGTCTTGGTCCAGAGTGAGCAAGGATGTGTATGTGTGGTCCTTGGGCTTTTTACTTGTGATTAAGACTCTTTGTTATAATGGGGGTTTTTGGATAATAGCTGTGGAACTGCAGGGTCTTGGCTTTTGTTATTTAAACCACCCTGGGTAGGTGGAGTGAGGTGCTTGCCAGCACCTGGATAATGAATTCCCTACACTTTTAGTCAGTATAAGCAGTTTGCAACATTTTTGTATTATCACTTTGAGTTTAGTTGAGTTTATTTTCTTATCCACACAGTCACTCTACAATGTATGCACAGCAGAGAATAAGGCCTCTTGTCAAAAAGATCATCGGTTGGGTATCGGATGATTTGACCCGTCCGATGTCGTTCCCACCGGATAGCCATCGTGAATTGTTCACCCCCAGAGTCCAGTACAATCGGCTTTCTACCGGGGGACATTTTATCGGTCGGATGAATTCACCCGGCACTCGACCGATGATCTTTTTGACAAGAGACCTAATGAATGGGCACACCTATCTCTGATGTACATTCTGTGATAATGTGCATACATTGTAGATTGATTCTGTGGAAAAGAAAGCAATAAAACGTAATCAATACTAGGGCACGGATTGGCAGATTGAGTGATAACTACATAAAATAATAAACATGATTAAAACTGTGATGCACTGCCTTATGTTATATAGGCCTAAGGTGTGTCAGGAGTATACCAGACACACGGCTGAACGTACTTGGTTCGCCAGGGAAATGTTGGAGTATAGCCTATTAAACGTTGACTGGGAGGTAGGAAGGCTTACAAGACAGCAGGCTGTTTTATACAGAATATGGACCTAGGTTCTAAAATCTGATTCATATACATATACATGAGAGCGTAGGGCTCATGCAATGCTTTGCGATTGGTGACCAGATGCATCGGCTGTCAAGGCGTGTGTATAGGCCTCTCTTATGATATTTTATGCAAAATGTATATGCATCGATTGTATGGTGCCTCATCTCGCCTGATCTGCATAAGCCACTTTTCCCGCAGGGTTATATCCTTTGGAAGTAGGCGGAAGCTGATTTCTGGCGGTGTAGTTCTCTTGATGGAGGAGCACAGTGGAAGAGTGTTTCGCCGACATCTTGGAAATCTAGCGCCCGTAGCCTCGCTTTCAGTTCGATGCATACAATTTGCATGAATGTCAAGAAAGGCCCATTTCCGATAATCCAAAGAGTAGAGCTGATTTGTCTGTTTCTATTGTAGTCTTTGGAATGATGAGGTCGTCGCTCTTCGCTGTGTCCTTTGGGGGCAGCAAACAGCTCTTCGGGGAGTTTGGCACGCCGGCCGTCAGTGCCATGGCCACCGTGCCCTTCGGCGTAGGCAGTCTCATCGCAGCACCCTTGACAGGTAAATGCACCATCGGTGACCCCCCCCCCAAAAAAAAAAAAAAAAAAAAAAAAAAAAAAAGAATAATGTACCCGTCCCCGGCTAGCAAAGCACTTTGAACCCCCATCAGACGTATCGTAGCCTTTGATCAAGGCGCACGCGGCGAAAATGATAGTCGCGATTGCCGAGGATCGAGACTATATCGAGACCAATGCACGAAGAAAGACTACATGACGAACTGCCCGCACAACCCGAGTGTCGTTGGTACTCTGCTCCACAGAGCTTATGTTTTTTTTCTTTACATTTGCAACTGTTTTGGTAGCAGATAAGATATTCATATATGCAAGAGTCTTCACCAATCAAAACAGTGATCCAAAGGCGCTAGCGGCGGCGGTGTACATTGCTTGCGAGCACGGGCTGGGGCCCGCCGTGCCGTTTGTCTTGTATATAATTTTTCTTCGTGCGTTGGTGTGGCGCTAGTCTGGTCTACTCCTCGCTCTTGGCACTAGTCTAGGTTCTAGACGTTGTTGTCGTTTGCATACGCCACGCACTACGCCCTCTGACTACGTTCTTCCGCAGCAACCCGCAAGTCAAGCCGTGCGGGCAGTGGTGCGGACGTGCGTGCGGGTGGCTGCGGAAGGATGCCCTCTCGTGGTGGCGTATCCAAACGATAACACTGTCTAGACCCTAGACTATCTTGGCACGCGGGCTGCGCAGATTTTGTGCAAACGCTCGACAGAGCGATCCCGACTATCCGTTTCGCCGCGTGCGCGTTGATCAAAGGCTATAGACTTATCACGGCACACCGTCTCGATGGAAGTTCCATAGCAATTCAGACATCTTCTCAGATCAGATCATCGTCTCAGATCATCGGATACTTATCTGCTTGCAGTCCCACACGTCCATAATTTATGGGGTGAGCGGGCTTTCTCCCATGCTGGTCCTACCCTGTGGAATGTTCTTTCTCAGGAAGACCTAGTATGTCCTCCATATCGGATTTCAAATCCTCTCTCAAAACATATTTTGTTCGATCATAGTTTTCCTAATTAATAGTATATGTAGTCTTTTCTTTGATTCTGTATAATGTTGTTAAGCGCCTTGAGCGTCTTTGCAGACGGATTCTGGCGCTCTAGAAATTATTATCTTGATGAGCACATTACTATTATTATCTTGATGCACGCACGAATCCAAGCCCACGGTATTCTATCATGACCATTCACTTTCTCTGTCCCTGTCATCGCTATATTCTATCGGCATGCTATTACCCAGAAAAATGTGAATGTTTCCTGTGTATAACGACGTGTGCACAAGAGGTTGTAGGAAGAAATGATTTATAAGAGTAGACTCTATCATGACCATTCACTTTCTCTGTCCCTGTCATCGCTATACACACAGGAGGACTGTTTGACAACACCGGTGACTACACCCTCAGCCTCGTGGTCATTCTGGTCAGCTTCATGACGTCATCCGCGTGCTTTTTTCTGACTCCGCTGAAGTGGAAATTCAAGTGCCTGGGTCAGCCATCCATCACTTTTGGTATGAACGGTCGGGAAAGCTAGAGAAAGGAATTTACCCTTCCCTTTATGATGAGGGAAATCCTGTACGGAATACGTGCCTTTTAGATTTTGGATGGTCGAAAGACACGCAGGATCATCCAAAGAATATTTTGTGCCATGCACAATCACCTTACAATTTCAAAGCTAGGAACAATTAAATGATACAGATGCAGGGAGATAGATAGAGAGATGAGGTTTATGATAAAGTGGGGTCATAATTATTTCAAACAGTTAAAGTAGGCCCTCTCTTATTGCCCTTCTTCTCTATTGCTGAGACGACTGAGGTAAAAGGATAGAATGTGGGTATCTATAGAGTCCGAAGGATGCGTTTCTCCAAGACATGAAAGTCCACATGTTGACATTATCATGTATCTCATTATCAGACAAGATTACCTTAAAGGTTAAACTGCAATGCATTTTGGAATTCGTTTTTATTATTTCAAATAATACTATGGTGTCAATAAAATACATCCAGTAATTTTTTCCGAATTTTAGACTATGGGAAAGAGTGTAAAAAATATTTTAAGTTTGGAAGGGGAGCAGCCACGCCCCCGTGGAGGCCGTCCTTGGTGACGTCACCGGATGAAGACTCAGTCCATTACTCTTGTCGGGGAACTATCGTATTGTACGTTCGTATAATTATACCAACAGTCAGTGCATTTTTTTAAGAGAACTGATTTCGGGAGTAAATATCGACAAACCCGTTGACACGCCGACCAGATTCGTTGTTGGTGGCGAAATCATCTCACGATGGTGGAAACTTCTCAGCGAGTTTAGCTGTTACGAAATGCTGCGTCCAATTAATAATAGCATTGATCGCGTATAGCCGAGGATCAGTAATGGCGGAGTTATAAAACTACCAGCCTTAACACAGAGCAGGCATAACTTTTAATGGACCGACTGAGCGACCAATGTTTACATGCCATCACGTGACCTATAGTGGGTATTTTTTTTTTGCATCTCATTATTTTGGTGCAGACCAGGAGTGGAAATGAGCAAAGAAGACTATCGTAGGCCTATTGTCCACATTCTTCTTCGTACATTTTCATAGCTGCTCTGTGCCAAATGAGATGAAAAAAACACACCCCACTATAAGTCAAGTGATGGCATGTATAAACAGTGGCCGCGGTCTATTTACGATCCCAAGACAACTTGCCTTCCCTCTCCATACGTGATTGGCACAGTCCCGTTGCTGTCTGAAGTTCAACGCTAAAAATGATCAGTATCTCCTTCCCTAATAAGCTCAGTGACAGGGTCCACATAGGCTTATACACTTGGAACCAGAGCCGGCGCTATACCGTATGAAGTTAGCGGAGTCACAATGTCCAAAGGGGCACTTTGAAGAATGATAAACAAATCCATTGTATTTCAGTGCGATAATTACCAAGATGGTAACAATTCAAAAAGGGGATATCGTATCTATGTAGGATTTTATTCCGGCACCGCAAACATTGCGAAATAAAGGTTACCAATTGTGCATACCCTTTGCCAAACCAGCACACACTCAACCAAGACAAACAAAATAATTAGAACGGGCGCGATATAAGATACAAATTGCCCCCGTATGCAATTTGTCTTTCTTATTCTGTATGCCAACTACAGTACATTATGTATACCGGTATAGGGTGTGCTGCATATTGCGTCAGCTCAGAAGGTCTACTATATATAGGATGGATTAGGAAACCCTAGAAGCAATTGAAATATTGTACACGAGACCACAAGTTCCCGCCTTTTAAGCTCTTTCACACTGTCCAAAATCTCGGGGTCGGAACCGGTTCCGACCCCGATATTTTTTTCAACCCTTTTCACACTACTAAAATTTCAACCTGGTTCCGAACCGGGTAGCATGCTCTAGCCGGCTCGAAACCAACCCTGGCAGGGACCAGGGTTGAAAATCTCGATCCGGATTGAAAATGCATTTTTCAGCTTGAACCGGTTCGAAAACGATCGTGTGAACCGCCCGGGTTGAGATCACTACCGCCGATCCGGGTTGAGTTGTGTGGCGCGAAACTCCGTGGAAGAACGCGTCGTCGTGTGCGCCCGCAGACGAAAAGTTCATTGACACCCACACTGTACGTAGGGTTGTGCACAGAATGCGCAATGTTTAACAGCAGTCTGGATTCTGTTCATGCGCGCTGTGCTAACGGTCGCGCAAACTTTGACAGCTCTTTCTGTGGTTCTACTTTCGCATGCAACTCAACCACATGTTGTTGTGCAATCTATCTATCGTGCAACCAATGTTGTGCACAAAATGCGAAATGTTTCACAGCAGTCTGGATTCTATTTTACGCGCGCTGTGCTAACGGCCGTGCGGCGGCCGGTAGTCCCATCTGCCCAACTATCCCGTCGGCCGAAAGGCAAAAGGGCACGGCGGCACTGTGCGGGTACGGAAATTCGTTGCTGTGAAAATCATCCAAATTTGAGGGCACTGCAGCAATTACATAGGTGGTGCTATACAATGTTTGGTCGTTATTTCATTTAGGGGAGTTGCTTCTTGCCTTCTTCGCGAATGCTTCGCGAAAGCTTTTCGTAAAACGCGCAAATTAGGGGGCCCTACCAACATTTCTAAATCGCGCATGCTTCACGAAAATATTTTCGCGAAAGCGTGTGGAGTCTACTTATTTTTGACTGGTACATCCGGCCGCTTGGCGCGTCGCAAGGCATTGTGGGAGCGAGAAAATCACCACAGCGCGCAGGCGCCGCACATGATCCGTGTTGAGAGTTCGTAGTGTGAATACGCACGGCTGTATCCGGATTGAAAGTTACCCGGTTTACGCCGCGGCCGGTTTCTGTCATGAACAGTGTGAACGTTGCGTCTCTGTGAACCGGGTCGAAAACAGCCAAGGCTGAACCGGAGCGGAACCGGATAGGTTTCAACCCGGTTCGAAGTGTGAAAAGGCCTAATGAGAATTTACATGGTTTCACCACAAACATTATCCTGGTATTCTCACCATGCAAACCTTCCAATCTCAAGAGACCAAAAGCTCCAAGGGTTGCTAAGGGAAAAGAACGGACCCTAAGATAGAAAGGTCGATGACCTCCGACCACAGGTCAAACATTTTGTTCCGTAATCAAAAAGGTCCTTGTCTATACGAAGGCTTCAAACACAGCAAAGAATGTACTTTAGAATACATACAGGGACTGAGCGTTTTCACTGTCTGTTTTGGGGTTCTGGTTAAGTGGGTATGTTTGTGCCGGCACCCACAATTCAGGGACCATTGCTGGAAAACAAACCAATAATGTTGGGACATTTAGAAAAGTCGGGTCCTCTGTTAGCGCGTTTGTTATTGTGTTAGGGAGTTTGTTTGTTTTGTAGTGATATCCTGCACATTCCTTGGGTCAGTTAGAATCCTGCAGCCGATTTCACGAAACATTAGTTTATGGCGTAACTCCACTCCCGCCATATCCTTTTGCGTAACTTGCGCAATAACTTTAGGACGGATTTCACGAAAGTTACGCACTATCCGGATATGGCGCAACGCGAGGGCTTACGCCATAACTTGTGGCATAAGTTACGCCACGTCTTTAGGTGGCGTAAGTCGTTGCTACACGTCGTAAATATGGCGTTGATGCTGATAGCGCAACGTGAACATCGGGCAGCCCTTCGCCGAGAGAGATTGTTTCGCGACAGAGCAAATCCTTTGGATTCTCTCGACGACAGCGAAAATAGAGGGCGCTATATATTTTCCCGTGAGTGAATAATAATCATTTCGTATTGTAGAAGATTTGCGAGAGAATTTGGAGCGTCAGACTCGGGTAATTCCCCGTTATCAATGTAACGCGATGAAACACGACACACAGGCCTACATGTATCTCTCTTTTTTATATCGAATGCCTATACCTTGCTTTTCTTTTGAACATCATAAAGCCGGTGATCGTGATGATCCTCGCCAGACACGGAATGAGGCTAGGTGTTTCACACTTTTTCTTATTTTACCGGTAGTGCGAACATTTGACCATGGTTTGACTTTCTCTAGGCCACAATTTAAGTGAATATCAAAAGAAACATCCTTTCTCAAAGCAGATTGACGGGGACAAAAACAGAAAGACTGAAACGGGGAATGATTAAGTTACAGATAACATTCTCAGTTTAGTCATTTCATTCATTAAACAGTGTGCAACATTTGGTATATTTATTACTAGTTCTTTGACGTGTGACCGCTTGGCATTTTGACCACTTCACAGCTTGTCCAAGTTGCACCTCCTCAAGGCTATAGTCACACTAATAACTCGGATTTGTAAGCTGGAATTGGTTTGTTATGAGGATTTCCGATCGTAAGAAATCCCTTTATATTTTTCAGTGCAGCAACGTAAGAAATGCAAAATGGCTGCCTCCATTTAAATCTTCGCGGCGTGTGTATTGTCTACGAACGTTACATGCAGCAAATACTTCAAAGCATGTGTATACTTCAAACAGTCGTTGATATCACCGAGGTCAGCCTCGTCCGAAATGTTTCACAAAAATTAAGTGAAAATCCGATGTTGCGCAGCTAAGACGAGTTTCGTGAAATCGATTTTAACTTTTGGCGCAGCTGCGCCATAAGTTTATGGCGTAAGTGTTGCGCCATAAGTAGATAAGGCGAGGCATATTCCACTAATTGAGGCCACAACTCGGAGTCACCACCTGAAGCAGCAAAAATATGATAGGGATCCGAGCAAGTGTCCCGATGTAACGGTCTGATCCGGGTCCCATGCTCAGATGAGACTGTTACCATATGTGTGACCCGGCACAGCATAATGAGGAATAACCCCCACTTTTGAGATTTTGACATTTTCTAATGATGTGCAAGAGTATACCATTAACTTTCATATGATATGAAAATTATTTCTGTGTGAACTTTGTTGTAAATGTTACATAAATGACTTCGCTCGTTCATTTGGCACCAGACACAATACAGCAGCACCCTTCTGACTCCTCGAAAGCGGCCATTCAAAAAGGCAGGAACTTTACATTTTCATGAAAACAGTACACAAACACTCCCCCGTAATCCTCGTTTTTTCAACATTTAGAGATGGATTTCGGAAAAATCCTCTGGACATAAAATCCTCCAATACATTAACTTAAAATAAAAAAATAAATAAAAAAAATCCGAATTGAGAAGATACTTTGACTTCAGGCGTTGTTTACTCGTAAAGTGTTTTGGTGGGATATTCCTCATTTCGCCGTGCCGGGTCACATGGATAAAAACGTCATGCGCAGTGCATATGGTACCCCTTAGTTGTCCAATTTGGAGGCCGTGCTGAGTCGATACGGCCTTTGACAATGCAGCGCTTTCAGGCACGTTCGTTGACTCGTAGTTACCAACAATTAACGCTCAGTACGCAGCCTAAAGGACCTATAGGCCTAGAACTTGCAGTTTTACAGTGGGGAAGAAATGCTACAGTTGTTTCCCCGTAATAAGGGTGTATCAATTGACTTTATGCAATCAACAGTAATAAAATATAGGTTTACAAACTGTATTCGCTCGCGGAAAATCATAAACAACATTCACATCAAGGGCGCCCCCGCGTGCTTGGTTCACTGACTCATCTGAGTACGCTGAGCAGCTGAGAACGTTACTGCAACGTGCCGAGGTGAGCCAGTGATGTCACGGCTCAACTCGGCACGGGAGCCTGTGTGAGATCGTGACACGCACCGGGGTGGAAGTCTACCAAAGAAACGCGGCGAGTGTAATCACGGGGAGAGCTCCCCCGGGAAAGTCGGAGAGTGGCGGCGGTGGAGTTGAACTCACTCATGTACTATAGCTGCCACTACACACCCATATGTTATGCCCCAACCCCTCCATGCAGCCCATGCCGAGATACTGCACTCTGATCTCTTCCTGATGAACATCACTCCAACTGTCATCACTGACTCCCGTGCTATACTGTCTGCACCGGTATTTGCGCGGGGCGGCAAGATCGTGATAAACAGCATGCCACAAGGTTTACTGATCGCAATTAATCGACCCCATACACGGAACAATATCTACCATGCCGGTAAGTATTTGATATGACAAATTCGTCTACCAATCCTACCTACAAAGCCACAGAAAACAACAGTAGGGAAGGTGAAAGCAGTCGATACAAATATTGTTATTTATAGGGAACGACACATGGAGTATTGTAACATGGAGTTACGGGGTTCAGGGTTAATACAAAGCGTTGTGGGTATCGCCTGTGGGGGAAAAGCGTTAGAGCCACGCATAGGTCTGCCTCATTAGTGCGAGACCGCATGTACGTGTTCGTTTCCATGGTGGGATTTGTTTTATGATAGAGTAAAGATGGTGACGCGATACTGCGCAGAGACCTGGGGAGTATATATAGTGACAAGGGAATTCATTTGAGTGCAGCAGTGGTGACAAGATAGAACTGATCTTGATATGCACTGGTCAGAGGACATAGTGGATACTGTCATTCATTGATCATGAGGTACGCACATCCGTCCATCAGGTAAATAGAGGCAATCACTGTAAATGCGGCCTTCAACAGAAGCGAGGACAAGCTTTGAATTCGTCAACCCTTGCATCGACCCGGTTTACTTCGGTACGTACACCTTGCTTGATTGTTTTTCTTCTGAGGGCTGATCAGAACAGCTTGTTCAGAGTATATATCGTGCATGCAAAACTCGGTAAGATTTGAAGCGAACACCTATTGTGGGTACACCATGTGCTGTGTCCCGGTAGCTGTGAGGATATACACAGTCCTCCCATGGCCGGCCAGAGTACCCACGCCGAAACGCGGAGGTCCACTCTCACCGGTTCTTCTCAGAACCACACCTCTTCTTGAAACTAGACACGAGCGCACGGTGTACCGACAGATCTCGTACTCTAGTGCAGGACTCCTATAGATCAATGTCCGGGAAAAATTGCCATCAATCCGTGCAAGCTACCGTGAGCGCTGCACAGAAACCCCATGCGGCCTATCACAAAGTTACGATGCGTTATATAATCTTGATTGTTAGTTGAGTCAGATGAGATTTGAAGGTTTGCATGGTGAGAATATCAGGATAAATAGGTTTGCGGAGACACCATGTAAATTCTCTTTTGTGAGTAAGTGTGGTTCTGAAAAGAACCGGAGGAACTCGACGTTTCGAACAGTATACTCTGCTCGTCTTGAGTCAGATGCATGGGAAGGCTTTGTGAAATCCACCCCTGGCTTTAAACCCACGGTTTAGTGGCGTAATGTAGGGTGCTCAAAGTCGAAAAGTGAACTTTGGTCGTAAGGGAAATTCACCATAGCCGACCTTTGTATTGAAACGAACTGTGCTTGGACATTATTAAAGGTGTAATTAGCTTTCGTTTTACGACGGAGAGCACACAGTACGGGGGATTTCACAGACCGCGACCGTTCCCGCACCCAAGCTCCCGTCCTGTTTGGAATCGAGGAATCTGTTTCGTTCTGTTTATGTCAGGGGTATACGCACTGCATGCACGCCACTGCACAGCGCTGCCCTGCACTGAGTATCAATTTACACACGCAGGATTGGTCACTTGTTACGTAACGCAGTAGCCGACTGCTCTGCGTTGTGCTCTGGACCGGACGCTATTTCCCCAGATTCCAGATTTCATCGGCACGGGGACTTGCAGGTTGTCGCGCATGCGCAGATCTATGTTCGGCTCGAATTACCGTACTAGATTTCTCCCGTCGTAAAACGAAAGCTCGCTACTATAAGGTCAAACAATCGCTTCCATATTTCTCAAACTTGTCGTAGACCTATACATGAAATAACACACCTGCCTATAATAGGTTTCGGCTCATTGCGTCAACCATGTCATGAGAAAAGAAAAACCATGGAAACATAATTGAATGCTATCTTTTTCAGACCCATAGAGGGCGGTATTTGTAAAAGTAACTCTGTTCTGGTCCAACGATCGCTTCACAGAGCCATCGTTGGAAATTCAAAACACTTGCTCTTTTCTCGAAAAGGACAGATTTTCGGGAGCGAGAACCTCCCGGATTGTCTAAGACCATTACAAACTTCCTGACGAGTAAGTGATTTCTCAAATTTAGAAAGTCCGGAAATTGGGCACATCGCCTTTAATGCTGCACCCTCACTTATTACACATCCCCATCTCTGGCCATTGTTGTGGAGGTTCCAGAGGGCAACTCCCTTATCTATCGTATGTGAAAAGGGTATCTTCCTCGGGGCATGAACAATGAAAAGATAATGCATGTACACTGAACAGCCAAAGTAACCGACTATCAACACCTGGCACACAAGAGCGAACGTTCTACATAACAAACAGGGTATATCTATGGAGATCAACCCGTATGAGGTATCATAATCACGAAGGCATGTAAAAAAATTTAGGCCTACTATTACTTCATTGCAAAAAAACTTTGTCATTTGAACATCTTTTATCCGAAATATCTTAAATTTTTATAGACACCGATCGACTTGTTTTATTGTATTATCTCAACAAGATCCTTTGAATATCAAATACTGCAATGCGTAGCCGGTATTACCACTGTATGGGCTTGATCAGTACACAATTCAATAAACAAATGGCCTGTAATGCTTATTGACACCTGTCTAGGGATATACCGTCTGCAGTAACTTTGTATAAAACGCAAAACGACACTTTCATTATCACGCAGATAAGAACATACGCAGACCATGTGACTTAGTGCATTGTACCATGAACAGTGGTGGACTTGAGCCAACCTGATAAGGGCGTCCTATCGTCGCAGTGATCAAAGGGTATTTGTGACCCGGCACAATGACATGAGGAATATCCCACCAAAACACTTTTTGAGTAAACAACGCCTGAAGTTAAAGTATCTTCACAATTCGATTACAACTTTTTTTTTTTTTTTTTGCATTTTCGGAAACTTTAAATATTAGAGGATATTATATTTTTATATCATTTGAAAGCTAATGGTATACTCTTTCACGTCATTAGAAAACCTCAAAATCTTAAAAGTGGGGGTTATTTCTCATTATGCTGTGCCGGGTTACATTCTCAATCTTACAATTGCCAGTCACATTAAATGCAATGCGATTGACACAGAGAAAGGTAATGTGCTTGTGCACTGGAGAACTGTGGACATTATCCCAGACGGCAAAGCAACTACTGTATCGAATCGTTCCAATGTAAACTAAATTTGCTGTATGTGTTTCAGAGAATGGCGTTTTGCATAGTACGATCGTTCATCTGCTGTGATACGAGTTGATAAGATGGATCTTTTGCGTTGCATTTGCCTTCGATCTATCCCTGTACAGGTAGTCACGGTTCAGCCAAATAGAGGTGCCACTATGTACACCCTCCGCATACATTGGAAGTGGGTCGTCGCCTTCTCGTCCTTTCTCCACTCTCTCTTCTTGCTCGGCACGTTGTACAACTACAGCATCCTGTTTCTGAGTTTCCAACGAGAGTTCAAAACGGGTGCCATGGCAACAGGTGTTTTTTTTTTTTTTTTTTTTTTTTTTACAAATAAGTGAAAACAACATTGACATTTTATGTTACAAATATAGTCTAAAAATTTAGTGGGCCTGACGTTTCGATCATAGCAGGACCTTTCTCGAAGGCAGAGTGATAAGGACAAAACAGATACATGTACACGAAGGAAAAAACAAGTTATAACAAAACTTACAATGGTCTTACCACATGGTCTCAACATCCAGGAGGGTAATGACTAACACCATGCAGCTTTCTGATAATCCTTCTTTTGTGTTCAGTCCTTCACACTTCTCTCTTTGATCTTTCCCCCTCATCTCACTAATCCCTACCCTACTCCTTGCCCTTCTCTTTGATCTTTTCCCCCTCTTCTCACTAATCCCTACCCTACTCCTTGCCCTTCCCTTTGATCTCTCCCTACCAGCTTCACTCTTTGTCCTCTGTTTCTCATCCGTGTCCTATTCACTTTCTGCCCCCTTCCTTCGTGTACATGTATCTGTTTTGTCCTTCTGCCTTTGAGAAAGGTCCTGCTAGGATCGAAACGTCAGGCCCACTAAATTTTAAGATTTGCATTTTGGTAATTTTAGTCAGTAAGCAGTTTGCAACATTTTTGTATATCACCTTAAAACTTACAATGGTAATAAAACCAAACACAAATACCGGAAAATCAGGTATTGGCTATTTTTCCTCGTTATACTTACACATGAAAACTACAAGAGTTAAATGAAAACTATTTATAACTGGTAGATAATGAGAGGGACATGGCACTACACTCGAGGAAAAAAATGCCAATACCTGATTTTCCGGGATTTTTATTTTTTATTATTACCATTGTAAGTTTTGTCATAACTTTTTTTCCCTTCGTGTATATGTATCTGTTTTTCCTTGTCACTCTGCCTTTGAGAAAGATCCTGCCAGAATCGAAACGTCAGGCCCACTAAATTTTTAGATTTGCATTTTGGTAATTGTAGACAGTAAGCAGTTTGCAACATTTTTGTTTATCACAAATATGTGACCCGGCACAGCATAATGAGGAATAACCCCACTTTTAAGATTTTGAGGTTTTCTAATGATGTGAAAGATTATACCATTAGCTTTCAAATGATATCAAAAATTATGTCCTCTAATACTTTAAATTTCCGAAAATAAAAAAGAAAGAAAATTGATTTGTAATCGAATTGTGAAGATACTTTAACTTCAGGCGTTGTTTACTCAAAATGTGTTTTGGTGGGATATTCTTCATGTCGTTGTGCCGGGTCACATATACTGTGTTATGAGTGAACCTATTCGTGTTCACGGTGAACCTTGGCATGCAGTTGACGTGAGTTAGGGGTCTTGGAGCGGATGCAGAATGTCTTGGCGAACCGGTCATGGTAGATGTCCCTCTCTCTCTCCTCTTTCGTTGCTGGCAGGATGGGTGGGTTGTCTCGCAAACGCCCTCTCCTGTTTGCTGAGTCCAGTCTCCTCGGCCATCCTGCTCCGAGTCAGCTGCCGCACGGGTTCCATTCTCGGCGTCGTCTCGTTCTGCGTCGGGCTGTTCGCCACGTCGTTCGCCACCGAGCTCTGGCACACGTTCCTGTCGTTCAGCGTTCTGACTGGCTTCGGTGCAAACGCAATGATGGTTTCCGACTTCGAATTGCTAGCGCGATGGTTTGAGGGCAAGTCGTACTATAGGGCCACTGCTCTAACCACCATCGGTTCATCGATTGGTAAGGAATTTACACCTCCAAAATGTACTACTTTCTCGTCGCTAAGATACATTTACATTCTTAAAATTCAGTGGGCCTGACGTTTCGATCCTAGCAGGACCTTTCTCAAAGGCACTCTGCCTTTGAGAAAGGTCCTGCTAGGATCGAAACGTCAGGCCCACTAAATTTTAAGATTTACATTTTGGTAATTTTAGTCAGTAAGCAGTTTGCAACATTTTTGTATATCACCTTAATACATTTACATTGTGTACTCTGATTGATTTTGTAAGCTGATTTGCCAAACTGTTGCTATTTTCCTTCGTCACTGGTTTAAGACAAACCCGTTCGACAGGGACTATTTTCTTTTTTTTCTGCCTAGGGATGCTGTCTATCAGCTTTACGTTGACCTCCATAATAGCGTCGTGTGGTTGGAGACTTTCTCTCAGGATTATGAGCGCAGGGATCCTGGCTGTTGGTATCCTAGCAGGTTTGAATCTGAAAGACCCTGATGCGGAACTTAAGAGATCAAGCTCCGTAGAGAAGAAGGCCGTGGAAGACTCGATCACATGCGATTTACTCCTTGATCGGTCAACGCCGAAGCTTGACCAGTCGGCGTTGCCACCCCACAAAGCAGCTATGATGGACACCCGAGTCTGTGTGCCGGAGCAATCTGCCAGCGGGACGGCCGTCGAAACGCGCCTAGCCACGGACACAGCTCCCCCGGGAAAGTCGGAGAGTGGCGGTGGAGTTGGCGAACGCCTCAACTTATCCATGTTTCGTTTGCCCTATACCTGGCTGTACTGCGCTGCCATCATTCTAGCCAACAACGCCTACACGTTTGCTGTGGTCAATATGGTAAGTATTCTATTGGCCATTGATTTCATCAGAACGCTAAACCAAAGACGAAACAAGGGGAAAGCCTTGTGGCTCAGAGAGAAGTGGAAGTGACCTAAAGTCATTTTAAAAGGTCCTGATGAAACAATACAAAAAGACATGACAATGATCCAGCATACATTGCACACTACAAGAGGGCTACGTGTTTGCTGTTGTATCGTAGGCCTACCTTAAGACCGCATGCGACCAGCTGCGAGCCTACAATGCGTTTTAGGTGGTCGTACAAACAGGGTGATTTCAGTTGCCGCCATAGATTAATAACATAGATAACTGACATACGCAGTAAGTGATTATTGCAACGGTATAACACAATATACGCTGTCTCACTTTACGATGAAACTCATACGAAATTAGTTTTAAAAGAATCCCGGTGTATTAATTCCTGTGTTGACTTTCTCCACTTCCCGGTTTTCTGTTCCATTTCACCAGGCGAGCTTCATGGATGATCTCGAATTCACCAAAGAAGACACAACGTTGACCGTCTGTGTGTTTGCTATCGGGGAGTGCCTCGGCAAACTGACCGTGGCGGCCATCAGCAATTTGGTGTCATTTTCGTTGATGTACATCAGCGGCGTAAGCTGTGTGGTGGCCGCCATTATTATCGGCATGATGGTATTCGCGGATACATTAGCCTCCCTCGTGTTGTGCTCCTTTGGTAAGACTCAAAGTGTGCGTGTGTTAAGAGCCACGGCGATGATAAGTCGTGCATGGTATTGAATACAATGTGAATCTCGGTGTATCTCGCAAGCTCTTTACGTCGTATATACTTATTGTGACGATATGAAACCGGATCTTTATCAACTAACTTAAAAATGCTCTTGCTCAGGGAATGATCAACCGAGGCCCAATCCATTGCAGCTTGTAAGTCGTAGCTGACGTCGGGGTTGCTCATCAGAACGCCAAGTAACCCACCTAGGTTGACCAGGCGTCCACACTAAATTCCACTATCATTTTAAGAGCTCAAGTTCAAGTATGTACTATGAAAACCTTTTCAGAAAGCTTAGGCCTACTCTAAAACAATATATAGCGCTACAGTAGTGCACACAGTGCAAGGACTTGATCTGCGTGATTATAATATCACCAGACAAGATAGGATTCGGGACGCCAGATACAGAGTAAAGTTATTATTTCCTCTGTTGACTGGACGTAATAGACAGACCTATGAAGCATGTGTATTTGTGTGCTCTGACATTCTTACCACGGTGCAGTGTTTGGGATGATGCGAGCAGCGCTCTTCGGTCTGGTGTACGGCTGCAGCAAACAGCTCTTCGGGGGCTTCGGGATGTCGGCCGTCAGTACCATGGCCTTGGTGCCCGTGGGCGTTGGCAACCTGATTGCTGCACCTTTGACAGGTAGGCAGCTCTATAGGCCACGGGAGGAGGTCAAAGGTGGGGGCGAGGGACAGGGAGATATGTACAGGCGGAGCTGCAGAACCCAACGGATGATCATGAAGTGCACTGATGAGTGGAACGACCTCCGTGTCCTCTCCACGATCATCAACAATCCCAGCATCCTGAGAGGGACACGGGGGAGAGAAGAAAAATAGACGGAGAGAGGGAGGGTGGGAGAAGGAGAGAGGGAGAAAGGGAGCGAGCGAGATAATTAATGGGAGAGAAATAATTATAATATTAAGAGAGATAGAGAGGGGAGAGAGAAAATGATAGAGGGAGGGCCAGGGAGGAGGGAGGGAGGGAGAGAGACACATACAGAAGGTGGAAAGAGAATGTAAGAGAGGGAGAGAGAGAGAGAGAGAGAAAGAGAGAGAGAGAGAGAGAGAGAGAGACGGGGTAGAAAGAGTTGGAGAAAGGGGCGAGGATGATAGGAGGGTAAGAGATGAAGGACGGGACGGAGGAAAGAGAGGCAGAAGGTGGAGAGAGAATGGAAAAGAGGGAGGGAGAAAGGGAGGGTAGAAAGAGGTGGAGAAAGGGGAAAGAAGGAGATAGAGGGAGGGCCAGCGAGAGGGAGGGAGGGAGAAAGACAGACAGACAGAAGGTGGAGAGAGAAAGGGAGAGAGAGACGGGGTAGAAAGATGTGGAGAAAGGGGGAGAGAAGGAGATAGAGGGAGGACCAGGGAGAGGGAGGGAGGGATAAAGAGAGACATGCAGAAGATGGAGAGGGAAAGGAAGAGATAGAGGGAGGGAGAGAGAGGGGGTAGAAAGATGTGAAGAAAGGGGAGAGAAGATGACAGACGGGGGAGGAGATAGAGGGAGGGAGAGACAGACAGACAGATAGAAGGTGGAAAAAAAAGAAAAAAAAGAAAGAAAGAATGAAAGAAAGAGAGGGTTAGAGAGAGGTGGAGAAAGGGGAGAGAAGATGACAGACGGGGGAGGGAGATAGAGGGAGGGAGAGACAGACAGACAGATGGAAAAAAAGAAAGAAAGAAAGAAAGAAAGAAAGAGAGGGTTAGAGAGAGGTGGAGACAGGGGAGAGAAGGAGATAGAGGGAGGGAGAGAGGGGGAGGAATGGACGCATCCTCATTTAACGATTATGAAGATCATGTAAATGATACGTATCTACCACAATTCAGGACCTTTCGTCCGCTTCAATCCACCTCGGTATCACTATGTATCGCACATTATTAATACGAAGCACTACAGTATTTTGTTAAGTTTCCTCATAAATTAGCAGAACAAATAGACAGTGATTTATTCGACTCTAATTATCCCCCACCCCCTGCCGTCGATCCTCCAGGAGGACTGTACGACTTGACGGGCGACTACACTCTCAGCCTCCTGGTCATTCTGGCCTGTTTCTTGGCCTCGTCCGCGTGCTTCATCCTCATCCCGCTGCTGGGGAGAAGACCGAAGTGCCCGGATGTACCGTGCCTCGCCGCCCAGCGCGCCCGAGCTCCTGAGCTGAGATGAGAGGCGCCCTCTGTGGGAAAGACCTTCACACATGCGCACTGATCGCTCGCAGCCGGCCAAGACGTCACTCCGGGCTAGGAGCGCGCTCAAAATGAAGTTAATCCCCCTCTGATGAAAGTATATTGGCATTCGTGTTACGAGAATGTTGCAAAGTGCATGAGATCGGGAACATTATACAGACAAAAAATCATGCCAATTAAGCTTGGTTAGATGAAATGTTCAATCGATTATGGTGATTATCATTTCCAAAGGGGAACAACAGAATCATTACAAAATAGGCACGGTTATGCTTTGTGTCCCTTGTTGAGGTACCTATATGCAAGCTCACATGAATTGAAACCGTAGCCGATTATGTACTACCGACAGAAGGGAATCGGCGGATGACAACTGAAACCTCGTACTCTTGTTCACAACAAGCAACGAAGAAGAGATTCAAGCATTCGGCTCAGCTTCGAAAATAACTCGTGCCGTCAACCTGCAGGTCGTTTTTCGTGCCTTTGCGTACTCGCAAGGTTTGTCAGTAAGTCTGCCGTATAGCTCCAAATGTGACGTTACTTATTGCACCCTACCTCCCCAACCTCACTGCCAATCAAAGTTGCAAGTGTTCTTTGAGATTCTCTATGAAAATGCCATTTTAGAGAGCGATTAAAAATCTAGTAAGGGCCTATATGTGACCCGGCACAGCATAATGAGGAATAACCCCATTTTTTTAGATTTTGAGGTTTTCTAATGATGTGAAAGAGTATACCATTAGCTTTCAAATGATATCAAAATATAATATCCTCTAATACTTAAAATTTCCGAAAATACAAAAAAAGAAAATTGATTTGTAATCGAATTGTGAAGATACTTTAACTTCAGCCGTTGTTTACTCAAAAAGTGTTTTGATGGGATATTCTTCATGTCGTTATGCCGGGTCACATATACTGTACAAACATATTCTATTCAGAACAAAAATTGAATTGGACATGATCAGGCTATCTTCTGATTCTAAAAATACATAAATTATGGTTTGAAAACAACTCCGAGGGGTCACCAAACCCGCACTGGAAGTGACACGTTTAAACAATTTTCTGAGTCAAAATTGTTCCAAAGTTCTGTCAGTTTTTCCTTCAGCTTATTTTCTGATTCGTTAGGTCTACAGTAACTGTTAATAATTATACATGAGTGCAAATTCGAATTTTCACAAGCACTCTTGAAAGGTTAACATGCATTTAAACTGTCTCATAATTATTTATTCAGTGTGTGATATTAAATTGGGCAGCTGAAGAAACCATGCAGCGTCGAACAAAAATAAATTCTCCAACATCATCATTACAATGGAGCGTAATCACTGACAAGGAGAGTATGCGCTCAATCAATTGCACCATGAACCTTTGTGAAGTGTTGCAGTGTTTACCAGGAATATAATAGTTCGAGCATGGAGCTAGTATAGTTTGAGTAAAATGTGTTGCATATCTACACGGTCATTGCTATTTTAGATTAAAGTGTGGAATGAAACTTGGACTTGAGTGTTTCGTTGATTGAAAGTGGACGTTACTCGCATTGCCAGTAGACTGCAGTCATTGCTGTATCATCACTGGGCAAGGCCAGCTTTCAAGTTATATGAAGCTTGGACAACGAATAAGATTCCGATCGTCTCATCAGCTCCGTCTGGGACTGGTAGGGCCGTGGCTTGATGCAGCACTCAATGGATGATAACTTCTGATTAGCGCGCGGCTTTCGAACGGAGCATTTCTGTATAGTTCATCACAAACTTGGGACCTGCTCGTGCACACACACACAAAACCTGCATCGGCCGCACGGGGCGGAATGAGCGGGTGGAGCGACCGACCGACGACTTGAATGGAGGCTATGGATTCAACTCCTGAGGCACGACCCATTGTATGTTACATGTTAGATCGTCACTCGATCACCACATGATACATGTACGTGCACAAGCTACTATATACCAGGTGAGTGAAGGCGTGGCAACAAAATTGCTCTCTGAACGGATGTCTTTCGCTGTAATGCCTAATTAAAGGGGCCTCGTTTCAGTGTGGTCAACATGTAAGGTTAGACGACACTTTAATATTGGTACCATGTATCGATACTGTCGTTTTCTTTCTCTATGTATAGTACCGGTACTATAAAGAAGTAGGCCTACTATACTATACAGAACATAGACTTCAACTAACATATTATATGCAACTATTGTATCAGTATTTTAGTAGGCCTTCTATACTGTCTAACCTTAACCGTCTTATCACGTACGCTCCCTCCTCACTACACGAACACCCATGGTTCTCCCATCCACATGGGTATGCAACTGTTCCAATGAGTATATAGGCAGTTACTTATGGATAATCTTTGCGTTCATAATTCGGCTAGAGTAATTCATACCTCTATCAACTCATACCTCAGGTCCTCTATCGGTGCCTAACTGAAAAAAACTCAAACTCTCAACTCGGGTTTGTTATGGCCATGACCAAGGGTAGGCCTGGTTGGCAGTTTATGATTTTTGCCACTTGTTTCCATGGATATTACATAGGCTACTATACTGCGCACTAGTATTATTGCAGGAGTATAATAGTACATGGATAGGACATACAGTACATACGTACCGACCTACTGCACTGCATGAGTGTCGAAGTGACACATGCCACCATGTGTACGCGGTTTTCAATGACAAACAATGGCCGTTCTTTACAAAATGTATTACCTCACGAGCAATGCGGTGAATAGACTATGCAAACATTGTGTCAGCAAGGACCGTACTGTACGGCAAACAAAAACCTCTGTCGATCCATATCCTTTTTTTTCAGTGCTAATCCACTCTGTTCCGGGTTGTTTTTTTCGTCCCTGGTCTTCCCGGTGCAAATCCTCACCGATAGCAGTTTGACGTATATACCCTGACTGTATACCCGTGTTTTTTAATCCACGCGTGCGGTGAAAACAGTAAACATGGCATGCAGGATCAGAGGCGATCAGTCCGAGACCGGTGAAGCTGCTGGAGATAACCGGCAGCCCCAGCCCTCGAAGGCTTCGTCGTCCGACGATGATGACCGGACTACATGTCCGATCCAGGGCAGGGGTGCTGGCCGCGAGACGGTCCGCGTGACCAAGGCCGCCGCCGAGCCGGCATCCCACCGGGACGCGGCCCTGCCATCGCTTGAGCTACTCCTCTATCTGTCCGTGCTGGCCTTCCTCCTCGTCTACGTCCCCTGGTACACTCATCAGTTATCCCAAGGTGGGTTCGTCGTTTACTTACGTCGACCATTTTGGGAAGGTTTACTAGCTGGCGCTCGATCATTGCTGGACCTTTTCTCAAACTATAGGTAGACTGAATCACGAGGACAAATTGAAGCAGGTTCGATGGATTCAGGAGGGAAGCCGGTAAACAAGTTTCATCTAAACAAATTTCATCTAAACCATTCCTACGTGGTAGTCTGGCCATCAGCTTTTATATTTCTTTCACTCAGCTATTTTCTCAGTATTCATAAAGGGTAACGCAGCTGAAATACGAGCCTGCCCTGAGTGGAATCTGATATTTTTTTTTTATTTATCATTTATATATTTTATAATCTTTGGGGGGGGGGGGTTGAGGAGGACGGAGTGTTGATGAGAATGTAATTCAGTGAAGGTTTGCCCTACCCGGGGTAGCGTTGCTTCCTCGATGATTTGCCCGATTGACTGGTGAGGAAAAATACAGGCAGCTCGGGCGGGATTCGAACCGGCCACGATCGACTACGGCTTTCTATAGCTTGACAACCGAGCCGGTACTGCGTTGCATCGTAGATAATACAGTACACGTATTGTGATTTTTTTGTCAATATTATTAATGAGGGTTTGTCCTATACTCGACGTACACATGCTCAGCCCTTTCCCCGATTGCCGGCTGAAAAGTATACTGGCAGCTCGGGAGGGAAGTCGTATGTATTTTTATGAGCTATGAACTACGCTCCTTCGTATTAACTCCCGTATGCTCAGGTTCTTAAAATCATATTAAAACCTTCTTATGGTATGAATTATTTCATATAGCTTGGAGGTTGACCCTTCCAAGTCTCAAGACAGGCTGGTCAGTGTTTGGACATCGCAAAAAGGTAATGTTTAGTACGGAATGGTAGAAACATCAAGGTATTTGCGAAAGGTCCTGCAAGGATCGAAACATCAGGCCCTCTATATCACTCAAAGCTATAATGAAAAGTCAGCATCTACAAAAGCGGAAACATATATGCTTCTCCAAATCATGAATCATTCTAGACTCTTGGTTCTCATTTGAACGCTTTGCTGCAGTTTGGTGGGCTGGAAACAAATGTTAGCCTATAAATACACAGCCTATAAATCCGCTAGCCACGGACGACCCAGTCTATCAGTTGCTCCTTATAGGGACTAGTTGGGAAGGCCACCATCTAATTAGGGCTGGATAGCTCAGATGGTAAGAGCGCTGGTGCGCAAAACCAGATGTCTCAGGTTCAAGTCCCGGTCCGGTCAAGGATTCCTTTTCATTTTGTTTTATTTTTCAATTTTGTTCAAACGTTCCCTGTCAGTTTTACCTGACATAAAATTAGTGCGATTGAATTACTCTTACAAACAGGGAAATTGCAGGTTATAATTTACAAGAAACTGAGTATCAGCATTCATGCTCTATACAAAAGCAGATGTCTTATTCGCATTTTTTTTTCAACGCAGTGGCTGTTGTTACGGCAGTCATCCGTGTGGTTCCCTGACTTTACAGTATTTGTCAGGATGTTTAGCTCTTGGAACCAGACTATCAGCTAATAGACTGGTTCAACCAGCCTGCAATGCTGACGAAATGACGACACTGACGACTGCCGTAACAACAGCCACTGCGTTTTTTCAAAGCTTAATAATGTCGCCTGGGTGTATCTACATTATCTGTAACGGTTCATAGCTTATCTGTAGGATTTTGAACTCAGTATAGGATTTTGAACTCAGTATAGGATTTTGAACTCAGTATAGGATTTTGAACTCAGTATAGGATTTTGAACTCAGTATAGGATTTTGCAGTACAAAAGACACGCATAAATCCATATGAGCAGAACCCAGATTCCCTATCCCGTTTCACGATCAGGACACATCGAGCTATCCGTGGACGACCTTTGTGTCCGTCATGACGTCCCCGGCTGTCATCCTCTCCTACACGGCTTACATCGTCCTGGGTCAGCTGGTGATCCTGGTCGCCCCAGAGGTTAGTAAAAATGTCAAGACGGGAGGGGAGGGGAGATCATCTTGGTTCCGACATCCTGTCCTTTAAACACCCATTGCCCAAACCTCGCACGAAATGCCCCAAGACCTCCAGTCGAGCTATTTGAGCTACGAAATGTGCATGCATCATTTTAATTGGTTGGAATTAGGGAACAGTGTATTACAACTCCATATTATGCAATGGATTTCTAATTGCTGTAACTTCAGTAATGAATCATAACCTGTGCTAACAATGCCCGCTGTGCAGACTTAAAGGTATACAGAAATCAAAAGTAACTAATTGGGGTTAAATAAATCAGTATTGTTATAAAACCCAAAGAATCTATAATTTTTAAGACCCAAAAATAATGATTAATTTAGCAAAAAAATACGCGTTATTTTGGTCCGAAAATTGTGTACCCCACTTTGGAGACGAACGTACTACATCACATACAGAATTTGTGGTCAGCCTTGAGGTCGTGCGCTTTGCACCGGCCCTGCATTGTCTCTATTGTCTATCAGCCGAAAATACCACACTGTCACATGCGCAGTATCGCACTTTATCGTCTCAGAATTTCGATCCCTTCGCTCGGCTGCTTTTGGTCTGTATGTGACGTCACATGCTCACAGGGGGAATTTTGGGGGTCTAGGCGAACATGGACTTTTTTCAATGTTTTTTTGTCGAAATTAGGCGCTAACAACAATTTTAAAAATCAATCCTGCATTGATTATCTTGTGAACATTGCCTAAGGAGAGTTTTTAGCTCTTTTTTAAATCCTATTTCTGTAGACCTTTAAATTTGAGTCGTGAAATATCGAGGTCAAGTCCATGTCACACAGGTCGAGAGCGAGTCTGAGGCACGAGACACTTTGAAAGTTAATACCCTTTTGGAAACACGTACCTCAAATTATGACCGTTTTCTTGAATCACTGGTAATCGCTGTTAATCGCTGGTAATCGACCCCTACTCGCATAGTGTAACAAAATAATGAAAGTGTCAAGTAAACCATTTGATCGACTGCGATTGTAGTATACTACAGCGTGCACAAATTCAGGGTGCGATGCAGTTGTTTTCACTGGCGTAGGCTATACAAACTCTCGAACCAGTCAAAAAGGCCAAGCCAAAGGGTGTTCTTTGTATAGGGGTCCCCGGGCGTTCGACCGGGTCGAGTCCGATGCAAGACACCCGGTGTCCTCCCAAAAAGTGTCCCTGCCAAATACTGTCCGCTCATTAGCATACTGATCGCTGATTGGTTAGCGTTGGGACTAGGATTAGGGTCGTTAGGGTTAGGGTTTGGATTAGAATCAGGATTGGGATTAGGATTAGGGTTAGGATTAGGGTTGTTTGGGTTAGGGTTAGCGTTACGGTTACAGTTAGGGTCCAATGGTACCAAAGTGCCCAACGTTGCGTGTGTTAGGTCAGCAACCATACACAATGCGTGTGTAGTGCGCAACCATACCCCAACCACGGTGGTTGAATGTCATACGTATTGGACCGATCAGCGATCAGTATGCTAATGAGTGGACACTATTTGGCAGGGGACACTATTTGGCATGACACCCGGACCCCGACATGCAGGCAGATTTCTGAAACCTCGTTCCCGTAGGCATCGGCCAGAACCGACGGGGAGGCGCTTGGTCGAGCGGGTGGCCTGGGCGCACGGCCCGACGCGGTACCCGGTGTAACGATCTCAGACGGGCCCCCATGCTGAGTTGAGCCGTGACGTCACTGGCTCACCTCAGCACGTTGCAGCAACGTTCTCAGCTGCTCAGCGTGCTCGATGAGTCAGTGAACGAAGCACGTAGGGGCGCTCTTCATGTGACTGTTGTTTTATGATTATCCGCGAACGAACACAGTTTTACAAACTATATTTTTTGCTTTTGATTGTATAAAGCCAATCGATGCACCCTCATCATTAGGGGGGAACGACTGTAACATTTCTTCCACAATGTAAAACTGCAAGTTCTAAGCCTAGTTACTGGGCTCCGTACTGAGCGTTGTTATAGAACTACGGGTCAACCGCGGGTCAACGAACGTGCCTGAAAGCGCTGTATTGCCAATATTATGGCCGAATCGACTCAGCACGGCTTTCAAAATGGACAACTACCATACGCACTGCGCATAACGTTTTCATCCATAATATGGTAACGGTCTCATCTGAGCATGGGGCCCGGATCAGACCGCTACACCGGTATATAGCGCAGGTCAGAGTGCGTGCGAGGTCAGGACTCCGGAAGTGAGTGTCCTTTAACGGTCGAGTCCGAACACAAGTCCCGAGTCCGAATCATTGTGTTATCGAGGCTCGAGTTCGAGATCGACTCACGGAGACTAAAGAGTAGAGAGGTGGGTCTTAATGTGCCCCTTTATTCACATATGCAAATTTACGCAAAGAGATATTTATGACGTCACGCATCGTAATGAGGTAGGCGGGGCTTATTTGCGTATCGTAGGCCGTGTCCGAAACGGGCGTCTAGAGCTATAGGTCTAGGTCTTCCCCTATTTGGAAATACACGGAGATGCGAAGACAATAGCCCCATAAAGCCGTATACGGTAGCTCCGGAAGCCCGTTTCAGAAACGGCTTTAATGAGATATTATGTGCAAGACAATGAAACAATGGAACAAAGTGAGGTGGTTCCGTTTGAGAATGGACCAATGGGAGCGGAGAGCACAAACGATGGAATAAAAAGACGAGATCCAACTGCCCTGTCCTAAATTTGAACAGCCGATTGGTTTGACGTCAAATCTCAGCAGGATCCAAGGTCCAGTCGCCTGTAATTCTTTCACCGGTCCTGATACTTGCCTTCACTCAGTTCAGGAAAGGCTTCATGCTGGGCTACACCCTGCTGTGGATTTATCTGGGCCTCGGCAGACACGTCCTGACGGTCCTGCTCCTGCACACCGTCATCGCCTACCTAGTCTCGCTAACACGGAGACCGCTGCTTCTGTGGATCTTCGGCTTAGCTGTCATCGCTACCATCTACGTCAAGCCTATCGCCAAGCTCCAGGTTTGTGCCCCCGTACTATAGGTGGTGCTGGTGTCCGTAACATTGCCACCTTTCTGCTGTTTGAAAAGTCTGAAATTGTATCACTGTAGGGAAGGCAAAAACGTATAGGCCTATAATTATCGTGTAGTTTGGCATTTTTGCATGTGTTAAGAAACCCGGCTTTACGGAATTGTAGAATACGGCTCATTACAGGAATTTCGCACGCGAACAGATCGCATAGGCCCACGCATACGTTTACCAGTTAGTGGTCATTCCACCGTTTCTCAATCCCGGCCTATTGGTGGCGCTGTTCACAATCCCAACGCTGTGTAAAATAAGTCTAGAATGAAGTCTATTTCCGACACCAGCACCCATGTTTTGATACCCTGCATTGAGACTAATTTCTTCGTATATTTCAAAGTCCTTGAAACTCACAAAAATGGCCCGTGGGCCCGCATATTCAGCGAATACTCTTTTCTGGTCAACACCATCCATATTGACAAAAGAGTGAAGACGATTTGCAAGAAATTTGAATTTTCCTACGCGTTTTTTTTCTTCGCAGTGGCTGTTGTTACGGCAGTCGTCCGTGTGGTTCCCTGACTTGATTGTATTTCGTCAGCATTGCAGGCTGGTTGAACCAGTCTATTAGCTGATAGTCTGGTTCCAAGAGCTAAACATCCTGACAAATACTGTGAAGTCAGGGAACCACACGGCCGGACGACTGCCGTAACAACAGCCACTGCGTTTTTTCTTACGTGTAGCGAGAAAGATATCCGTGTCGTCCACACGTTTAGCGGATAGTAAGTAGCGACGCATGACGACATACAAATATTTGATGACGTATCCGTTACACTTACCCTATCCGTTCGTTTGCGAAACCTCTTCGATGTGTGTTATTCAGACGTTTGGACTAGATGGTGTTGCGTACTTTGATTCGCACTGGCTGATGTTGTGGTCAAAAGCACCGTAGAAAGTAGTGGGAAAACCCAACTAATCAAATGTCAACCTGTGAAATTATTTTGTAACTGAAAGCACAATTGTAGCCTAATGTTTTTGTAGTTCGAAATAAATCCCGAACGCCCAACAGATCTTATGAGATTATGCCAGGTCCCCTCGTAAATGTGATATGGTCATAGCCTGGGCATCGATAGCGACAAGCAACATATGTGACCCGGCACAGCATAATGAGGAATAACCCCACTTATGAGATTTTGAGGTTTTCTAATGATGTGAAAGAGTATACCATTAGCTTTCAAATGATATCAAAATACAATATCCTCTAATACTTAAAATTTCCGAAAATACCCCCCCAAAAAAGTTGATTTGTAATCGAATTGTGAAGATACTTTAACTTCAGGCGTTGTTTACTCAAAAGGTGTTTTGGTGGGACATTCCTCATGTCGTTGTGCCGGGTCACATATAATAAAAAAAAAAAAATATTATCTATGTAATATACGGCACTTACCATCACATACCACTTATTTCCATTACTGTAATTGTCTGCAGGAAGATTTCTTAGGGGACACCTTCAGTGGATCTGTCTGCATTAACGTGAGCGTACTGCGTCTCCTGTGCTTCGGCCTGGACTTTTGCCGGAGCACCAAGCCACAGACGCCGGCCATCAAGGGCTACGGCCTGTTTGACCTGCTTCTCTTCAACTTCTACCTACCTGTGTTCCCCTACGGACCTTTCATCGACTACGACACCTTCGCAAATCAGGTAAGCATTGGTTTGCTGGTGGTGGGGGATGCAATGGAAGCGGTATACGGATAATTGCGTAGGGAGACCAAGCTGGTTCGCTGTATTTTCGAGACGATTGGGCTGTGTGGTGAGATGCATGGGCAAATCGTCACCAATAACATGACATATTACACTATGAACATCTAAACGGTGAAAATGGGGTAAAAATGTCATTTAGCCGTGAAAAGAAAATTCACCGTGTTTTCACCCCTATTTCATGGCACACAGTTAGTCAAGTCATTTTCACGGTGTTTTCACCTGTGGTATCCAAGGCCACATTGCTGGTGGTAAATGGCTAGCCAGAGGCAATTTAGAAGTATCTGGGAGTAACAGTTACAAAAACATCATACAGTACTTCTAGGGGGCTGGTGGTCCCTATTGGTAATTGAATTAGCCATCCCTCAAGGCTGGAGCTTGCCACCCTAGATATTCACATTTTTTTCACGGTCTCTTTAGTGTCCTGAAGATGTCCTTATCAGGTCAGAGAGGCGATTATTTTCACAGTGAATTCACTGTAAAATGCACCGTGAAATCACAGTGACTTTTTAGTTTCACGGCGAAATGACATTTTCACCCCTCTTTCACGGTTTAGATGTTCATATTGTTATGAATCATTCGTGCAGCTGTCTGATAAAATATATTAACACATTCCCTGAAAATTCCATTAGTTTGATAGTAATTTCGTAAAGTATTCTCAAGCACAACGCTTGCCAGGCCAGACACCGTTGTCCCTTATAATTCCATTACCCGACTCTTCAATTTACCAGCGTCTGTATCCTTAAGTGTAAGAGTTAAGGCAAGGAGGTTATTTTCCTTTCTTTATAACAGAGCCGTATACATGTAGATGCATCTCAACATACATAACATTTCTTCAGTATAGTTGAATAGGCTTACATCACGATTGAGTGCGAATGCATGACCATAAGTAAAAGTATGGGTACAGAAGTGGATTTGTTTTCTTATATGAGCACGGGGGCACATGTTCACAGGCTTACCGGTACAAACCAAACACTATAAGTAGTATTATTCTGAAGTAGAGTCACTTTAGGCTAAAACACTGCTCGGGAGCTTCAGTCAGTTCCAGTGTTCAGTACTCTGTCCAGCGTTCTATGGCTACCTCCAGAAGTATACCAGTGTGCTTCCGTCATTGTCAAACCCTCCAACCAAATCAATACTTCTATACTGAAATCCAGGTGAACAGCAAAGCCACACTTCTGACGTGGACTGAGCTAAGGCATATCTTGAAGGAGCTGGTGCGCTGCCTCTTCTGGGCTGCCTTCGCCGAAGGCTGCCTGCACTACCTGTATTTCGGGGCGATGGCAAAGCACACGAACGCCTTGCAGAGTCTGTCTCCGAAAGACCTAAGTATGTCCATCTGCATGCAATGGCAGGCCAGGCACGAAATTAGCACGGAGGACGAGTGTCTGTTTGAAAATGTTTCCAGCCCCCGGCATGATTTGCAAAGATGTGTCGCAACGCGGCTACACTGTAAAAACAGTGCTCACATCATGCACATGGATGAAGTATGTTGAGGCACATGGTGCACGATACATGCGCACGAGGTGATGCTCACTTTCACTCCATGTGAAAGTGTTCATGATTCTGGGACAAATATGTGCCATTGCAGAAGTGCATGAGGTGCAGTTCGTTTTTACAGTGTAGCTCGATGGCACAGCTCATGCAAACCGAAGCTTATTGGTCACCCATTATCACTCATGGTCGATTGTAAACAAAAAAATCAGGTAAAATTGACCTCACGTCACTGTGGTATAGTTTCCTCAATCTGACCACTATGCATGTTCGGCGACTCTCTCTAATAAATCGTATTTTAGAATTCTATAGTCCTATAAACTAGAGCTTTTTGTCAGAGTAATGCAAACATTTTGCAAACTGCTTGCAGACTAAAATGATCAGAATTACCAAAATGGGGCTGTCTCTGAGTCTGAGAACACTATGAACATCTAAACCGTGAAAGAGGGGTGAAAATGTCATTTCGCCGTGAAACTAAAAAGTCACTGTGATTTCACGGTGCATTTTACAGTGAATTCACTGTGAAAATAATCGCCTCTCTGACCTGATAAGGACATCTTCAGGACACTAAAGAGACCGTGAAAAAAATGTGAATATCTAGGGTGGCAAGCTCCAGCCTTGAGGGATGGCTAATTCAATTACCAATAGGGACCACCAGCCCCCATAGAAGTACTGTATGATGTTTTTGTAACTGTTACTCCCAGATACTTCTAAATTGCCTCTGGCTAGCCATTTACCACCAGGAATGTGGCCTTGGATACCACAGGTGAAAACACCGTGAAAATGACTTGACTAACTGTGTGCCATGAAATAGGGTGAAAACACGGTGAATTTTCTTTTCACGGCTAAATGACATTTTTACCCCATTTTCACCGTTTAGATGTTCATAGTGTGATATGGTCGAAACGTCAGACCCTCCCAGTGTCTATCTTTTCTTGTTCAATGATCGATCATTGTTGTCTCTCCCTCATCAGGTATGGTGGCTCTGCTGCATCTGTTCTTCTTCCAGGCGTCCACGCTGGTCTTTTACAGCCTGTCTCGCACCATTGCCCTCTTTGATCGCATACAGGCACCCCGCCCTCCCATATGCATTCTCAGCATCCACTTCTTCCGTGACATGTGGAGGTAGGACTAGAAAGTGGGGCGAAGCCCGCCCATGCGTTGATCACACGTACACATATAAAAAATGAATAACGACCTCAACATCATGCCAGGAGGGGAATGATTAACACCTCGTGTACATAAGATGATATACAAAAATGTTGCAAACTGCTTACTGACTAAAATTACCAAAATGTAAATCTTAAATTTGGTGGGCCTGACGTTTCGATCCTAGCAGGACCTTTCTCAAAGGCAGAGAAAGGTCCTGCTAGGATCGAAACGTCAGGCCCACCAAATTTTAGACCTCGTGTACATTGTGTAATTATTTGTAATTTCTTTGCGTTCACTTTTCTTCCCACTTCCCTCAATTATCTCTTCCCTTTGATCTTTCCCCCTCTGCTCACCCGGCTCCCCCACATGTACACCTTGCCCTTCCCTTCGGTCTCACCCAGGTGTCTAATTACCCTTAATTGAGTCTAATTAATTCCTAATTACGCCACTGTTCCTGTCTGATTTGTCCTTTAATTATAGTATGCATAGAATGTACATGCATACCGTACATTAATGTTAATAATATACACTATATAATACACATAAAGTGTTAATCATGCGTCAAATAGGGCAAACCCTAATTGTTAAATTACATTCTCCTCGACGCAAAAATAATCTTATAACTATGATAGAACTGGCTCGACTAGCTCGGTGGTCAAGTAGTCAAGACGTCTGTTTTAGAAAGCAGGAGTCGCGGGACTAGCGTCGAACAGAGCAAATGTATTAACCCTAACGCTTTGCACCTCCCGCACAGGACACACACTGTGTACCGCAATTTTATTTACCAGTGCCCACAGGGCTGTAGGCTCACATACCACAGGACACCACAAAAAAAAACCAGCTGTGGAATGTCCTGGTGCATGGCCCTTATCCTCCCACGGGAAAAACCATGTGTGGTTAATTGTGGTTTCAGTGCTATTATGAAAAAAATATATCATTGAAACTTGGAAATTGAGATAATGTGTAGAGTAATGTTATAAAAATGTGAATTAGAAATAATGATAATTCAATTATGGTTTGCTCTATTCGTTACCCGCTACTCCTACTTTCTAGGATGAATGTGAATGTATTTTATACTAAGCCTATAATATACATTTATTCTGTACAGGTACTTTGATAGAGGATTGAACGCTTTCCTGACTAGGTGAGTATTCAAGTGCAATGGGATTACGTTATAGGTTTTCAAAATGAGGCCTCAGACCGATTGCGAAACAAATCACCATGATAATTCCCCATGGATCTAAATGTGTCTGTCAGACCAGACTATAAAGATACGATCGGGAAGTTGTTCCTAGTCTTGGACCAGGACTCCAGAGAAAGTGACTTCGTGTTGGGTGACTCGAATACAAGTCAAGCTTGGACGAGGTCTCAGAATCAGTGCCGATAGGTGTTCCAAAATACAAGTTCTTCTTGGAAATTGACAAGGGAAAAGTGACTCGGACTCGGTGTTGGGTGACTCAAATAGTAATATTTGGACGTGGACTCAGGAGAACTGACTCTGTGGCTCAGTGTTGGGTATCTCAAATGGAAGGACTCGGAGTCGTGAGACTGGGACTATAGTATTGGATTAATATCCTATTATGAGGGAGGTCATTCGGAACTCACCGCTTCTAAACGAGACATGGTGTTATACCTCTGCTCCTGGAAAGATCTGTCGCGTCACCGGTTTATTTTCGATTACTTTACTTTGACAACTCCCCTTCAACTGACTTTGTTTTGTATTACAAAACATCTCTCATTATATGTTTCGCTATTATACATATGATTTCTCTCCTATGTTTATTGTTTAATTTTGTTATATTCAATTATTTACTTTATTATTTTGAAGTCTTAAATATTGTTTATTTGGTTTGTTTTTGTTTCGGTTATTTTCAAAAGAATGAAATAAAGTTCTCCTTTTGAAAAGTCAAAAAAGTCTTCTTCTTTTTCTTCTTCTTCTTCTTCTTCTTCTTCTTCTTCTCTTCTTCTTCTTCTTCTTCTTCTTCTTTTTCTTTTTCTTCTTCTTCTTCTTTTTCTTCTTCTTCTTCTTCTTCTTCTTCTTCTTCTTCTTCTTCTTCTTCTTCTTCTTCTTCTTTCGGGCCACGGGCATGCAGGTACATCTACATCCCCCTGGGGGGCTCCAGGCGCGGTGCCCTTCGCCAGTCTCTGGCGGCCCTAGCCTGCTTCCTCTTCGCGGCCTGGTGGCACGGCGGCACGCGGACAGACCTGGCCTGGGCCCTGCTCAACTGGCTGGGAGTGCAGCTGGAGGCGGCTGTGCTTGCGCTCGGCGCCCGCTCCCTTCTCCTCCGGAGAGTCCAGGTGGGTCCGGCTCCTATACGGAAGTGGCGGGATAATGCAAGCTGTAATAAAATTATCATTAAAAAGAAATATCAAAACCTTACGTCGTGCACATGGTGGTCTGCCATTGGTCCTCGATCGTGGATCAATTTTTTTTTTCGGGAACTGGGTATACTTTAGGCCTATAGAGGTTTTTCATATGACGTCACTTGACCGCCAAAGGCTAATTAGCATGTCCACAGGAGCGTCCAAATACGCGGACGCGCATGCAAATATCGAATCTGAGTATTTCCATTGGACATTGATGACTCGATCGAAGACGCGCGCGTTCCGCGTACACCCGCGTGAATTGGACGCTGACCGCCAAAAAGCACGTGACTGAAAAACCTCTATAACCCACTTTCCGTGGTCAGCCTTAGGTGCCCAGGACTAAACAATAAAACCTTCAATGTCATGTAATGTGGGATAAATCACAGGCAAACACCTCCAGGGTAGGCCTATCTTTAAACAAAATCCATTGACACCTCAAAACCTCAGATTATTTTTTAGCTCGTTAGAGAAATGTCTCCTGTATAAGCTAGTGTTTTCATGCATCGATCATGCCTAGTGGCTTGCCCCCAGCTCGCATGCGAAAAAAACCCCAATTACTGTGCGTGATGCATCCTTTAGGCTTCTGTATTTGTTTCCATCCAATTCTGATTACGGTATTCTTGTATTTTCACTACGCGTATCTTCCTGGTGAAGGAGAAGCCTATCTGGTGCTCAATCTGTCAGTACATTATATTCATGTGCAAGTATCGTTGGGAAACATTTCACACGTGGAAATTCACTGTAAGCGGCTCGGTATGCAGCAAAGCCCAAACCTGTTTGCCTTCGGAACACTCATACATTTGGAGAAGATGGAGAAGTATATAGATGTATAATGTTATAGTACGTAGACGTAGACGTAGACGTAGACGTGGCGTAGACGTAGACGTAGACGTAAACGTAAACTTAGACGGAGACGTATAGACGTAGACGACGTAGATATGCAGATGTATACATTCATGGTTCAATCGGTATATTCAGGCATGGGGTAAAGCAAACTGTGTTGTCAGAGGATCAAACTATTTCCCCTGTTTTCCTACTCAACTCTTGATCTAGGATCGACTTTCACCTCCGATGTTGAGGCGTTTCTACGTGTTCTGTGCCGTGCCCAATTATCTTTTCCTGGCTTCCTCAAATCTCGTTTTCGTCATTGGTCCCAGCAAGACCGTGTTCTTCGCCCGCAGAATGTTTCTGGATGGTAAGCTCTGCTCAGTTTTATCACACTGTAAGGTTACTATAGTTACAGAAAGTAACTGTGGTGGTGCTTGTTTAAATATACAATTTGACGGTCCCAAAGTACCTGGTTTAATGAGCAATCAAACCTAAATGTGCATCAAAAGGCTTCTCTTCAATCCAATGGCTTTTGAACAGCATATTTCCAAAATGGGACGACTGATGATCTTTCAATTTTTCAGTTTCACGTCCTCGTGTGTTTCAACAACTTAAAATCAGAACAATAATGGGCCATTAGTGATCATAAGACAATAGGCCTGCGGAAACTGTATCTGGCCCGCGGAGTGAAGATTATGATTTCGTAAACAAGGGGCAAGTGAAACCACTCTGAGGAATTAAGTGATATACTTCTGGGAAATAATACTCTAGCCTATTAAGCTGCCAGTTTTTTGGTTTGACGCTCTTCATGCCCCTTCCCTTTCCGATTTCCCGCTAGGTTGGCCCTGGAACGGCCTGTGCATCTGTGCTGCTTTCTACTGTTGCATGCAGGTTGTGAACGAACTGGAGAGGCGGGTAGGCAGGCAGAAACTGCTCTCCAAGAATTACATCTAAAGAACTATTTGTGAAAATAATGTTTGTCTGCGGCCAACCACTATTGTTTACATCTGACCAACTTGTGTACCTATATATACAGTATTACACGGATGGATGAAGCGACTTGTGATTGATCTATTATAGTAATGGGTTACCAGAGGAGTCATGTGAACGGTGTCTCGTTTTATAAGCGAGTGTCACTGGTAAAGAAGTGGAGAGTGGCGTCTTCTTAGTGGGATTGTGTTTTAAGACATACATAATGGGCTCACGCCATTTGGTATCACACCAAGTGCATATGTGACCCGGCACAACGAGATGAGGAATATTTCACAAAAACACTTTTTGAGTAAACAACGCCTGAAGTTTAAGTATCTTCACAATTCGATTACAAATATTTTATTTTTGTGTATTTTCGGAAATTTTAGGTATTAGAGGATATTATATTTTGATATCATTTGAAGGCTAATGGTATACTCTTTCACATCATTAGAAAATCTCAAAATGTCAAAAGTGGGGTTATTCCTCATTATGCTGTGCCGGGTCACATATGGTCCCGTGTGATGAGTAAAGAGTGTCAACTCGGCGCTTGGGACAGTATTGAGCTGCTTGCTTTATGACTCGGTCCGATTGCGCAGTCGCGTCGTGCGCAGCATTTGTTTCTGGTAGCAGGGGATACGATCGATCGATCGAGCCCTTCTAATTCATTTCAATTTGAGAGTGACCGTGCTACCACAAGCCCCATTATAATGCATTTTGTACGATTGTAAGGGGAGACTTATATGTGTAGTGGCCCAAATTTGAATTTGGTTTTGCTAATAATAGATAGGTGTATTCCTATGATATCGAGTGTCAGGTTTACTTTCAATAGAATTAGGCCCATGGCAGGCCTAATAGACAAATTGTGACAATAATTATGCTTCATATTTTGGAGTAAAGTATTTTATCTATTTATTAGTTTTGAAATAGTTATGGCCAAAAAAAGGATGGGAACGAGGCCACTGGTTTTGCGTACCGCTCTTATCATGTAAGCTATCCTGCCCTTAATTAGATGGCGGCCTTCCTAAAAAGTGAACTTGTCTTTTAAAATGGTTTATGGAATTAGTTCTATAAAAACAAATCGGATAAGATAAATTAGAGTTAACCTATTATTGGCCAACGTATATCAACAAAGATAGGGCCTAGTGGTCAATTTCAGTATTACCATTCATAATACTGTACATACGGGTAAACCCCTCTTGACAATATAGTTGGTGAAGAAAATAATAACATCAAAGTCTCAAATCAGTTTTAAACAAGTTAAACGACTCATGACTCATTTTTTTAAACATATATTATATAAGGCTTATACGAAATTAATGTTATCACAATATATTATTCCTTTTTCATATAGAGAAATTATGTTAGGGGCCTATAGACCTATAGTTGTAGCTATCAAAAGTCAAGTATTTTCTCCCATTAGATATACAGCGTATATGTCAATTAAGCTAATTGGAAATAAGGCATGCACTCACGTTGTCTCCACAACTAACGTTAACAAGAAAACGGCATCGTCATGCCTTATTTTTTTTAAATTACTCGTCTCATTACATACAACGTGTGTCAATTAATGTTAATTGTTTAGAAGAATAAAACGCGCATATGGTGCCTTCTATAAAATAAAAAAACGTTGAAAATAAAACACAGCATGATTGTGTTGTCATGCCCCTGTTTTCTGTACACATTTCGTATTTAGATGTTAGAAGAAATCAATGTTGCTGCATGGTAGACCATCAGATAAACTGGGACTAAGCCATGCAGGCTCATCACCAGCATCGAACATTGGTAGGTCTACCCACGCCATTGAGAAGCCATTGAGATCTACAGGCATGACACAGTCCCTCAAGACTATAGGTGTCAACATCAGTGACATCTGGCGCCCTATCCTCAAACCCCAGTTCGATGGGTCTCCTATATATACGGTCCCCTTCATTTAAGTTCAAGGATTATGCGAGCGTGGGCGCAGTAAGGGTGTGGCGCGTGATAATTAAGTGTTCACGGTGAAAAATTAATTCAGTAGACCTGCTTTTCAGTCCCGTCGATTGAGAAAACGCATCTCGCCTCGCGGACTGAGCTGCATTTCCGACGCGTTGAGCAATCTTCCTGGCTTTGAAAACGGGTCAAATCTCTCTCCATCAATACGCTCTCTCTCATAATTTAGCACCAAGTATTGTCTTTTCAACCAGCTTATCCTTAGGCCTTAATCATCTCCGCTGTGAAACCGGTTGAATTTTTTTTTGCGAGTTCGCATGCAGAACTGCAATGTATACTATTTATCAACTAGTCTCGCCAGTGAGGTTGGTTGGCCACGTTTTTGGAACCGATATTGTTCATCAGCCGCCACGTTCAGGGCTGTTAATATTGTAAGTTAACTTTTATGGTTATGATGTGAGCTACGATCTGAGCTAACGGTCACGAGGGACTTTTTGCTCAGCAGGTAAAGCATCTCAAGTGTGCGGCGACCAGGGCTGGATATTATAGGGGGAAGAGCACTGGTAGGAGTAGGCCTACGTTATTCCAGAGTTCTAGAGTTCTGGATGGGCAGCGGCAGTCAGTGAACGACTGTTTTATGCACAATGAATCATAACTTTTGTTGGCAGCCGGTCCATATAATACTCCATATAAGAGCAATATATAGAGTATTATATGGACCGGCTGCCAACAAAAGTTATGATTCATTGTGCATAAAACAGTCGTTCACTGACTGCAGCATGCGTTTTATTTCAACGTGGTAGGACACGGAAACAAACAAACATTAATCGAACACTCATTTTTTTTTTTTATAGAAGCGTCGTAAGCAGTGAAACTATACAGACCCGGTGTCCCATATCATGGATCCGATCGAGGTGCAATTTTTGGCATACATGTTTGTCTATTATTCAATCATGAAACAGTCGTCAACTTGTGCTCGTTGAACGATTCTCTGTGTGGAGTCAAAGATACGCCCCTCTCTACTAGTACTACTCTAGTATCTTTGGTGGAGTGGAGAAGGTTGGAGGTGTACAATCTTCAGTGTATGTGTGCATTGCCAGCTCCACCTCCACGACAATGAACAGTACCAAAGATACTCTCTACTCTAGTATCTTTGACAGTACATACAATAATGCAACTGCTAATGCTATTTGTTTTAATTACATAATACATTGGTCCTGGACAGGCTAGACTAGAGAGTAGAGTTGTCTGGGTGAGTAAAACGTGCAATTCCTTCGGGGCAAGATACTCAGTGTTGCTGTTAGTGTTACTGTTAGTGTTACTGTTAATTAGTGTTAAGTGTTAGTGTTACTTATTTCACCGTAAGACCTAGTCCGAGTAACTTGTACCTAGTTACAATCGTCCTTTTTATAAATTGAGGGGTCGGGCGATATTAGTACAGTTAGTACTATAGACTATAGTATAGTATAATTAGTAGGGTCCAAGGAATCCTGCTGCAGTGCTGGGAAACCCGATAAGTATTACGGCAGTCGTCCATGTGGTTCCCTGACTTGATTGTATTTCGTCAGCATTGCAGGCTGGTTGAACCAGTCTATTAGCTGATAGTCTGGTTCCAAGGGCTAAACATCCTGACAAATACTGTGAAGTCAGGAAACCACACGGACGACTGCCGTAACAATAGCCTCTGCGTATTAAGTAACTACCCCCAGAACTGTGGGGTTCTACGTCGTCCGCTGCTCTCCCGACCGGAACCCCACAGATAACTAGGCTTTTTTCCCATAGGCTTCTGTGTAACGTTCACAAGTGCTGCGGCATAGGGATCAGCAGGTTCAGCATAACTCATAAAATACTGCTTCATTTGGCCCAAGATTTCTAGCAAATGTGGTTTACATACCACGCACCTGTGTGCAACTGTCCATGTGGCGAAAATGTGTCGATTTCCAAAAAAAAATGGGCGAAAACCTCCCGGCTTGGTCGCAAGATCCAAACGGCAGCGCCGCAACTGGCAGTCTGGTCCCCTGTACTTCTTCGTAGCAAGGCGCTATACCGTACTACAGGGACCAGACTGCCAGTTACGGAGCTGCCGTTTGAATGTTGCAACCGAACTGGGAGGTTTTCGCCCATTTTTGGGGGGAAATCGACACATTTTCGCCACATGGACAGTTGCTCACAGGTGTGTGGTATGTAAACCATATTTGCTAGAAATCTTGGGCCAAATGAAGCAGTATTTTATGAGTTATGCTGAACCTGCTGATCCCTATGCCACAGCACTTGTGAACGTTACACAGAAGCCTATGGGAAAAAAGCCTAGTTATCTGTGGGGTTCCGGTCGGGAGAGCAGCAGACAACGTAGAACCCCACAGTTCTGGGGGTATTAAGTAACTATGTCTGTGTTCGACTCCATGACTATCCCCGACTAAAACCTCCAGATTTTACCCCGAAAACACCCGTGAAACCGTCCCATGCACCCATCTTTGGATTGAATGAGAATCACCGATGTCAATACTGATGATTTGTTTTACTCAGGTTTGGGGAAAAAGGAAACATTTTCCCTCAGGTTATCGAGAAGATTCTCTCCCGTCCGACGAGCCAAAATGCGGCGGCCATCTTTGATTTCAAATCGAAACGGTAAATTTGTACACGTAAATCGATGACGTTTTGACAGGTCCGTGTGCACAGTGGGCCTGTGTGAGCGCGCGTGTGCGCGCGCAAGCGCTAGCACACGTTGACTCCTATGGTCGCGCAAAACGTCATCGATTTGCATGTATACCGTTTCGATTTGAAATCAAAGATGGCCGCCGCATTTTGGCCGTCGTCCAGATGATGGAACAAATATCATTATTTGGGGGAATACTGTATTCTGTAAGTCAAACTTTTTGGCAAGTGGTTGTGACAGACCATGGTAGTACACACTGCTGGAAATGAAAACACTTTTACTTTAGTGTACATACCGTTTTAGCTTCTCTTCTTGACCTGAGTTTTTTAACATAGAATAATGATTGTTTACTTCATAATGTATTTCTCCTCGATTTGATAGAATTAATAATACAGTGACTGAATACTCATTTGACTGTGCATTTCCTACCAGCATTTCACAGGTTCATAGAGAAGTCATTTTTTCCGCTCTCTTCACACTAACAATTGAATCTGAAAAGGACTTGAACACCAAACACTAAGCCACCATAAATCTGCTGGCCCTTCGATCAGGGCAGTCAATCAACTAGTCTCCTGTGTTCCGCTTGGCTACTGTATAGCCTGTACGACTGGAGTCGGGACTACTGAGTACTGCTGCCTCTGACGGACTTACACGATGCTGATCAGCGTTCTGGGTGTGAGCATGGACCCTCTGCTCATTGTGTCAGCAGCCATTGGTGAGCTTAATAATAATAATAATAATAGGTGATTCTTATAGAGCGCATTTCATTACTGAAAGAAACCTCAATGTGCTTAACAGTTTACAAAATAAACAGAACAGATTGTAATCTACAGATTAATCAACAGATGTGTTTTCAGTTTAACCTTAAATGTATCAAAATTTGTTTCATCCCTCAAATGCTGTGGCAGTGAGTTCCATAAGTCCGGAGCTATTTTCTGGAAAGAGCCCTCCCTCCATAGGATTTAGTATTGGAATAAACTGGGACCAGTAAGTTCTTTGATTGTGAGTGGAGAGTGATTTGGGGGTTGTATGGTTGGATCAATACTTTGAGGTATTCGGGTGCTGATCCATACATGCATTGAAAGACAATCACAAGTACTTTGAATTTAATTCTACACTTAATAGGCAACCAGTGGAGGTCTTGTAACAGCGGTGATACGTGTTCAAACTTTCCCTTCTTCGTCACAAGTCTTGCAGCTGAGTTTTGTATTCTTTGCAGCTTTGAAAGGTCCTTGTCTGGAAGACCATAGAATAACTGTTGCAATTGTCCAGAAGTGATGACACAAATGCATGCACAAGAATCTCAGTTGTAGACTTATTGAGGTAGGGTCTGATCTTGCCGATTCTTCTGAGCGCTAGAGTGGCATTACTGCAGATCTTGTTGATGTGATTTCGCATGGTGAGATGCTTATCAAAGGTGAACCCTAAGTCCCTCACCGAGTCAGATGGTGATATTATTTTTGTTCACTGCTCGCACTTGAGATTGGTGGGAGTACTTGGCAATGTCTGAATTTTGAGGCACATCCTGGTGTAACAATAACAGGTATTGGCCTTTGCTGCTTTAACCAAGATCTTCTACCTCTCCTAGTCGGTTTAACAGTGCATATCTCGAGATCTCTCACGTGGTGATAGAGGTGAGGGGATAGTCTGACTCCCCATGTGGCTCCACGATGCCCCAGAAGAGCTTCTCTGCTGTATTGTTGTTGTTGTTGTTGTTGTTGAGGCTGGGGTATACTGCATAGGGCTACCATGGCCAACGGTAGCAAGCAATGGAGGTCGGTGTTCTCCATTAGTAGTTATCTGCACTCACTCCCGGCCATTCAGCTAATTCACACAGCACATCGTGAAGAATAGGGCAGGGGTTGTACAACAATTGAAGTGATCCGTCTTCACAATGGGGTGTTCACAATGGGTGTGCAGTCAGCTAAGAAAAATGGTGTATGGAGAATGGTGGTAGACAGCCAGCCAAGGCAATGCAAAACATGTAAACTGTTTGCCTCCTAATATCAGACGAGCGATGAAGTTAGATATCCCCAGATTGATCTAGTAGACTCCTGGTAGATTCACAAATGTACTGGTAAGTTCGTTAGATCAAACAGGTATTATTGGCAAGCAAATAAGCTTATTATCTCAGAGCTAGATTTGAGTGCAACCTTCAGGCGCTACATCAATGCTACTTTTACCCTTACTGCACCTCTGAGCAGGGTTTTCCCTAGTCCCACTTACTGGGCCGCTTGGAGCTCCCCTTAAACAAGTTTTGAGATTGTCTGTCGCACTAGTGCGACAGACAATCTCACTTACTTGTCCCACTTACTTGGCCCCTAGGAGCTCCCCTTGAACAAGTTTAAGGGGACTAGTCGCACTAGTTTAAGGGGACTAGTCGCACTAGTGCGACAGACAATCTCAAAACTTGTTTAAGGGGAGCTCCTAGCGGCCCAGTAAGTGGGACTAGGTTTTCCCTTGCATATCAAACTCACGGTGAGGCAGCCCACCTCGCCCTGCTGATGGGGTTTCACGTAAACTCGGTCCCAGTCGACTCGGTCTGTGACCAACTCGGTCCGTGACCAACTCGGTCCGTGACCAACTCGGTCCGTGACCAACTCGGTCCGTGACCAACTCGGTCCGTGACCAACTCGGTCCGTGACCAACTCCGTCCGTGACCAACTCGGTCCGTGACCAACTCCGTCCGTGACCAACTCCGTCCGTGACCAACTCGGTCCGTGACCAACTCGGTCCGTGACCAACTCGGTCCGTGACCAACTCGGTTCGGGACCAACATTTGTTTGTGCACATTTTCCCATAGGGACCGAGTTGGATACGGAGTTGGTGGACTATCTCATCAGGGGTTTGTCTCCAAAACTTGCCACCTCAACAGGGGGTCCAAATCATGCTTGCCCCAAATTTTTTTGCACAAAACCAGTAGCACAATGTGGCCGCGAATCTAGTACACGCGCATTCTACATGTACATTACATGGACATTCAGTCATTACATGTACATGTACGTGTGTGTTTGAACGTGCGTGTACGTGTACGTGTGCAGTTTGCCCTCTTTGGTAATGGCATCACAGTCCCCTTTTATAGAGCTCTATTCTTGACCAAAACTCATCTACATGTACATGTATCGAGCAAACTGTCGGTGGCCGCCTCACACTCCTACAAATACAGGGGAAGCCTTGCCTCTGTGCTGTGCCCCAAGCACAACCAGAGTCAATCATTTCTATCAATGAATTCAGAAGAAATTTGACCTACATTTTCCCCTCGAATCATGATTTTGTCATGTATGTGTGGTGCGTATGTCGGGATAGCGACATGCATGTTTTGTACACAGTCTCATCTGTGTGGATGAGAAAATGTGGATGAAGCGTCTTCGGACTATTCAACCATTTGTCTCAACATCCAGGAGGGTAATGACTAACATCATGCAGCTTTCTGATAATCCTTCTTTTGTGTTCAGTCCTTCACACTTCTCTCTTTGATCTTTCCCCCTCTTGTCACTAATCCCTACCGCACTCCTTGCCCTTCTCTTTGATCTTTCCCCCTCTTCTCACTAATCCCTACCCCACCTCTTGCCCTTCCCTTTGATCTCTCCCTACCAGCTTCACTCTTTGTCCTTTGTTTCTCATCCGTATCCTATTCACTCTTCCCCCCCTTCCTTCGTGTACATGTATCTGTGTTGTCCTTGTCACTCTGCCTTTGAGAAAGGTCCTGCTAGGATCGAAATGTCAGGCCCACTAAATTTTAAGACAGTCTCATCTTGTTGACACATACAGGTCACAAAACCATAATTTTTGGGAAAACTGCAAATTGTCCAGTTTTTTTCTTCAGCAAGTGGTTGTGCCAGACAATGAGAAATTGTCTACATTGTCTAGTATTGTCTTACTGTGGATTCAGTGTTTCCCCCCCCCCCCACATTTTAACGTGCCTGCTCTCTATGCGTGGGCATTTTGTGGATTACCCTCGACAGTTGGCGGGTTTCTTCTCTGGCTGCTGTATCGTTACTGCCGGGGAGGATGGTGCTACAGCCAGGTGCGGCTGGACGGCAAGACGGTGGTCATCACGGGGGCCAACACTGGCATCGGCAAAGAGACGGCTCGCGATATGGCCAGGCGAGGTACACATTCAAATGCACAGCCCCGTTTTCATCTAAATCCCCCCAATCTAGAAAATGCCCTATTCTGAAACGGCTTCCAAAGAAACTATTTCAGTAGTGAGGAGGGCCACCTGAGACATAAACAGAGACATACAACATACAAAAGGCAGACAAGGGACAAACAATGAACAAACAAAACTACTGAGCCATAGGATGCATACTGGTGTGACACTGTTGACAAAAGATGAATCTAGGTCCATGTGCCAGTGACAACATGAGAGAAATGCAACAATTATAGGCGAGACACACTGAGGAATGCAAACAACTAGTGCAGGAAAGAAGGCTTGTACCGTATTCAGAAAGAAGCCATCGTAACTTACGATAAATAGCTTTTTTCCTCTGGCAGGGCTTAGCTCTTCACATGGGTTTCCAGCAATGTGTGCTTTCTCCACCTCTTCTTTTGTTTTTATTAATTTATATAAAGATTTTTTTAATTTTTTTTTCTGAGCTGCAGCGAACCATTTGATTGGACTATGAGCAGGGATACCTGAATTAGCTATTGTTCACTTTTGCACAATATATAAAAAAGAAAAGGAAAAAAAGAAGACAATGAGCGATGCACAGAAACCATATGATGTATCACAGCTAACAATGGGTTATCTATTGTACATGTAAGTTGAGTTACGATGCATCGTAAGGCTTTGTGAAATACCCCCCCCCCCTGGTGTCCTCGTACTCACAGTTTAGTTCCCGTGCATCTCTTCTTGGCCGGCAGGTGCCCGCGTGATCCTTGCCTGCCGTGACGTGGCCAAGGGCAAGGCAGCGGCCATGGAGATCTGCAAGGACACCGGCAACAGCAGCCTGGCCGTGTACCGACTGGACCTGGCCTCCCTGGCCTCCGTCCGGGAGTGTGCCCAGACGATCCGGGCGGAAGAGGCCCGACTGGACGTCCTCATCAACAACGCCGGTGAGTCGGCCGCTGTCCAGACCCAAAGCTGGCTGGAAACTGGGCGGAGGCTGAAGGATCCTCATCAATCCTCAGATCAGGCTTCGGGCTTTGTCACTTCGGCTTCATGGCATGAGAAATCGTACAAAAGTGCCGTCGTGTGAAAGATTACCAATTGCTCGAGAGTGACAGACGTCCCTGGTTAACCCTTGAGAGATTTTGTCGTAGGTCCGGACCTCCATTTTTTGTGATGGGCTGAGGGATGCTATGAAGTAGTGCTTGCGGAGAGCTGGTGGAAAGCAGTCAAGCGAAGCTTGTGAAAGGCAGTGGGTGGAATATCTGCTGTGGGACATGCCTTCGCACTGCCCATTGGTCCATCCATAGTAAAAGTTACACAATAGCGCAATTGTGGTTGCTAAATCTGGCAATTCATGTAGCAACTTTGGGCAGAGCGGGTGTTTGTCATGCTACATATTTCAGACTGATCTTAAGTTCTTAAGGGTTCTGCCCCGTTGTCCAGGTATTTAGGACGTCTTAAACCCTTCCTAGTATCTTTGGTGAAATCGTTCTCAGGACGCGTCCTAAGTTAGGACAAGTTACTCTTCCTAACTCGAGTTCCTTAACGTTTCGTGAAATGGACCGCAGGGAGGCCCAGGACACTGTACCTGCAGTATATACAGCAACTAATGGGAGACTATGCAGGGATGCTACGTACAACCAAATGATATTGTCAACTCTGCTCAAGCACCGCAGTGGTCGGAGACAGCTTGTGGTCGCCCACTCCGCCGCCGACCGATGATGATGATGGAACATGTTCTGAATGAGTTTTTTTTTCAAACGGGTTGAAATGTGGCAGGAATCATGATGTGCCCCCAGTGGACGACGGAGGACGGCTTTGAGATGCAGCTGGGGGTCAACCACCTCGGCCACTTCCTCCTCACCAACCTCCTGCTGGACCTGCTCAGGGCCTCAGCGCCCTCCCGCATCGTCATCGTCTCCTCGCTGGCCCACGAGTTTGGCAAGATGCACTGGGACGACCTGCAGATGAGCCGCAACTACCATCCCATCTTCACCTACAGCCAGAGCAAGCTGGCCAATGTTCTTTTTATGAAGGAGCTCAGTAGCCGCCTTGAAGGTAGGGGTCGCCTTATTGAATGCTCCCCTCTCAAGAAAATACCCCAAAATATTGCCCTGAAGGAATTCATGAATCAGGTTTGGGCTCAGGCTCAGGTTTGGACTCAGGCCCAGGCTCAGTCTCAGGCCCAGGCCAAGGCTCAGGCCCAGGCCAAGGCTCAGGCTCAGGCTCAGGCCCAGGCTCAGGCTCAGGCCCAGGCCAAGGCCCAGGCTCAGGCCCAGGCTCAGGCTCAGGCCCAGGCCCAGGCTCAGGCCCAGGCTCAGGCTCAGGCCCAGGCCAAGGCTCAGGCCCAGGCTCAGGCTCAGGCCCAGGCCTAGGCTCAGGTTCAGGCCCAGGCCCAGGCTCAGGCTCAGAATCAGGCCCAGGCCAAGGCCCAGGCCAAGGCTCAGGCCAAGGCTCAGGCCCAGGCCAAGGCTCAGGCTCAGGCCCAGGCCAAGGCTCAGGCCCAGGCCCAGGCCCAGGCTCAGGCCCAGGCTCATGCTCAGGCTCAGGCTCAGGCTCAGGCTCAGGCTCAGGCTCAGGCTCAGGCCAAGGCTCAGGCCCAGGCCAAGGCTCAGGCTCAGGCCAAGGCTCAGG